>LPNX010787311.1:1152133-1449820 GCA_001517045.1 Pseudotsuga menziesii
GGGATGATTTTTGGTGGATTCTTCAGTCAACAGGTTGAGGTGTCAGTCAGATCAGCCCCCCAATTGACAGTTGCACTCAGTGAGACTCAGATCTGGCTCAGCTAGACATAAATCAGGCATTGATGGACTCTCCATCAGTTGATTTCACTTGATTCCATGAGTAATTGCGCCCCCCCTGGGCTAGATGGCCTGCAAATTGTATATATCCAGGCACAGCCTCCTCTTCCAAGCTAGTTAGAACTGGATTGAGGTGTTTTTGGTCTTGTACTGTATTGTTTTTTCATTCTGGAATAAAGAAGCTTTGGAGGAAAGATCTATGGTGTAATTCTCTTCATGTGTGGATGTTTATTGTCAAATGCTTATGAGGTATAATCTGCTTTTGTTCATCTTTGCTTTGCTGGTTAATTGTTGGCCTTGAAGGAGAGAGATCCCTCCTATTAGGGTAATAGTTTATTCTAGTTTGATTTATGCTCTTACTGCTGCTTGTTCCAGATCTATTGGATTTGTATGCATTTTAAGTTTAATTGCATGCTTTCCAATCATCTCTTTCGGCAGCACCTATGTTTTAACCATCTGTTTGTGCAAGGGTTTTCAAGTTGCAGGTGATCTCGCTGGTAGAAGAGGTTGACCTGGTTTGAATATTCCTCATCTTCAGTATCTTATCAATGACATAGTCCCTCGGTGTTCCACCAAAGCAGAATCCAAAGCCCAACATTCCCAGGCTTCAAACACTCTTTCTCTCTCTTCCTCCTTTAAAAATTATTAAACTTTCCTCAAACTGTTACTTTAAGGTTTCTTTTTAAATATGATCTATCTCATCAAGAAAATCATACATAGATCTAATTAGCAAGATCCCTTCAAATTTCTAGATCTTAGTTTCATTGTGCACATAAAGTTCAAATTCAAGAGATCTAGCTAAATTGCCTTAGTTTCGCAAGTAGTTTATTGAAAAATTCATAGCTTGCTGTTAAGGTAGTTTCTTTTGCTGTTCGATAATTTCAATATTCTGCAATATCAGTGCTTTTAATTGGCTGCACAAACAGCAAGCCAAGATCCCAAGGAAATCTTGCTTTCCTTGGTTCCTTTTTCATCGGTTTAGCTAGTTTAATTTCATTAATTTTTTGAGATAAAGTAGGCTGACCCAAAGGTACTCTTAAAGTGATTTGGGGAATTTTTTATTCTAATTGGCTCGCTTTCATTTAGCATTTCTGACAGAGAATAAATGAATCTGCTGTCCAAAGTGGCTTTTGGAGCGCTCAAATCCCCCCAGGGGTCTCTCTTTTGTCACATAATTTGTAATTTTTTTTGTATAAACTGTAATATCTTGGTTTCAGCCTGTATAAGGACCAATAAAGCTCTATTTTATCAGTGCTTTGATATTATAACCTCTGTAATAAAATCATCCTTTGAATAGGATCTTTCGAGCCCATTCCCCATCCCCCATGGGGGGATTCGCGTCGGTGCCATTTTCGTCGTTTTTCTGCTTATTTCATTTTTATTAGTATTGATCTGATTTGTAGGGTAGTATATTTGATATTGTTGTTAATTCCATATTCCATATCTTACTCTCAAAATTAATCATAATACTTACCCCACGATTTCCCGAGTGACCCGAAAGGGGAAAGAGATTCGTGGTAGGATTAATCAGAAAACCAGATTTGTATAGTTGTTTTATTTTTTCTATCATTTGTTTATCAACAGCTTTAAAATTAACCCCTCCTCGATTCCCCGATTGAGATCTACTTGGATCGAAAGAGGTTCTTGGAGGCTTTTCTTTTAAACAAGAACACATCTCTTAAAAACTTATTAAAATTTACGAGACTCCAGTGTGTATGCTCTGCACTTGGCTGCGTTTCGTCCGATCAGTCAAGCTATATCAAAAGCACTTGGGTGAATAGCATAATTAGGACTCACCCTCCCCAATTAACAAACCATCAGGTGAAAATCCAACACCTCGATCAAACCTTTACGGTGGCAAAATACCCAAAGGAAGCGGGAACCTACTGAAAAGTGACCTCGGGGCACCGATCTCTGTCACACCCTAATGGGTGCGTTATGAACATAGCCCCAGAGACTCCATTTCAGCCCACATATTCCTTGCGGGTATCCGTATAGGTTTTTTTTTGGACATACTCCAAGTACTCTCGGCTATATCTGGAGTCCCCCTTTTAGCCTAATTTAATCAATACATACCTCAATTTTAACTTAAAACATACCAATATGCAATCACAAAACATTCACTCCAAACACATGCAAGCACACTGATCTCTTTGATTTGACTCCATTATTAATGCACTGGTCATTTTTGCTTCATATATATATTGTTTATCAGCTTTGTGCTTTCGTGTGTTATTTTCATATCTTGTCATCTTCAATTGTTTATAGTTAAAATATTTGAACTCCTAAGTAACTGATTCAGTTTAACATCACCACACTAAGTAATCATCCTTAGTAACTTAATAGGGTCTACCCCCCTTGGCTTCGTTAGGAGTTGAGCCTAAACAGAGGAGTCAAGAACAAGGTGACAACCTTGACTCGAGACTTGCCCCCAAGGACACACCGAGTGGCTTGAAGATTTCTGCCACGTGATCCAGGTGTGTGAAAAGGCGGCAACAGAACCCTTATATATAATACTTTTGAAACAATGGGAGTGAGCTAACATATCTCTAGAACCCAAGTTTCTTCCTCATCATGAATCTACAAAGGCCCAAAGAGTTTGGCGATGAAGATATGGTTCAAGAAGCTTGTCCGTCTGGGGGTGCTGATGGTTGGTGAGAAAATTTCCACACTCACCTGCCACCTTGGTATTGCATGCCAAGGTTGACACCAGCCATTGGGGCCCAGACGTGAATAATTTTGAGAGATACACCCTCCTTCAGATAGCTTCACCCTCGACGATGCGGTGCTGGGACATTTACTCCCCGTAAGTATTTTTTTAGGAACCCCTGATACCATCGTTGTCCCTAAATCCTCTATAGAAGGAGATAGTCTTAGATTTCTCCCTGTATAGATGTTTGTTTCGATGGGAGTATTAGCGGCCTAAATCCCACACAACCCTATTTGTGAAGTCCACTTACTGAGGCTGATGGGGCTGGTGTAGATATTATATACCTTGTTTCTTGTGGGAGAGCCCACCTCACTGAGGGAGAAGAGTACAAGAATGACAAGCCACCGAAAAGGCTTGCCTTGGCCAAAAGCAACACTACCCTTCTTTTGAACCCCACGTCCAACAGTGTTACCCGGAGAATAAAGAGGTGGTGGATGAGGTTGAGCAGGGGAAAGTTATAAACTACCCTTCCGATGTGCACCCACACTGAAAGCCGCATTTGAACACGGTGGAAACAAACACTTCAGATAGAGAAGGAGGCATCATACTCATAATCCATAATAATGGTCAAGCACGTCAAGTTGTCACTTGGGCCGAATGCACCCACTAGCTCCATAATGTTTGTTTATATTTGTAAAACATGGCAATAGTTCCACTCTCTATACTGTTAATGCATGATTGTGACTGGAAATAGTTTCTTACGTTTGTTTTAGAGAATAATCTCAGCATTGAAGTATTATAAATGCAATCTCGATAGGGGGAAGAAGAGTTAGCTGGAGGGCTGGGAAACCTTCAAGGGATGAGGTTCTCTATTGTAAAATAAGATCTGGTGCTTGTGTTATGAATAAAAATTGTAGAGGAAGATTTGTTTCTTAAGACAGAGATTCATGTGTCATTGCTTCTTTCAATACGTATTTTCTTTACGTGAAATATGCATCCTATCTTCATTCCATTTTGTTGATCTCTTTCATGTCTATAACTGAGTGTATAACGGTTAGGAATTCATACATGCTATGCTCCACCTGTTGTTTCAGACATTTATCAATTTTTCTTCTAAAGTTGCGTGTAATTCATCTTGTTGGTGCTCCACGCGATGGGTTGTCCTCTCTCGTCCCCTAACCACCCACTAAATATCTCCTGATTGTGAGATCGATGGCTATCTTGTCTCTGTTTGCAACCCCACACAAATATTTTTCTCATGCAAATGTTCCCTACTCGAGTTTTCGACTCCATTGCCAATGGTCCCTTACCCTAATAATCCCACCTGCATCTCACGTCACTCTACTTTGTCCCATTTCAGGAGTCTGGCCTCTTGAAGATCCTTGAGTGATTCGCTTACATAGAGTAAAATATGAAGACAAGCAAGAGATCCCTCTATGACTACGCAAGCCCGGAGGCGCAGTCTAAAGGGGTTATGATGTTACCTGGGAGAGGGCCTTCTTTCAGCCTTGGGGCTCAATCTTGGTGCTAACACCTCCCATTTCCTAAGATGTGGCTATGGGTGGTGTTGTTACTGAAGAGAAGGCTATGAGTTGCGCTCAGTATCTAGAGTTGGTATATTCCCAATCCAAAAATATGTATGACCTAATCCCTCAAGCTCCTCATCCCAGTACAGACCCTACCAAGCCACCCACAGAAACTCCTGTTGATGGGGTTTTCGGTTCAATCTATCCCTCATCAATATCCAAACCTTCCAAACAACAAATTATTATGCTACTACTCCTTCAACTCCTATGGTTTCCACTGAGGTAAATTCTATCCAAAGTATGCAAACACCCGGCAACAAGAAGAAAGGTAAAGGAAAAAATAAAAAACCTGGAAACCAGCAGGAGAATACCAAGTCTACGACCATGTTGAATGATAATAAAGGAAATAGAAAGGCCAATTACCCTTTTGGTGATCACTTCACGAAGGAATGTTCTCCTCGTGAAGAGATTAGTAAATTTCTAAAGAGTAACCCCACACCAACGGTGCTAACCAATCCCTTCCCATATCAACAAAAATTGATAGATCATATATCTAATTAATGGACCTCTAGTTCTATGGAAGAAATCAAAATGATGTCCTGAGATACCATCAATTTAAATACTCGTAGTCATTCATACGACAAGCCAATAGAGAAGAAGGACGAAAATCCTTCTTCCGAGAAAGTTCCTTCCACTAGTTCCCTTCCATATTCGTCTAATGGTCCTCTCATCATAAAAAAACCTAATCTTGATTTGATTTTATGACCACCTAAGGCTACTCTCAGGAAGGATGTTTTTAACCCAATTCCCAATTCACACAATTTTACAATGTGGTTGAATATTTGCCTTAGGCTTCCTGTACAATGTATACCCTTGAGGTACTCCAAAGTTGTCCAACGCAACTTTAAAAATTGTTAACAACTTTGGGGGCATTAGACCCAGATAACACCAACCTAATACATTTCAATGTGGAGAACTATAAATCCATATTACCCTACCAATTCGCATTTCAAATTTCCACTAGAGTAGTTGGGAGAAAGGTCCATAGGACCGTTCTGGAAGAAGGAGCTTCAACCTCAGTTTTGTCTCTATCATGTTGGAGAGCCATTGGTTCTCCTAAACTTACAAAGTCACCTACAACCTAAAAAGCTTTCGATGGATGAGGTTTACATCCTCATGGTATCTTACCAGCCCTTTCAGTCAAGCTTGGGGGAAAGACTATTTTCATTTAGGTGGAAGTAGTTGATACCCCATTGGATAAAAATCTTCTATTGGGGAGAAACTAGTTTTATGCTATGTCTGTCTTCATTTTGACAGTCTTTTAAACTCTCAATTTTCCTCATTTGGGGAAGATTGTAACTATTTATCAACTTGACTTCTGTTCACCAGATGTTGCTACTCCCACCGTGAATAGAATCCCTATGCTAGGTCAGTCCTCTCATCATTATCAGTTGATTGGGTTAGGTATGAGGAAGGATTCATCCCTCATGGAAGTGTTTCCCTCATCCCCTCCTAGTATGGAAGTGGCGACTGTGAACATGATTTCCACGACTCACTATAGTCCGACAGGAAAAGAAGTTGTTGAGTCATCCTCTCTTGGCCCTTATGAAGAACTTTATGATGTTGTGAAATCTGCTTTCGATGTCCATTCTGATGATCTTCCTCTATGGGCTTTAGATCCTTACCACCTTCCCTACTAGCTAGAACCATCCCTCCCTACTCCATACTATCTCTCCCAAAATTTTCCTTCAGATGAGTCCATCATGGAGATCATGAGTATGGACGAACCTGTATGGGAATATCATTATCACCGATCTTGTTTTCTTCCTAGTGCCAGTTCGGTATATTTTGACCTTGTATCTCTGATTAGTATTAATATTGTCAATGATCCACAAATTCTTGTATTGTTGCAAGACAAATATTCCAAAGGAAATCTTTGCAACATCACTAAGACAACCTCGATTGACATATCAGTCAAGCCCAGAACTATTTAGTACGTCCATGTAGGGCAGAATAGATTGAAAGATGAAACTGAAAGTTATAGAGCCCTTTTCAAATAATTCTGTGATATTTTTGCTTGGATGTATGCGGAGATTCCGTGGATCGATCCGTCAATTGTTGTACATGATATTAGAACCTATCCCACGACAAAACATGCCCGACAAAAAATACGTCAAGTCCATCCTAGGAAGGTTGCGGCTATTAAAGATGAAGTGGAAAAACTTCTAAAGGTAGGGTTTATTTATCTCGTACCCCTGACGGAATGGGTATCTAATATTGTCCCTATGGCTAAGAAGTAGGGCCCTATTAGAGTCTGTATTGATTTTTGAGACTTAAATAAGGCTTGTCTTAAGAACAATTTCCCTACTCCACACATCAATCAGATCATCGATAACTGTGCTGGGAGTGTCATCTTTTCTTTCATTGATGGCTTTTCTGGCTACAATCAGATAGAGATTCTTCCCTCCAATCAGCATAAAGCGACATTCATTTTCCTGTGGGGAACCTTCACATATCAAAAGTTACCTTTTGGCCTAAAAAAAGACGGAGCTACATTCGATCGAGTCATGTCCTATGCCTTTCATGATATCAAGTACGTCATGGAGTTGTACCTTGATGACTTCCCAGCTCACTCACAACAACATGAGGACCATCCAGGGAACCTTAGAGACATTTTCCTTAGGTGTCATCATTATAATATATAGCTGAATCCACGCAAATGTGTCTTTTGTGTTGAGAATGGACACCTTCTTGGCGTCGTGGTTTCCAAAGATGGCATCCAGATTGATCCTTTGAAAATTGTTGCTATCCTAGCCTTACCCTCCCCGACAAACATTACCAAGCTCCAAAGTTTTCAAGCGAAGGTAATTTTTCTTCGTCATTTTGTTTGCAAATTTGCAGAGAAAACACACGGTTATATGTGTCTCCTGAAGAAGGACACTCCGTTCTTCTGAGATGACCAGGCCCAATGAGATTTTGATAGTATGAAGCACGCTCTGACCCATTCACCCATGATATACCCCCCATATTATTAAAAAGAATTTTTGTTGTACGTTGCTGCCTCCCCTACTACCATTGCAATGGTTCTAGGACAGGATAATCCCAATGGCCAAGAACACATGATATGTTACCTCAGTAAGAGTCTCATTGACTCTAAAACCTGTTACTCATGTGTAGAGAAGTTAGCTCTGGCTACGGTCATTTCTATACAAAATTTTCGTCATTACATTCTACTTCTTACCACAACTGTACTCATAGATCAAAACCCCATGTACTACATTCTGACTCGTCAGGTGGTTGGGGGAAAGTATTCCCGTTGGATTGTTATCTTACAGGAATTTGATCTTTATTTCTCCAGGGCTACTTCAAAGAAATCCTTGGTTTTCGCAGAGTTGATGTGTGACCTTCCCTGTGATTTGATAGAAACTGAGCCCAATGATTCATTCCCAGATGAATTTTTGTTCTTGATAAGAAAAATTGAACCATGGTATGGAATTTATCTCCAGATTCAGATATTTCAGCCCTCCATATCCCATGACAATCGTAGTCATATATGTCACCATGCAAAGTATTATCTCATTTTGAATGATACATTATACCAATGTGGTATCGATTCCATCCTTTGACGGTGCCTTACACATGAAGAGGATGAATAGGTTCTGAATGATTCCCTCTCTAGAGCATGTGGAGGTCATCTTTCTGGGATGGCTATAACCCATAAAATCATTCATGTTGGGTATTTATGGCTTTCTATATTTAAATATTGTCATGAGGCAGTTAAGAAATGCCCACCTTGTCAACACCTTTATCCAAAAAAGTGCACCCACCCTACTCCTTTACACCCCGTCATTGCAGTTGGCCCTTTTTCCAAGTGGGGTATTGATTTTATGCATTATAAGCCTACCTCAGCTTGGGGGCATGGTTACATCATTGTAGCCGTGGATTATTTTAGAAAATGGGTTAAGGGAATGCCTACATATGCAAAGGATGGTAAGACTGCCGCACTCTTTTTATTCAACCATGTGATAGCTAGGTTTGGAGTCCCGCAAGCTATAGTAATTGACCATGAATCTCATTTCCAGAATCAGATGATGGTCAAGTTAAGCACTAAGCTGGGTTTTTGCCATGAAAACCCAAATCCGTATTACCTGCAGGATAATGGTCAGGTTGAGGCCATTAAAAAGTTTTGAAAACTATGCTGCGTAGGATGGTTGGAGATCACAAATCCAAATGGAACTTGACTCTCTTTTTCGCACTTTGGGATTACACGACTTCAGTAAAAAATAGCAACTAGTTTCACACCCTTTCAATTGGTTTATGGACTAGAAGCTATCCTCCCTATCGAGTGTCAAATCCCGTCACTGAAACTTGTAGTAGAACTTCTCCCAAACACTTCCGTCGAGGAAGAGATATTTTTGTACATGACCAACCTTGATGAAAGTAGGATAGATGCTGCCTTGGCTAACAAGGCACAAAAAAAATGTGTCAAGGAATAGTATGACAAGTCTGTTCAACCTCATGTCTTCAATGAAGGTGACCTAGTCCTAACTTATGATCAGAGACATGATAAACTAGGGAAGGGAAATTTTGATACCATGTGGTACGGTCCCTTTGTCATAGTAAGGTCTTAGAGAAAGGGTCTTACGAGCTCATAGACTATGAAGGGATACCCTTCGGGAAACCTCACAATGGGTTGCACCTGAAGAGTTATTATGATTAAGACATTTATTTTTGGTACCTTGTATATATGTATATTTGAATTTTAGTGTGTTTTGGAATTTTCAATATGGTTTTGAGTTTGATGTCCATACTGTTTATACCATGTTTTGGTTATGCATATTGGATGGATTTCTATGGTTTCACTAATGGTGCATGTTGTCATACCTTGAACCTTACTTCAACTTCTTGGGTGTTGTATTCCCCAGCTCATGACTTAGTCAGTTTGGGAGCAGTTTGTATTGGTCCGACTACCAACAACATCGCCGAGTATCAAGCAATGATAGGTTTATTGACCTAGGCTGCATCTCGGTACATTCATGATTTGGTAGTATTTATGGACTCTTAGGTACTGGTTTTTCACCTAAACCACGTATACGTTATCATGAACCTTACACTTCTTCTCCTCTTTCAGAGAGTGAATTTGTTAGAAAGGTCTTTCCATTCCATCACTTACATGCATATCCCTAGGTCTAATAATATGATTGCCTATTCATTATAAAATTACATTCTAGACTGGTATATTGCCCATTCATGAATTTTGAAAATAAGACATGGTCCATTGTAAAATAAAATAAAATGTAGAATACATATAAAACTCATGTTAATATAATTTATCCATTTTAAGCACATATAAACATCAAAATTGAGTCTGTATATATATATATATATATANTAGCCAGCTTTTAGGGATACATCATGCATAACACCCTAATGATGCTCATGGTAGCACATAATAACCCTTTCTACCCTATGTAGCAAGCGACTGAAGCAGCCTGATACTCCCATAGTATGTCTCTGAAACCTCCTAGGGAGGTCATCTATAGTAGCATCGGGGATATCCACAGTCAACCGATCCATTTTCTCCTCCAGCTCAGTGAGCTCATCATCGCCTCTATGGACAAAGTGAGCTCCTGCTCTCTTGTCCATTGGGGAGGATCCCCCATGCCATACATCACCAACATTTGCATGAAAACATTAGGTCTTGTTACCATCCATAAAAATCACAAAACATAAAAACATAATCAACATCTTGGGTATAAATTCTTACCAATGTCACCCCACTAAGCGCTAGGTGGTAGTGGTAGATCGATATCCTCTCAGAATTCGGTCCTTGCATAGGCATAGTCCTCAATCATGAGGATCTAATCATTCAACCAATGGAAGAAGGGAGCCTCGAATATGACCTTGGCCCTGCCACCTCCAATTTGGGCCATGATCTCCGCCCACCACAGCATGTGGAAGTCTCTATCTCTAAGCTCAGTGAATACCACCTGGGGTCTCAAGAGAGGTACCCTCTCAAAGAAGAAGCATGCTAGGATGGTCCCATACCAAAACTATTTCATCTCTCCTTGCCGACATTTCGTCAATTGATCTTTGAACACATGCAACAATGCCTCGTCCCAGTTGAACACTGTGGGTTCCATGGCCTCCAGGGAATACAACATATGTTCCCGGGATGCTTGGTGGTCCCTTAGCTCCCATCCACCCTATGCATTGTAAATAAAATGGTCGAAAGTGGTAGATCCCTCAAAACCTTTATTGGGATCTTCTTACCTAACATCTTTGTTCCTGAATAGCAGTGGCGAACAATAAGTTCCTATGTGGTTATGTACCCACCTCAGGATCCATTCAGAGAGATAGGTGATCCTCGTCTAGACATCCCAGTTATAAAATAAATTTCCTCCACCTCCACAGTAACAATATGGGGTTCCACCTCAAAATGTTGTTGTTTTGGATTCCACATCTATAGGATGTACTCCAGTAATCATACATATGATATCATGCTAGGAACGTGGAATAATTTTAAGAGGCCAAAGTGTCATAGAGAAGCTATGAAAGATGCATCTCTTGTAGCATGGGAATCGTCATCATCATGTTTCCTCTCTTTCCAAGTCACCATTTTTAAGCAAATGACCTGTCAAAAACAATTAAAGAGGCATTTAGAAGCATATCCAACATTTAAAACTGCTTGAAACTTTTTATTTTGACTAGGGAATCTATGTTTTTGGCACCACGGTTGGCACCTCACTTGTCCCCTTAGGGAAGAGCGGTGCCACCGCCTGAGTAAGCCTGAAAAAGCATGGTTCTTCTCAGGCACCACTCTTCCCATGAAGGCTAGAAGTGGTACCCAGGATGTGTTTTTTAGGATTGGCCTTAAAGCCCCAAAAATCAACAAAAATGAAAAATGGAAACCATTGAAAGTAATAGGAGTCTTCTAGCTCTTACCTAGATCTGACTGCTCATAAAATGGATGAGAAACAACTCCGGATTCTTTGACTAAAATCTTCACACCAATTCTCCCAAAATGCTCTCTAAGACTTGGTAAATGGTAAATGAATTGGTTTTTACTATTTATTTTTGTTTTTATAAATGATTTTTAGGGTTTTATATTATTTTTAATGCTTTTTAAATCATTTTCATTAAAAATACCCTTTGTATAGTTTATAAAAGTCAATTTTAAATGTTTTTAGGAGACTAATGGAATTTTTAAAAGTTTTGCAGGGATAAAAATGTACAATATTGTCTATGGGGAAGTTCATTTTTTTACTTTTTTCGTACTTCTGAAAAATAGAAAGGGTCCTTGAGCGTTCATTTTGACACTTTGATCATGCTCCTTAAACCTAGTATCAAAGTTCTGAGTCTTTTTCCGATTCTTTTCAGGCTCATAAAAACCATTTATCGTGAAAATAAACCTAATGAAGTCTTCTTTAAACTTTTTTTGAACTGCCTAAATGTGAAAATATAGTCTAGTGAACTTGTCTTCTTCATGCTTGTAAAAGTACTTGAAGAGTCATCTTTCCGATGGTAGTTTATCTCTTTTTCGGTTCGGATTGACTAGTTACGAAAAAGGACCCTTTGGAGTCTTCTTCCATCTTCATTCAGTATCTCTAAATATGAACGATACCAAGTTAAATTTCATTGGACTCGTTAAACCAAACACTAAGAGACCCTCTTTTGGGAATGAACCCCTCCTTTCTCAGGTTCATGAAATATATGAGAATGGAATTGTCTTTGAATGAGCTACAATGAGTGTTTGTTACCCTCTTTGGATTCGTAAAAATTAAAAGAGGCACTCATCAATCATGATGGGGAAATTAAGGGAAGGGAATCAATTCATTTTGCAAATAAAATGGTAGTTTATAGTCACCTTTGAACATGGCGCTTGTCTGCATTTCATTTAGTCAATTGGGTATTCAACTTGTCTTTGAGTCGATCCACTTTCATGATTCATGTCACTTCTTTGAGACTTTCAAAGAATGCATTGTCCATTGTCTCATTGTGCTCCACCTCGTCAAGTCAATGCTGCCAAGTCTTTTGTTGTGCCACCCGATGTTCAAAGGGAATTTGAAAGTTTACCTCTGCAGTCAAAACAACCTTTGTGTCGGCCCCGTTTGATTCATTCCTATGGTTACATCACCTACAACATTCCAAATATTTGTTCCAAGTTTCATGTCACTGATGTGGGATTCATCATGGCCCTCCTTCAACGAGACTATTCCTGTCGACATCAGCTCATCATCCAAGAATTAGTATTAGAAACAAGTTTAGTACCTTGAGATTTGTATGCCTCAATTACAGGTTCTCCCACTCTTAACGTAGGTTCACATCATTGACCTTTGATCGATATATTTGACTGAGTGTTTGACATCAAATCATTTATTCACACTCAGGATATTGTACTAGGGTACCTTGGGAATCATTGACATCAATGGTGATCTCCCTAGCACTTGTTAATGGTTCATATCATTGATCGATAATCAAGTGGTTTCTACCATGTTTGACTTCAAATCACTGTAATCACATGGATAGAATTGTATTTTGTGGAAGACGAGATGAAGACCCTGGGTATTTGTTAAAAGAAACCATAGCTTTCCCCTAGGTTTCAATGGAATATTTTGTATAAGTCCCATCATGGATCCACATTTGTATGATCGTGGTTGTGCTCAAATTTGTGTTCATTTGACATAGATCTACAGTGTATGTCTGGTAGATATGTCCCAAGTTTGAGTCCTCTATCACATGGATCTACGTTGTATTCTAGTAGCCATGTCTATTAATCTCTTTCATGGATCTTCCTTGTATTGGTTTGCAGCCATGATGAGGACACATTTGGTCATGAGTCAAAAGTATTGATGTATTGCAAATGCCTGGTTGATGATGATCTCCGATCAAGCCAATTATTTCCTGGAAGTGATAACTTTCTCTTTCAAAGCTCTCACCTATCATATCCCTCTAGCCTCATTTTTTGGGGGGCATTATGTTACACATAAATATCACCATCATCATGTGATGAGGTCCCAATCATCAGTTATTTGCCTGAATCCCAAGTTGTGATGTGAAAATACTGTCCCAGACTTCAATCTTGCATATAAAAACCCAGCACTGCTTCTGCCCTTAAGTAAAGGGGCATTACCTTCTTCAGCAATGCTTACCATCTCTTGGAAGTAGGTGGTGCCACCGCCTTTTCCACTTATTCAAGTCATGGTTCTTCCATGTCACCACTTTGACATAGTGGAGGAGAAGTGGTACCCTTGGTAAAAAAAGTGAAAACAAGAGGTTTCCATGAATCTTCTTGAAGGAAGGCTTCATGGCTCCCTTATCCCTAATCCTGAGGACCACTTGGACTCAAGATCCATCCTTTTGGGATCTCCCATCCACCTCACCCACCACTTACTCAACAATCCCTATCCTCCCAAGGCCTATAAAAGCAGGCTCATACCCCATGGTTGAGAGAGAGAAAAGTTGTGTTGTTGCATTGAGATTCTGGCCTAAATCAGTAGGGTGAGCATAGGAGGAGCAAGTTGGAGACTTTGGGGACAAGGAATTGGCATGAGAAGGAGCATCAAAACACTAAGGCGAAGGTTTTAATCTTTTTTCTTTATTATTAATGCAAAGTTGGTTCCTTTCCCATAAAGTATGTTATGTTATAATCATGAATTTTATTGTTGGATTCCTTAGTCACTGACATAGAATAGTGGATTATATTCTGGTGCTTTTTTATCATGTTTGCTTGTTTCATGTGATTGTGTAGGTACATCCATGAAGATCCATCACCATATGAAACTGCTACATTAATCCATCAAAGATACTCATTCCATATCTCCACAACTTCTAGAGGATGTCTTCCAACTCTGTTGTAACTCATTTGTTATAGATATGAACCATTCAGACTAGAGGAACAACTCTTGTCCGCAAGAGCTGCATTTTTCCTAGCAACAACAAAAAAGCAAAAGTAATTTTAGACATCATACATTCATATGTATGCAAACCAATGTCAACAACCTCATTAAGAGGGTATGGATACTATGTTTCATTTATTTATTATTACTCTCGTAAAACTTGGATTTATTTATTGAAAGATAAATTGAAGCGTTTAGCAAGTTCAAAGAATTAACAGATCTTGTAGGGATTCTATTTGAAAAGAAGAGTAATATATTGAGGTCATATAATGGAGGAAAATTTACATTAAAAAGTTTCAAGTCATTCTATATAGAATTTGACATTAAGAGGGAGCTCACTACTCCCTACAATCCACAACAAAATGGTGTAGCAGAAAGAAAGAACCTAAAAATAGTGGAAGCAGTAAAGGCCATTCTACATGATAAAGACTTACTGATTCACCTATGGGAAGAATAAAATAGGATTTCTATATATGTACAAAAAATAAGCTCTCATAGTGCACTTGGGAACAAGACACCAAAAGATATGTTTACAGGAGAAAAACTAGAGGTCTTCCACCTAAATTTATTTGGTTTTCCATTGTATGTATATGTTACAAAAGAGAAAATATCGAAGTTGGACCCTTTAGGAAAGAAGGGGATATTTGTTGGATACAAGGAAACATCAAAGGAATATAGAATCTAAATCCTTGGTTACAAAAATATTGAGATTGGAAAATATGTTACCTTTGATGATGATGTAGTCTTTAGTAGATCTAGACAAACCCATTCATATGAGGTCCATGATGAAGAGACTCTAGATCCTATAAGTTTATAGACGTGTGTAGATGATGGGGTTCAAGAAGAACATGATCCAAAGGACCATGATATTGAATAACCACATAGACCTATAGATCCACCCTTGAGATATGATTCTAGATAAGAGAAAACATCTTGGGTTTATGGTTCTCAAGATGGATCTTCTAGACAAAGAAAGAGACCTCATCCATATTCCAACTATGCAGCATTATTATGTGACATCATTGTTTTAGATCCTTCTAGTTATGAGAAATTAGGTGATAAGAAAGTATGGAAGGATGTCGTGATCAAGGAATATCAGTTAACTATGAAGAATGATGTTTGGGATGTGGCTCTGAGACTAGAAGGGAAGTCAATGGTGACTTCCAAATGGATCTACAAGGTGCAACAAGCAATAGATGAAAGTATCGAGAAATACAAGGAAAGGTTTGTGGCTCATGGCATCTCCCAGAAAATAGGAATAGATTATGAGGATACATTGTATCCTTTAGTGAGATACACTTCAATTAGATCTATACTAGGGATATCTGCAAGGATGAAATGGAAGGTACACTAGATGGACATAAATATAGCTTTCCTAAATGGTGTGATAGAATAGGGAGTTTATGTGGAACAACCATAAGGATTTGAGACACTTGACATGAACTAAAAGTGTGCAAATTTAATAAGTCCTTGTATGGGTTGAAGAAAACAACTAGGGTGTGATACGATATAAATGGCAATTTCCTGATGAGATTGGGCTTTACCAAGACTAAATAAGATCCCAACCTTTACTACAAGTTTGTGGATGGTGGACTAATGATATTGTTGTTATATGTGGATGTCCCGTTTCTAATAGGGATCAAGAACCTCATCGCAAAATGTAAGGAGGAATCTTGTTGTAGAGTTTGGGACGAAAGGATTAGGTATGGTGCACTAATTTTTGGGTCTAGAGGTATGGAACAGACCAAATGATATTTTCCTTAATCAAGAAAAATATGCTATAGAGAGCCTAAAGAAATTTTAGATGATGGATTATAAGGTCATGCCTACACTGATGGTGAAAAAATTGAAGTTATTGAGTGATACTTCATCATAGACAGTGGATTCCACCATCATGGATACTCCAACAAGATGGTGGGCTATGCACAAGGTAGCAATAGCAGACTGACATATGTTTCGACGATTTATTGAAGTTCGATTTGGGGAGGATGAATGATATCAAGGAAATAAATATGATAGAAGAAATGATCAAAACAACCATATGACATCATGCCAAACAACATTGGAACTAAGGACAAAAGAATAATGGGTTCACGCGTTCATCCATACGCTAGATGAAATACCACGGAGATGGTATGTTTCCATAGAGATGAAAAGGGAAATGAAAATGTGGGAAGAAATGGCTATCAAATTCAGTCATACTTTCAAGTTTACGAATGAAAATCCATTTATCCATAGTGCGCTATAGGAAATCTATGAAAAAGTATTGGAGAAAGCTCTGGACGAGCTATTGAAGGGATCGCAGAGGAAATTAACACCAGAGATGATGATGGAATGCTACAAGGTTCCAAAATAACCTAATAATGAATATGATCCAAGAGATGTTGACATTCTATATTCAGAAAGAATCCGTGACATCGAAGCACCATAAATACCATACGACAAATTCAAACAATCGTTGAAGATAAATAAAAAGGTCAATATTGGGACAGAAGAAGGCCCAAAGTTTGCTAGTATTGGAGATTACTGGGATGATTCAGCAATGGGGAAAGTCACCAATCTGCTCTATGTGTTTCAAGACTTATTCTTGACCAAATTTTCCAATATGAAAGGTATTTCATGGGACTTGGGAGAAATGAAGATTGCTCTGAAAGCTGATGCAAAACCAGTAAAGCAGTGACCATATAGGTTGAATCCAAGATACACAGAATATGTCAAATATGAAATAGAAACGATGTTGGATGCAATAATTATGAAATGTGTGGAAGCATTATAATGGAATAGTCCAATGGTCATGAAGGATAAAAATACTGATGAAATATAGATCTACGCCAATCTAAGAAAATTGAATGATGCAAGTCTTCTTGATCGCTTTCTGACACCATTTATTGTCAACGTGTTAGAAGGAGTTGGAGGACATGAAATCTATTCATTAACAGATGGATTTTTAGGCTATAATCATATCATAGTTTCAAAGGAGGATTGACACAAAACCACTTTCATGACTGAATGGGGTATTTTTCAATACACCGTGATGTTGTTTTGTCTCAATAATGCACCAATGAATTTTTCAAGGTTAGTTGTTGTTGCATTCAAATATTTCCATGTAGTCTATATGGATGACTGGACTATATGTGGGTTTGTAAAATACCATACCGTGAACCTTTTATTGATGTTGGAAAGATGTCGACAACATCACTTTTGTTGAATATAAAGAAATGTATATTTTGTGCACCATTTGGAATTCTATTGGGACACATTGTATGTAAGGAAGGAATGTTGGTCGATCCTTCCAAGATCACATTAATTATTGACCTATCGAAACCAACGACAATGAAACAACTAAGAGAAACATTGGGCCACATGGGGTAATACCAAAAGTTTATAAGGGGATACACATCGATCACTGCGTCGATGGAGAGATCGTTGAAGAAGGATGTGAAGTTTGAATGGAATGACGAGTTCTAGAGGAGTCTTGATACACTAAAGAAAAATATGGTTGCAACGCTGATATTGGTTTTCTAGACTAGATAAAGGAGTTCCATGTCCATGTCGATGCTTCATCAGTTGCATTAGGAATAATTTTGTCCTAAACAAGAGAAGGATCGATAAACCACTCGATTTCCTTTGAAAGTTAGAAGTTGTCTAATGCAGAAAGAAACTACATGATGACAGAAAGGGAAGTGTCAGCGATGGTGTATGCATTGCAAATATTTTACCACTACCTCTTAGGAGGACATTTCAAAATGTTTACATATCACTAAAAATTGGTGTACTTGGTCAATAATCCTATGTTGGGGGGAATATCTATCGATGGTTACTTCTATTTCGTGAATTTTATTTATAGATAGTTATGAAACCTGGACGACTGAATGCAGGACCCAATCACCTATCAAGGATAGAATCGGGAAAAGAACTGAGAAACATAGAGGACAACCTACCTGATGCACAACTATTTATATTCTGAATGGTCAATGACCATTAAAAACAAATTATTCAATTTCTGACGATAGGAAAATCCCTAGAAGAGTTCAACATTTCACAGAAGAAGCAACTAGTTATCAGAGCTATTGAATTCCAAATAATCATAGGACAACTATACAATATGGGGCCAGATAAGATTCTATGTCAATATGTTCTTCCGCATGAGAAATAAAGTGTATTGGAAGAGGCACATGGTGGGATTATAGGAGGACACTATGGACGACATGCAACCACCAAGAAAATCCTTAGAGCTGGGTTATGGTGGCCAACAGTACACGTCGATGCCACAGATTATGCTAAAAGATGCGATGTATTTCAAATAATTGGAAAACCATCATGGAGATATGAGATGCAATTAGTACCGCACGTAACCCTACAACCTTTCAAAAAATGGGAAGTCGATTTCATAGGACCCATCAATCCACTAGTGAAAAGAACTGGTGCATGATACATCATCACCGCGACTGATTATCTAATAAGATGGGATGAGGAAACACCGATAAAGGATTGCACAACTGCGACGATATCAATCTTGTTGTTCGACATTGTGATTACTCGATTTGGATCTCCAAATATATTGATGAGGGACCGAGGACATCACTTCATCAATCAGACAATCACGACGATGACTGAAGAATTCCAAATACAACACAAGAATAGTACTCCATATCACCCACAAGTAATGGTGTAGTAGAAGTATTCCACAAGATATTGGAAAATTCATTTACTAAGGTATGCGATACAAATTAGTTTGACTGGGATCTAAAAATACCTGCAATATTATGGGCCTACAGAATGAGATCTAAAAGTCTAACAGGGTAGACAGCATTCAAGTTGGTTTATGGACAAGAGGCTGTAATGAAGATGAAATATATCATTCCCAGTCTACGTATAACATCTGTACCAAGAATAAGTAACATGTTAACACTGTTTTTGTGCTAAGTAGTTGGAGAGGTATAAAATAGTGTAAGGAGAAATAAGGTTTGTCAATTTTTAAATCATATGGCCATGGAGGATATTAATGAGTTTCTGCATGTATTTCAAAGGTAATTTCTAAGCTGATATTAAATAATAATCAAAGAATTATAGTTTTCCATCTTTGAAAATGTATGAGAATAAGAAAATTTGTTCCAAGCTGCATGGCGACAGAAAATGAAGAATTTAAATGAAAAGGTTTAGAAATTTCAGCATAAGAGGGGGCAGATTAACTTGTAGATATAATTTTCTGTTGGATAAGGAGGGTAAAGTAGATCTACGATTATGAATTGTTTCACCGTTTCAACATGCAGGGTGGAATAGAGTTCTTAAATCAATGAAATGGTGTAAAGAGGATTGTTTTTCAACGGCGGTGATCAACAAATAGATCGGATCGACGATGGAAGTCCATTCCTCCAATCTAAGTTGCACGATGAAAATTACATTTTGTATTTGTGGAATTGGTTAAACACCTATAGGTTTCAATGGCCGACATCAAAGATGGTTTAGATCAACGGTGGAGGTGAATTCCGCTAATCTAAAGTGCTCGTGGAAAATAAAAATTCAAATATGTGTAAAGGTTTAAAAGGAGTGAATGTTTCAATGGTAGAGATCAAGTTGGGGATGAATATATGGCGGAGAATGATTCCATTGATTGAACATGCATGGATAAAAAAACAATTGAAATTTGTGAAATGTGGTGGGCCCTTTACACTTGGACGATGGAGATTATAGCCTGTTTTGATCAAAGGCTAAGAATAATTCCTCAAACTGAAGTTGTACAGAGGAAAGTCGGGGTTGAGATTCGTGGAATTGAATATGAGCCACATATTTTGATGGTTCATATGAAAGTTAAATTTTGAATCAACGGTTTTAGATGTTTCCACTAATCCAAAGTGCGAGGAAGAAAATTCCTGGTGAGAGTGCAAAAAATGTAAAGTGTTGAAGGTGATCAAGGGTACAAATTTAAGCTAAGGTAAATCTACGCTTATAAATCAATCCAAGTGTAGAAGTTATAAGACAGATAGAGAAAGTGTTAGAACTTGAAACCAAGATTTAAGACAAATCAAGATGGATAGCTTAGATTGGGGAAAAATTTCAAATCAAGGATGGAGATTTGTTCCGGTACTCAAAGTTGCATGAGAGATAAAGAGGGTGAAATAAGTGGGAATGAGATAGTATGATTAACCAACAGTCAAGCATCAAGGGCTTTGATTGAAGAAAAAAAAATCTACGGGTGAGATTAGATTCGAGCAAAAAATATGCACAGTCAATATGAAAAATAAAAAAATATAAGGACAAGCACATGGATTCAAACTATTTCTTTTTACAAAAAAAATGGAAAACAAGAATTCAAACTGTGTGGAAGGCGCCATCGTGGACAAACTTTGGAAACATCTGTCAAGCTGACCATGTAGGTTCATTTCTCTGTTGAACTGGTATTTCATGGCTGAAATGGAATATTTAGAGGTTCAGAATCTTGAGTATCAGAATGTTGAAGAATTTCTTGAGGATAAATATTCTGAGATATTTGACACTATATTACTAAATGATAATGTAGAAACTGCCAAAAATAAGTTGAATATCCTCAAAGATTAGGGAATTGATACTCATGGAGTATTCGGTTCTTATTTATTTTATTTTTTCATTGAACAAACCCAAAATGTTCCATAGTTCATTGAGTGGTGCACTAGTAATTACTCTCTTTCTGAAGGAGTAATTATGGATGCATCTAGGTCTAATATTTTGTGTCCAATAAACTCCCTTGTCATTCAAAATACTTTGTTGATCCCTGCTGATTTTTCCCAAATGTCTAAAGAGTAGAAAGAAGAAATACTAGTCGAATTTTTCCAGGAATCCTCAGTTGAACAAAAAGAAACTTTCCTCAAAGTCTGCTCAAAACCTAACAGTCAATTGTTAAATCATGATTTTTCCATTGATTACAACCTATTTAATGAAGAAACCTAGTCTCTGATAACCTTGGCAAGTCATTTTTTGGGGTTGGATATGAATAAATATATCACAGAACCCTTGTTGAGTCTAATGTTAACCCTTAGTACTGGCCAAGTAGGGTCTGAGCAATTGATTTAGTCCATGCAATCATCATGTCTTAAATTTGATGAGTTTTAAGCTGAGAACATTCGTTCTCAGTTAATAAACTTCCACAGAACAAGAACTTTTAGATTCCAATCTTTTCTGCTGAGGATGTTTTTTACATTCAATGAAGATAATTTACAACTCCCAAAGATGGTTATAATAGATGAAATGAGTAGAGATTATTTTAAATTTATGAATTTTCTCATGGCACCAGTATACAATGTTTTCTTTTAAGAAAGATTACCCAGAGTATTACCAGAAATGAAAGAAATATTATAGTTGTCACCTAAAAGGAGAGTAAGGTATTGGTTCCTTTCTAAACATAATAATGTGATTACGGTATATGGGTTTTCTCATCAACCTTATGACCTACCAACATTTTTGATAGTGAGAGTGTTTGCATTGGAATTGATTGGACAAAGGTTAATAGTTGAAGATGAACATTTCATGAGCTTTAAGAAGAATTCAGAAATTAAATTTCCATGGGAAGTTGGTCCTCTTACCATTAAAAGTACATAAACCCTTTCAATGATTGAAATCATGCTCAGAGAAACGGTATTTTTAGTGGAAGTTGCAGTTAATTATGACCCTCACCATATCATCTCAAATAGGAGACAAGCAAATAAAAATAAAGCATTTGAGCATTCTGAGGTGGCAGGGTTATTTGAAGCATCAAATTGGATGGATTACCCCAAGGATATTAATAATGGTGAAAAAATGCAAGAATATTCACTTTCATCTGCACCAAGGAGTTCCTCTCCTCAGTAAGATCTTTCTAGTATTGTTGCTACAGCTACTCATGTCACTACATTGGCTAGTTTTTTTGAATACGTGAATAAGATAGATCTCTAAGAATCCATGGATATAAATGAACAAGACACTATGACAACAGCCAAGAAACAAAATATTGAAAAGGAAGGACAAAAAATTGCACAGGTCACAAAAGATAAAGGAAAAAAGAATCAAGTGAAGGTCAACAGCCCAGCCTTTGAAATCCAAGAATATACTTTTGATCAAATTCCTGAAGGATCTATAGATAATTACAAGTCCAAGACTGAATTGCTAAACAGATATAAAGATGTGGGTGAAACAAATTTTGATAAAAAATTGAAGTTGTATAATGAAGTGAGAAAATTGTCTAGTCAAGATGTATCCCTGGTGACTATTAGGTATCAGACTAAAGACACATTGAATCTTGCAGTGATTACAAGAAATAAAGTGGCTGAACTTAGGATGAATTTGAAGAATATTCCTGCTACCGATATGATACATTTACATAGATAAACATGTGATATTATTTATACTGACTTGTTGAAATAAAAATTATAGGTGCCAAAGTTACAATCAAGTAAGAAAAAATTTGAATATTTACTCATAAAGGAGAAGGTGCAAAACAAATCCCACCAGACGCAGATTAAGAAGCTACTGTTGATGTAATTGTAACTTCAGAATGTATTCACTTATGTATCTTATGTATTATACCTTGATGTTTTTATTCTGGGATGTGTCTTTAATGTAATTGAGTCATGTCTTGCCCCGATGTTCCGATCGATAGTTTCTATAATGTAATCAAGTCATGTCAAGTCAATGTGGGTAACCCTCCTATTGGTCAAGGGTTAAAGTCCTCGCAGTTTCGGGGAACTAGGGTTGTTAGACTCACCTAGTGAAGTCGGCCCTAGTAGGGTTTAGTCAGGAATTAGTATAAATAGAGAGCTATCCTCTCTATTTATCACACACTCACTCACAATTAGCTGTAGTGCATAGCTGAGGAAGAAGAAGACACTAGGGCTAGGAAGAAAGAGGTTATTGCTATCGGGAGATCATCTTACTGTTTTGGGGTTTTAATTTTGGTGTTTATTCTATCTCTAAGGAAGTTGTGGGGTTTTCTCCATTTATGGTTTCCTCGAGGAAAAACACTGTGGTCATTATCTTTTTTGTTTGATTTTTGTGCTTGTTATTATCTCAATTAAAAGATCCTAATATAATTCTAGCTTAATGTTAAAAATCTAACATGGTATCAGAGCTAACCTGAGAAGAAGACACTGTGCAGCTGCGGTAACTAGGGATTCCTACTTTGTGGATCTATCTCCATAATTTTTTAGCAAAAGAAGGTTGGAATAAATCTCCTCCCTAGGGCACATCTTTCTGTCGAAGTAGAATCCAATTCTGAGGTTTTCCAGTTTTGGACCTGACACTACTGCCGAAAAATAGTGCTTTCCAAAGAAGTGGAATTTTTCAGTGAGCCTAGGCCTGGATTGATCTCCTCCTCAAAATTGAAGTTAGGGATCAATATCAAAGCATTTGGTTGGACAGAACTTTGAAAAAGCAAAACCCAAATCTGCTCCTGAACCAACACTGCAGAATTTCAGCTCCAAATCCAGATCCGACATCTTGACCTAGTAAGATCTAAATCTTTTGTATTTCCATTTGAGGTTCACATCAAGATGTCTCATCATACCAAGCTTGATGAAAATATTGAGGGAGCTGATAACTTTCGATCCTGGAAGTATAGGATCTCCTTGGTCCTGGAAGAAAATGAGTTGGACTCCTATATCAGTGAGGAGGTTATAGTTCTAGAGGGAGATGTGGCTAAGGCCTTACACAAGAAGAAGTTGGTTATGGAAAAGAGGATTATTGCTGATTCAATAAAGGATCACCTAATACCATAGGTGTCCTCCCTAAAGACACCTAAAGCTATGATTGATGCCCTAACCAAATTGTTTGAAGGAAAGAACATAAATAGGAAAATGACCTTGAGGAACCAGTTGAAGAATGTGAATATTCAGAATGCAGAGACCATCCAGTCTTAATTCACAAGAGTCTCTCATATCAAGGAATAGCTAGAAGCAGTAGATGAAGAAGTGGAGAATGCTGAGATTATAATGACCACCTTGAAAGGTCTCCCTAGGACATGGGACTCTTTCATTCAAGGGATATGTGCCAGAAATAAGTTAGTCAACTTCAATAGACTTTAGGAATAATGCTCACAAGAAGAAGCTCGGATAGCAGCTCGAGAAGAAAATATGGGAAGTGAAGATCAATCTCTCACAGTTCAAACCAAGAAACCCAGAAGGGACCATCATCATCATCATTATAAAGGTAAGCACTCTTCCCACAAGAAATCTCAACTCGGATGATGAAATAGGACTCTTTTCCAGAGATAGTCCTAAAAGAAAAATAAACCCTCACAAAAAGAAAAACAACAAGAGAAGACATAATTCTCATCCTACAGAGGATGATGAACCTTCCACAAAGAGAACCAGATATGAAAGTGAAGATTCTTCAAGTGATGAAGAATATGTTTTGATTTCCGCTCTCATGGGAAATATCACACATGGAAGCAATGATTGGCTTATAGGAAGTGGGGCTTCCAAACATATGACAGGATTCAAAGAGTATTTTTTGAGACTATCAGAACATGAATCACCTCACAAGATGAAGCTCGGAGATGACTACCAGTATCCAATAAAAGGTAGTGGGGAATCCTCCTATAATCTAGAATCAGGAAAGTCCATGAAGATGAAGGATGTATTGTTTGTACCAGGACTCAAGAAGAACCTCCTCTTAATATCTACATTAGATGCAAAAGGCATGAGGTTTGCATTTGTATATGGCCAAGTTCTCATGTGGCCAAAAGGAAATACCTTTGATGATGCAGTAGTAATTGGGGAACAAGAGGGAGGTCTATACAAATTGAAGGCCCATCCAGAACAAGCCTTGATCCATGAAACAATAGATCCAAATGAACTTTGGCATAGAAGGCTTGCACATGTGCATTACATAGCACTAACACTTGCAAGCAAATTTGTTGAAGGTCTTCCAGAAATACAAGAAAAACGTGATGGAGTCTGCAAAGGATGTGCGAAAGGAAAGAATACAAAGAAGACATTTCCAAGTAGCAAGAGCAAAGCAAAAGGAATATTGGAAATCATCCACTCCGATGTATGTGGACCAATATCATCAAGTTTACTAAGAGGGTATGTATAATATGTTTCTTTCATTGATGACTTTTCTAGGAAGACATGGATTACTTCATGAAGAACAAAGATGAAGTATTCAACAAGTTCAAGGAATTCAAAGCCTTGATCAAAAATCACACAGAAAAGAAGATCAATACCTTTTGATCAGATAATGGCGAAGAATTCACATCAAATGAATTCAAAGAGTTATACAAAGACTCAGTGATTAAGAAGGAGTTGTCCACTGCATATAATCCACAACAAAATGGGATTGCAAAAAGGAAGAAGAGAACTATCATGGAAGTTGCAAGAGCAATGCTTCATGATCAAGATCATCCTATGCATTTATGGGTAGAGGCTCCCAGAATAGCAGTGTATGTATAGAACCATACTCCACACAAAGTACTAAAAAACAAGACACCCGAAGAAGTCTTTTTCGGAAAGAAACCATAAGTCATCCATATCAGAATATTCAGTTGTCCAGTGTACATACACATTCCAAAAGAGAAGAGAACTAAATTAGATCCTTTAGGAAAGAAGGGTATATTTTTGGTATACTCTGAAAGCTTGAAGGCTTACAGAATATACTTCCCAGGATTCAAGAAGATCAACATTAGTAGGGATGTGAAATTTGATGAAGACTCAGCTTACAAAAAATCCAGAAAGAGACCTGATGAAGAACCTGAAGAAACAGAAGCACCCAGAATTCATGATACAACCATGAACGAAGAAACTCAAGAAGAAGATCGAGAATTTGAAGAACCTCAAGAACCTGTAGATCCACCTTAGGAGAA
This sequence comes from Pseudotsuga menziesii, assembly GCA_001517045.1. NCBI lineage: Eukaryota > Viridiplantae > Streptophyta > Pinopsida > Pinales > Pinaceae > Pseudotsuga > Pseudotsuga menziesii. The sequence continues at coordinate 1,178,135 of LPNX010787311.1, forward strand.
GAATCCTCATAAGAGGAAACCTTCTTGGGTACGAGAAGCTATCCAAGGTGTGGAAAGATATGGGGCTCTAGAAGAGAATCACAGAGAAAGAAAGAGGACAAGGTCCTGCTCCAGATATGTAGCATTATTATGCGATTTCATCGATAAAGAACCTTCCAAATATGAAGAACCAACAGAATGGGAAGAATGGAGGGATTCTATGATCAAAGAGTATCAATCGATCATGAAGAATGATGTTTGGGATGTTTTCGCAAGACCAGAAAGGAAGTCTGTTGTAACTTCCAAATGGATCTACAAGATCAAGCATGCTGCAGACGGTAGAATAGAAAAATATAAAGCAAGATTTGTTTCTCATGGTTTCTCCCAGAAAGAAGGAATAGATTATGAAGAAACGTTTGCACCTATAGCCAGATACATTTCCATCAGATCAATACTTTCTCTGGCTATAGTGATGAAATGGAAGATACACCAGATGGATGTCAAGACTTCTTTCTTGAATGGTGTAGTGGAAGAGGAAGTGTATGTGGAGCATCCACTCGGTTTTGAGACACGTGACAGGGAGTCTCATGTATGTAGATTGAAGAAATCCCTGTACGGTTTGAAATAGACACCCAGGACATGGTACGACAGAATTGGCAGCTTTCTATCCAGTTTGGGCTTTACCAAGAGTAAAGCAGATTCCAACCTTTACTATAAGGTTGAAGGTGGCAACCAAGTGATGCTCCTACTGTATGTAGATGATTTGTTTGTAACAGGTATGGATGGGTTGATTGCTGATATGAAGAGAAAGCTTGTTTCCAAGTTTGAAATGAAGGACTTGGGTATGATGAATTATTTTCTAGGCATGGAGGTGGATGGAATTTCCCTGGGACAAGGGAAATATACAGTAGAGATCCTGAAGAGGTTTGGGATGATGGACTGCAAGGCCATGACCACACCTATGGCATCGAAACTGAATCTATTGAGTGATGCTTCATTAGAAGCAGTTGATGCTACGATGTATCGTCAGATGATTGGGTCCTTGATGTACCTCATGAACACGAGACCAGATATTCGCTTTGCTATGAACACCTTGAGCTAGTTCTTGACAGATTCGAGACATGTTCACTTGATTACTACAAAGCATATTCTAAGTTAGCTAAGGGGTACAGTTGATTATGGGATCAAGTATGAGGCGAGTCAGAAGATTAACCTGGAGGGTTATGTTGATTCATACTGGGTAGGCAATGCCATCGATAGGAAGAGAACTTCAAGGTGTTGCTTCAGTATGGGATTGGGTGTGATCTCATGGTTTAGTAGGAAGCAATCTTGTGTGGAACTGAGTACAGCTGAAGCAGAGTATGTCGCAGCTTGTTCAGAAATTTGTGAGGTAGTATGGCTCAGGAAGCTACTGCCTGATTTATTTGATCTCCATTTGGATGCAACTTGTATATATTGTGACAACCAGATTTGTGTGAAGTTTTCAGAGAACCCAGTGTTCCATGACAAGTAGAAGCATATCGAGATCAATTATCACTATATTAGGGATATGGTGTAGAGGGGAGCAGTAAAGCTCCAGTATGTTGTGATAGATGAACAAATAGCTAATGTGTTGACAAATCCATTAGCTAGGGTGAAGTTTGAATACTTCAGGGAGAATCTTGGTGTTCTCGAGATCGAGGTTCCCTCCAAGGGGAAATAATTAGTCCGTGATCCATTCTGACATGGTGAGAGGATTGGTTTCTTCCATGATCAGATGTAAGGGCTTAACGATTCTATCATGGTGAGAGGATTGGTTCCTTCCATGTCATATCTGAGTGTTGAGCCATTCTAATATGACTATAGGATTGGTTCCTACATGATCAGATATAAGGGTTGTTTCCATTCTTGGAATGGAGGTGCCTGGTCAGTTACCGGGAATACACGGTTTAGGACTAAGGGCATTTCTGATATGACTATAAGATGTAGTCTTACATGATCAGATGTGAGTGCATGGCCATTCTAATGTGATTGAGGGATTGGTTCCCACTTGATCAGATATAAGGGATGATGCCATTCTCTGGGAGAATGGAGGAACCTGGTCAGTTACCAGGAAATCTCAGTCTGGGACTAGGGGCCATTCTGATATGATTGTGGGATGTGTTCTCACATGATCATATGTGAGTGTAGGGAAATTCTAACAAGTAGGTCAGATGTAAAGGCTGGGCCATTCTGACATGGTGAGGGGATTAAGTTCCTCTCATGTCATATGTGAGTGCTAGGCATGCCTTTCTAACGAGTCAAGGTCAGATGTAAGTGTTGTACGGGCCATTCTGACTTAGGGTCAGATATAAGCACTAAGAAAGACCTACATGGAGGCTAGGCCTACACCCAACATGATCCAGATGATAAAGAGAAGAAGACTTGTGCTGATAAATTGTGTCGAGAGAATACCTTCCTAGTTAAGAGGGAGTGTTGATGCAATTGTAACTTTGAAATGTATTCACTTATGTATCTTATGTATTATACACCGATGTTTTTATTCCAGGATGTGTCTGTAATGTAATTGAGTCATGTCATGCCCCGATGTTCCGATCGGGAGTTTCTATAATGTAATCAAGTCATGTCAAGTCAATGTGGTAACCCTCCTATTGGTCAAGGGTTAAAGTCCCCGTAGTTTCGGGGCACTAGGGTTGTTAGACTCACCTACTGAAGTCAGCCCTAGTAGGGTTTAGTCAAGTAAGGAATTAGTATAAATAGAGAGCTAGCCTCTCTATTTATCACACACTCACTCACACTCAGTTGTAGCGCATAGCTGAGGAAGAAGAAGACACTGGGGCTAGGAAGAAAGAGGTTACTGCTATTGGGAGATCATCTTACTGTATTGGGGTTTTAATTTTTGTGTTGATTCTATTTTTGAGGAAGTTGCGGGGTTTTCTCCATTTATGGTTTCCCTGAGAAAAAATAATGCGTTCATTGTCTCTTGTGTTTGATTGCTATGCTTGTTATTCTCTCTGTTAAAAGATCCTAATATAATGCTAGCTTAATGTTAAAAATATAATAGCTACCAGTGGAATTATTGGTGGCTGATAGCCAAGTTGATAAAGGAGCTACTGCACATAATTTGTTAAATGAGAAAGAAAATGCAATTCAATTACTGAAAAAGAAGCTGAAGATTCCATGTACTCGGCTTATACAAACTTCTGAGGTGACAGAGTTTGAAAAATTAAAAGAGGCTTTGAGTACTGAAATAATTGATTGTAAAGCAAGGTTGTTGAAGTTTGAGGAAAAAGAAAAACAATAGGAGAAATATGTAGGACTTTGGTCTGAAAAGGAAAAGGATTTTGAAACAAAACAAGCAGAGTTGGAAAAGGAACTAGAGGAAAAGAATAAGGAGTAGAAAGTGCAAGTTATTTCACCTTTTGTACAATCTGGTGCAGATTCCCTTTCCCAGTCTATGTCTTGGGTAAGTCTTATAGATTTAGAAATCATTGGTTTAAAGAACCAGAATAAAATTTTGGAATAAATAGCTGAAAAGAGAGAACATGAAAGAAATAAATTGGGAGATAAGTGTAAGGGGCTAGTAGAAAAAAATAATAAATTGGAAAAACAGGTGACATGACAGACAACCTTACGGGGAGCTAAGAATCTCATCTGGTATGTACTGATAGTAGAAGCAACTAATCTGAGGCCATACTTGTATTTTATTCTATACAAGGAGATTGTTACACAAGCAGTTAGATAAAATGTATTGATGGTAAATCTGGTTTTAAACAAAAAACCCATAGACACAACTAATAATACAATCATTTTTTTGAAAATTTGACAAAAGAGGAAATAAGGAAAGCAAATATCCAGGATAGGGTCTTGGTTATCACATGGGTAAGAAGAGTGGTGAATAATTATCATCATTTAGAAACAATTCAAGCAAAAATTGATGTTATGCATCATCACATTAAGGGATTCATTGAATTGTTTAACCCTTTGTTCAAAGAGGACTTCCTTTCTTTTGGGAAGAGAAAGGAGGAATGTGGTCTTAGAAGGAGTATAATGACAAAATACTTAGTTTCATATTAGATCACAAGAATTTTGATGATATACAGCAACAATATTTTTCTAGAAAAGCAGTGATTGATAAATTGGCTGAATATTTTGAGATGTTGTTCGAATTCAAGGCTACTTGTACCAAATTTCCATTTTTCTCTTATTCAAAAAATGTGGAGCTCAGGGTATTGGCTAAGGAGATGATCAATCTGGGTCTTTCAGTTGTTGATCAATGGAAAATAATCAAAAATTACGGGAAAAGTAAATACAAGGTGTGTAAATGAAGGCATGCAGATCAAAGAGATAATTGTAGAATGATCAAGCAAGACAGAATTTGGAGGATGCATTACTATTTTAAATCCAACATGCACGTTACCCCCATATTTTCTGTTTTATGTAAATCATGGAAAATTTTCCACATTAGAGTTTGTTGGAAGTTTGTTTCTCAAATTGTAACTAATTTCCGCCATGTTTCTAGGTTGGTCTCGGGGGTCCAAGACACTATAAGTATACCCTCAACAGAGGAATAAAGGGTTGAAACCCGTGATAATTTTTTGTTATGTAATTTTGAGATTTGTCTTTAATAAAAGTTGCAGATCCGAATGTTGGACTTTGAATGCAAAGAATCATGTATATTTCCTGGTTACAGTCTACGATTTCTCTTATTTATGTGCATGTACTTCTTGTTAATATTTCCATTATGTTTTCTTTCATATCTGAGATAAATGTGTGATAGTTTTTAGAGTTCATATTTGGTTATGCTCTATCTATTGTTTCAGATATTCACAAATCGTTTCTACCAAAGTCAATGTAGAATTCATATAGTTGGTGCTCTGTGTTAATGGATTGTCATCATTTCTTCCTTATCACTAGACCAAAAACATATTGACCGTAACAAAAGTATTATCTTACTTTTGCAGACATTTTGCATGCAAATTTCTCTGTGTTTCTTGATAATTGTGACTCCATAGCCCAATGTACCATTATCATGTTTTGTTGATGTATTTGTAACTTTGGAATATATTCTGATGTATATTATCATTGTATGTTGTTGTGTGTTACCCTTTTACAAGATGTCTAAATTGTGTCTATACCTTGAGGTACAACCTCCGTTGTAAGTCGGGGAAATAGTCCCTAGTGTAAACATCATGTAATTATGGTTTTTCTAGGAAAAGTGGGGCCCATGTGAGATGACATGTAGGCTCGAGTCTTATATTTGGTCAGTGACTTGAAAGGGTATAAATGGGGAGTCTCTCTCTCTATTTAATACACACCTCACACACTCTCTAAGGCATTGGAGAGAGAGAGAGACATTCGTAGGAGGAGAGAAATATAGCTGCTGAACATCTCTTATTACTGTTTTTGATCATCTTACTATTCTGAAGAAGTTTGTGGGGTTTCCTCCTTTATTGTTTCCCTGATGAAAATATTTGTGTCTTGTACATATTTTACTTTTTATTCATTTTGTTTTACTTGTTAGTCTTTCAGATAAAGATCCTAGATAATCTAATCATATCTTAAGAAAATATAACATGGTATTAGAGCCTCTTTGAAAGAAGGCACTGTGCAACTCTAGGAACTAGGGCATTCTAGTTGAAGGTGTTCTCTCCATATATCATCAAGCAAGGTGGGGTATCCTAAATTGCCTCACTAGGGTGCATATATTGGTGGTATTCATTTATGAATCATAGAATTTTCATTGTACAGCCGAAATATATTTGCAATGGCAACTAATAGAAATTAGGGTTTCATGCATGAAAACCCTAGAAGACTGAATTTAGTAATCCTAGAACTTTCGCTATAAAGAGAGATTGAAGAATTCTCAAAAGACAAAATTTTTACAGGTCGAAGAGAAACTCAATTTGTACACTTTTTAAAAGTTTCAACCTCATATTCACTATACTTCAGGATATATGGCTCCTCCAAATCAGGGTTCCGGCCTCCTCGAGATTACCATCATAAACAGGTGACCTAGGGAAATTTTCTATATCTCGGGCTAGGAAGGTCCAAACTAAATTTATCAATATTTTTCAGGTAGGGAATAGACTGTATTTTTTGTGGTGCTCTTTTCAGACCTAGAATGTGAAACAGTGACATGTGGTCATCCGTACAAGTTCTCTATGTTGAACATTCCCCAAACCAGTCACCTTGGAAAAATCCAAATAAGTCCCACTTGGAGAATCCATTTATAGTCTAACCTATGGGGTTGGAAAGAATAATTATTAGGATATCATAGTAACAATTTTTATAAATTAATTATATTAAAATTCAGAGATATAATAGAATCAATATCAGTCATTTTTGCAGAAGAAATTGGAAAACTAGGGATTCCTGTTCTGAGAGCTTCCCTCCACTATTTTCCGAAAAGGAGTACATCGAAAAAATTGACTTGAAGAGGCACATATTTATATCTAATAATAAGTTTGAAATTCCAAGTTTTGAAAATTATGGTTTCTCTGACAAACCCTAGATTAGCCTACTCCAGGAACCAAGACGGACACCTCAAATCCATAAGATTTAAATTTTTGCTATTTACATTTGAGGTTCTCATTTCAAAATGACTAATCACACCACCTTAATGAAAATATTGGTGAAGATGAAAAATTCTGATTATGGAAGTATAGGACCTCCGTGATCCTTGGAGAAATTGACTTGGATCAGTATTTTAGTAAGGAAGTTCTAGGATTTAGAGGGAGATGAGGCTAAGGCTAGATATAAGAGAATCATTGCAGATTCTATTAAAGATCATCTCATCCCTCATGTGTCATACTTGAAGACACCAAAAGGAATTGTTTGGTGCTATGACGAAGCAATCAAATAAGAATAATATATTTTTATAACCACCTTAAAAGGCCTCCCAAGATAATGGGATTCATTCATTCAAGGAATGTGTGCCAGAAGAAAGTGACTACCTTTAGCGGACTCTGGGAAGAGTGCACACAAGAAGAATCTCGACTCATAATAAGAGAAGAGAAGATGGTAGTAACTGAAGATCAATTTCTCATGATTGAAAGAAGATCCCTCAAGGGATGAGGGATACAAAGAACCTAATTCTTGAAGAACCTCTTATCCATATTAGCATTTGGATAAGAAATGATGCTATTATGAATGAAGAAGATGATGAAGTTGAAGGCTCAAGAAGGAGTCTACCCATGAAAGAAATAAAGAGAACAAGTAACGATAGTTAAGAAGAGGAACCTAAAGCTTCCAGGGTCAAATAAATCATAGTGAAATAAAGAGCTCCAGAAGAATATAAAGAGAATTAGACTTCCAACTATGAATAAGTAGACAAGAAGAAAGGGAAGGAGACTATGATAAAAGAGTACCAGTTCAAGAAGAGTGGTGTCTAGGATGTGGTGTCACGACCTGAAGGGAAGTCTGTAGTGTCTTCCATATAGATCTACATGATCCAACATGTGGTAGATGGAAGCATTGTGGGATATAAGGAAAGATTCATATAACGAGGCTTTTCACAGAAAGAAGGCACAGAAAAGACATTTACACCAGTGACGTGGTGCACTTCCATTATATCCATACGTATAGCTATGAGATGGGAGATACATCAGTTGACATCAAGATACATTCTTAAATGATGTAGTTAAGGAGGAATTATAGGTATAGAAACCACTAGTAGTTGAGACACATGACAGGAAGACTCATGTGTGCAAATTAAAGAAGGCATTGTACAAGCTCACAGATGGGTGCGAGAAGAAATTTTCAACAAAGTTTAAGATATAGGATCTTGGTATCTAGTGTCCTTAGATGAATACATAGAATATTAGTAGTAGAGGAAGCTACTTGTCACTCCATTACAGAATGTTTCAATACATAGAGTATGAAAGACAAAGGGAGAATGATGCTCTGCTTTAGAGGGAGTGACTACAGAAGATCATGAGGTTTGACATGGTACAACACGATGGAAAAATTACTGATGGCTCTAGGATTTACTGTGAGTAAAATGGATTCCAACCTTTACTTCAAGGTTGAAGGCAAAATACCAGTAATTCTCCTTGTCTTCCCTAAAGTCCGCTACCTAGACTACAAGACAATAGTGTTCAGGCACCTCAACAAATAAAAGACATTTTTTAGGGTTTTTTGGATAACAATGTAAAATCAGATAGGTAAATAAAATAAACAAAGACACAATAATATGAAAACATTTTAAAATATAAGTGTAAAGACAATATTTTTGCAAAAATGAACGACGGTACAATTAAAGTATAGGATATAGGTTTCCAAAGCATATGAATACAAGGATAAGACATACAATTTATCAGTGAATCAAATGTAAAAGTAATGGTGTCCAAAATAACATTTCAAACATCAATAAGCATAAATATTTACTTGATAACAAGAACATATACATAGAAAACATCTACATGAATGAAAAAGTAAATAAGGGTTCAAACTGAACCAGAAAATATCACACAATATAGTTTAAAAAGCCTAGATCCATATAGATATATTAAGTGTGATTCATAAAACAAAAGATGTGCTTACATAGATATGCGTTGCATGACTGCACAATCTCTAGGTAGATCGATTCCCATCCGTGTCTCCCCTATTGGATTTAGCAGAGGTTTACAATATATAGGAATAGTAACTAAAAATAGATTTTTCCTAGATCCACTTTCCTAGGATCGAATTGTACAAAAATAGGCAATTTCAAGATAGCTAAAATTAAAGTCTAAAACAACTTGATTATGACAGGTGTCTCTTCTAACTGAACTGAATCATTGAATCAAATATTTCTGGATTCTTCTGCCAGCACAACCAGCCATTAAGAGCATGTGCCTTCTTTATATTTGAACCAATCAACAGAAAAATGTAACTTTGAAAGCATTCTGGAACAGAGTAAATGTATAAGAATTATAATCATAAACCTAAAATGTTTATCGCTAGGTTGCACCAATGGAGTTCCTTGAACTACAACATGTCTGGATTGGATTTCTAATGCCATCTTTGTTATGATAACTTGCAATTTTGTTCCAGCTGATAAATTTATAATGTCATCTTCAAAGGAAACATCCTACAACATATTTTCCAAGCCTTTCTACCATTTCTCTTTCCACCTCTATCATACCTCGACCATAGGAAATACCTGCAATGGAACACTTTAGGAACTCCATCGAATTACAGGTCAATGTACCAGTATAGTGTCAACTTGCTTAATTTCTTCATTCAAATTGGATGTGTGGGCTTGTGCAGGCTTGTTCATTTATGCATAATACATTTGTCAGTCCTTATTAATAAACCTGCTCTGCACGACCATGATACTTTCTATTCATACATTGGTATGAGGTAACTATACCGAATAAGCGTTGTCACAAAGTGCAAGAATGCTAACAAGGATTTGATAAAAGCATTAAAGGATTGGAAAATTTCATCATTATGTAACTCGGTCATTTCCTCCTTATCCTGCAAGAAGTGATGCCAGTGTTTGATTGCCTCATTTACCATACTAACCCCAACAACAAAGACGAGTGGTGTAATTAAACTTGGAGCACTAAAAGGTGCCAATGGAGTGAACGAAAAGGACGCTACGAAAATAAAGTAAATATTTGCAACCCTTTTAAATTGCGCAAACAAATCCTTTGGAAATAAAGTCGTGAAATCATACATGGTAGTGGACACATAGTTGGGCCTATATGGATTCTCTTGGTGCTTCTCTGGCTCATTGCAATGTATAATTCTGGAAAAAATAGGGCCTTCAATGGGAAAGGAATCATGTGTTTGCAACAATGACCAACTGCATAAAAATGTATAGATCTTTCTAAGGTGGATCCTTGTCTTCCCCCTTTCAATTTCAGATCTGTAATGCTAAGTATTACTCTACCTTTTATGCTTAGTTTCAATGCGAGAAGTTTTTTCAACAGAGATAGAATGAAGCTCCTCATATTTCAATTGAGTTTCACTTTCAATCGCTTCCTCTTATTTGTTTTCCTTATCATGAATGATTCCATGTCAGCCAATAAACTTCACTGCTTCCATCCTCTCGTGGAAGAAGTAATTCCTCTGTACAGATTCATAATCATCTGTATCAATGACTTCCACAACAATATATTCTTTCTCTATTCCTGTAGCTTTAGAGCCTCTATTATATTCTAAATATTTATGAAATAGATTATTCAGTTCCCCATCACTAATGACATTGACATTAGAGTATTCCAGATGGTTGGCATGTCATGAAGTTTCTTCCAACTTTTGCAACCTATCTTGTGATCTTTTCACCTCCTCTTGTGCCCAAAAAACCTCATTATTTTTTGATAACCTTGCACATAACTTAACTTTGACAAGCTGGAAGTATGCATGCTTTTGAATAATGGCATGCGTTGTTAGCTTATCTTAAACATAGGAAAAAATTTATTAAAAGAAAAGACTTTAATTATTCTATAGGAGCTTAGGTTTAAAAACTAAAATATTTGTAAATGCATAAAATATTTAAAAAAATGAAATCAAAGCATTATAAAATTAGGAAAATAATAAAATTAACAAGGGATAAAAAGTCTAAAGTACACAATAGGCTTAGGAAAACTAGTTGACAGACCTAGGACAAACACTGGCTCCAACTGGGGATGGAATTTCCCTATGATTTTCCAAGAAATGTAGACTAAGCACCTTATTTTCTATCAACTACTACTGATCCATTGGGATATGGAGTCATTTACCAAATCTCTGAAACTTTCTCAAACTCTAAGCACACACCTCTGAAACAACAAAATACTACTGCAAGCCAACACACTGAAAATAATCTACATGCTTGTATGGAGATATTATTCTTCCACCTACTCATAGTTCTAATCGATAGAAAAAAACTAATCATGTATAATCATACTTCCAGTGAAGCCATGATAGCATCAAATCAATTGTAACAACTTCTTGCAGGTAGATAGAAATCAAAGAAGAATTTATGATTTGAAGCAGAAATTTAATTTGCAAAGCATGTTCTACTTTGATTTCAAATTCTAGACGGATGAATTTTTTTAAAAACCATGAGTCTATGTAAATGGAAACTGAATCCTAAAAAACATGACACAGTTTTAGCTGATATAGAAGACCATACGGCTGATATACAATTTATGTTTCATTCATGAACCCATAATCCTCTTGAAATAACCCATGAACATCACTTGTTTTATTACGATCAAAGACAACCTCAAATTCTTGAACAATGATATTTGAGTTCTGCTGAAATGTTTCTTCATGCATATGATTGGTATAAATATATTCAGCTTCATTCTTTGCTTGTAAATAATATCCCTTTTTATGTTCCCTAAACTCATCATAAGTCAAGAATGGGAATTGAGTTCCTATATCAACATTAAGATGCTGAGGAGAAACAATTCCATCTTCATAAATATGATCATAAGATAATGGTGAAGCAATGTTTGAAACACACTGATTATAATCAGCTAAGAAGATATAATTATCTAAGTAATCATAGGTTGTTGTATTCTAAACATGGTTTAAAAACTTATCATAAACTTGATATGCATACCCATCCATATAATAATTTGCAAATTCTAAAGAACTCTTTTCCAACTCTGAAATATACTTACATTCTTGTTGTTGTTCTAGATCTGATCTGTACTTACTTTCTTCCTGCTCAAAATATGAAACATACTGACAGTATTCCTACTCCTCTCCATGCATATCTCCAGAGTAAAATGGATCTTGAATCCTTCTGGAAGCACGGATGTTCTCCTCCAATCCTTTTTCATCTTCAAAATACTGTCTTAAAGATGATGATTTTGTTTCTAGTTGGAAAAGAACAAGATCTAAATGCTAAGCCATAACATAATATACCATGGAATTAATCTCAGTGGACCTGATCTCCAAGGGAATACTATAATAAACACTATAAAACCTTCTGTTGAATACAACCAAATGTTCTTCCTTTCCTCTCTTCAAAGTGCAAAAATCAGTGAGGTACTCATTAAAATACATGTTCTCTCCCCAACATCTTGAAAAAGTATTATATAACTCAGCCCATGAACCAATAGAACCAGCTTCTAGATTTCTAAACCATTAAGCAACCTTTCCAACCAAATATTTGGAAAACAACCTCAAAACAACATCCTCATGTACCATTTCAAAATTATCAATGAAATAGTGAAAAGGTTCCAAGTGATTTTTAGTTGAAACATGATATTCTCTAGAAATCCGAGGAAGATACTAAAAGAAATCAAGAGGATAAGGATTAAGGTGATATGGAAGCCTCAAAGGTTTAAACAAAATATTTCTGATTTTAGTTTGAAAATTAGTTGTCTGAACATTATAATTAACAAGGTGGTGGCATGGCTCACTAATAATGGCATGAGGTTCTAAGATATGAGAAAGTTTTGAATCTTTTTCAATCTCCTCTAGGTTACATGGCTGATCAAACTCAGAAAGGATTTGAATACAAAGCTCATCCTTATGAGCAGGTTCGGGTGAAGACAAAGGATCAACATCAACAACATAAGGAGGTTTAAATTTTTTTTGTTCTAAATATGGATATACAAAAGTATGTTGATGATCATCTGAATAAACAAAAAACAAGATGATCCTCTTTATATGCAAAGCGAAATATAGGAATGAACTGATGAAGAAGAGAAAAATTTTGTAGAGGAAACTAACAAGTTGATACTTGGTATTTCCATTTAGCTTCTTAATCTCTTTTTTGTCAAGGGTTCCTTCCTCTGGTGGAGCCTTCTAATCATGGAGCCGCCTGGTGAAAATTTGTATTCTAAAGCATGTGACTAGCCCTTGTTCACCATCAAAGACTAGATCTAATCATTGTCAATATTGAACCAAGGAATACATTTTATGCTTCCTCCCCAGTATGGTCACCAAAATATGTTTTCCCTAAAGTCTGCTACCTAGACTACGGGACAACAGTGTTCAGGCACCTCAACAAATAAAAGACAATTTTTAGGGTTTTTTGGATAACAATGTAAAATAATATAGGGAAAGACAATAAATAGAGACACAATAATCTGAAAACATCAGAAAATATAAGTGTAAAGACAATATTTTTGCAGGAATGAATGACAGTAAAGTTAAAGTACAGGAGATAGGTTTCCAAAGCATATGAATACAAGGATAAGACAAACAATTTATTAGTGCATCAAATGTCAAAGTAATGGTGTCCAAAATAACATTTCAAACATCAATAAGCATAAATATTTACTTGCAAAAAAGAACATATACATAGAAAACATATACATAAATTAAAAAGTAAACAAGGGTTCAAACTGAACCAGAAAATATCACACAATATAGTCTAAAAATCCTAGCTCCATATAGATATATTAAGTGCCATTCATAAAACAAAAGATGTTCTTACACAGATATGCATTGCATGACTGCACAATCTCCAAGCAGATCGACTCCCATCTATGTCTCCCCTCTTTGAATTTAGTAGAGGTTTATAGTTTATAGGAATAGTAACCCAAAACATATTTTTCCTAGATCCACTTTCCTAGGATCAAATTGTACAAAAATAGGCAATTTCAAGCTAACTAAAATTAAAGTATAAAACAACTTGATTATGAAAGGTGTCTCTTCTAACTGAACTAAATCATCGAATCAAATCCTTCTGGTTGTTTCTGCCATTACAACCAGCCATCAAGAGCATGTGCCTTCTTTATATTTGAACCAATCAACAAAAACCGTGACTTCGAAAGCATTCTGGAATAGAGTAAATGTATAAGAAACAAAATCATAAACCCCATATTTTTTATCGCTAGGCTGCACCAATGGAGTTCATTGAACTACAAAATGTATGGATTGGATTTCTAATGCCATCTCTGTTATGATAACTCACAATTTTGTTCCAACTGATACATTTATAATGTCATCTTCAAAGGAAAAGTCCTGCAACATCTTTCCTGAGACTTTCTTCCATTTCTCTTTCCACCTCTATCATACCTTGACCATAGGTAGTACCCACAATGGAACACTTTAGGAAATCCATCAAATTGTAGGTCAATGTACCAGTATATTGTCAACTTTCCCAAGTTCTTCATTCAAATTGGATGTGTGGACTTGTGCAGGCTTGTCTGTTTCTTCATAATACATTTGTCGGTCCTTATTAATAAACCTTCTCTGCACGACCTTCACAATTTCTATTGATACATTGGGATGAGGTAACCATACAGAATAAGCGCTGTAACAAAGTGCAAGAATGTTGACAAAGATTTGATAAAAGCCTTAAAGGATTGGAAAATTTCATCATTATGTAACTCTGTCGTTGCCTCCTTATCTTGCAAGAAGCGATGCCATTCTTTGATTGCCTCCTTTACCATACTGACCCCAAGAACAAACATGAGTGGTGCAATTAAACTTGGAGCACTAAAAGTTGCCAATGGAGTGAACGACAAGGATGCTGCAAAAATAAAGAAAATATTTCCAACCCTTCTAAATTGCTCAAATAGAGCCTTTGGAAATAAAGTCACCAAATCATACTTGGTAGTGGACACATAGTTGGGCCTATAGGGATACTCTTGGTGCTTCTCTGGCTCATTGCGATGTATAATTCTAGAAAAACCAGGGCCTTCAATGGGCAAGGAGTCATAAGTTTGCAACAATGACCAACTGCATGAAAATGTATAGAGCTTGCTAAGGTGGATCCTTCTCTTCCCCCTTTGAATTTCAAATCTGTAATGCTAATGATTACTCTACCTTTTATGCTTAGTTTCAATCCAACAAAGTTTTTTCAATAGAGATAGCAGGAAGCTCCTCATATTTCAACTGAGTTTCACTTTCAAGGGATTCCTCTTATTTGTTTTCCTTATCATGAATGCTTCCATGTCGACCAATAAAATTCAATGATTACATACTCTCGTGCAAGGAGTAATTCCTTTGTAAAGATTCATAATCATCTGTATCAATGACTTCAACAATAATATCTTCTTTCTCTATGCCTGCAGCTTCAGAGCCTCTATTAGATTCTAAATATTTATGAAATAGATGATTCAGTTTCCCATCACTAATGACATTGACATTAGAGTCTTCCACATGGTTGGAATGTCTTGAAGTTTCAACCAACTTTTGCAACTGAGCTTGTGATCTTTTCACCTCCTCTTGTTCCCGAACAACCTCATTATTTTTTGATAACCATGCACATAAATTAACTTCAACAAGCTGGCAGTATGCATGCATTTGAATAATGACATGTGCTATCAGTTTATGTTAAACATAGGCAAAAATTTATTAAATGAAAATACTTTAATTATTCTATAGAAGATTAGGTTTAAAAACTAAAATATGTGTAAATTCATAAAATATTTAAAAAATGAAATCAAAGCAATCTAAAATTAGGAAAATAAGAAAATTAACAAGGGATAAAAAGTCTAAGGTACACAATATGCTTAGGAAAAATATCTGACAGAACTAGGACAAACACTAGGACAAAGAGTCCTATTATATGTCAATGACTTGTTCCTGACAGGAAAAGAGGAACTCATTAAAGATGCAAGAAGGAGACTTGTTGCCGAGTTCAAGATGAAGGACTTGGGTATGATGGAATACCATCTAGGCATGGAGGTGTGGCAGAGTACGGATGGAATATTCCTTGGACAAGGGAAGTATGTAGTGGATATCCTAAAGAGGTTCGGGATGATGGACTGCAAGGCTATGACCACACCTATGGCATTGAACCTGAAGCTATTGAGTGATGCTTCACTTGAGATGGTTGATGGAATGATGTATCGTTAGATGATTTGTTCATTGATGTGCCTAATGAATACAAGACAGACACATGCTTTATTGTGAATGACCTAAGCCATTTCTTTATAGATTCGAGACATGATCACCTGGTTGCAAAGCATGTAGTGAGGTACCTGAAGGGTACAGTTGAGTATGGGCTCAAGTATGATATGAATCAGAAGACTAACCTACATGGTTATATTGATTCAGATTGGTAGTACCACTGAGAATAAGAGAACCTTGGGTTTCTTCTTCAATTTGAGATCCAGTATGGGCTACTGGTTTGACAGGATGCAGTCCTGCATGGCACTGAGTGCAGCTAAGGAAAATTATGTTGCCACTTGCTCAGCTATTTGTGAGATAGTATGTTTCTTTTGAAAGATACAATTTGATTTGATTGATCTTAATTGCATTTTTTGTATGATGTAGAGAGGATCAGTGAAGGTCTATTATGTGATCCAGATCGAGATCTCTCAAAAGAGGGAGTGATGAGTTATAGAATAGTTAGTGAGACAAGTTGTCTGAGCATAAAATCCTGATGAAGCTCGTAGGTTTCTCAAATGCAATCAATCCTGTAGGTTGTCCTTGGATGTAATCATTCCTGGCAAAGCTCGCAGGTTACCCTTGGACGTAATCAACCCTGATGTGTTTCTATGCTATAAATGTCCAGAGTGAAGTTCGAGTACTTCAGAGAGAAGATTGGTGTTCTTTAGATCGAGGTTCCCTCCAAAGGGAAGTGATGAGTTTAGAAGACGCAGATACACATGAGCCTTTCTGACATGGTAGCAAGATGGGCCTCCCATGGTCAGATGTAAGTGTAGAGCCTTTCCCCACATGGTAGTAGGTGTGTCCTACCATGCCAGTGGATGTAAGTGTAGATCCTTTCCTCAGATGGTAGTAGGTGTGTCCTACCATCCTGGTGGATGTAAGTGCAGAGTCTTTTCCCAGATGGTAGTAGGTTTGTCCTACCATGAAGGTGGATGTAAGTGCAAAGCCTTTCCCTAGATGGTTGTAGGTGTGTCCTACCATGCTAGTGGATGTAAGTGCAGATCCTTTCCTCGAATGGTAGTAGGTGTGTCCTACCATGCCGAGGAAAGACTCTGCACTTACAGAGCATACCCAACAACATATTCTAGAAATCCTATCAAATTTTTCCAAATGTACAATCTATCAAATTTTGTCCAAATTTTTTCTCTTTATCTCTTTCTTCTTGCATTCTCCTTTGAATTATCTGAACCTCTTCCTAGATTTGCAAGTTTATTATTCTCTACCATTTTGGTCTAGGAATAGGATCATAAGAATAGTTTTTTATTTTTATCATTTTCTTAGAAATAACCCCATGTGGATCATACTCAAAGGATTCTACTTTGTTTGGATTCAACTTGAGTATGTATCTCTCTAAGTACCACACTTCTTCCAACCTTTTAAGCTGAAATGGACATATTTCTTAAGGGATATTAAAAGTTCAATGGTGCCTATAATGCTTGAAGTATCTCTTATCCACCTTGAACCTATGTTGAGCATATTCCATTGCAAAAACCATAGGAGTATAATGTTGGGAGTTGATAGGGATCTTCCTCAAAACCCTAGACCTTGATAACTATGTATTCCTAAAAAAGGAACCAGTCCTCTATTTCGATCTCTCGTGTAAACTGAAGCAACTTTTGTTTCTCAAAAAACATTCTTGGGGGTTCTGAACCATGGATGATAGTGTAAGGTATGTTCATAACTTTATTGGTGAATTCAAAATAATTGGAGTTAGTATCCCGCCTTAAGAACAATTCACTCCACTTAAAAAATGGGATAGGGCTGCCTTTCTCATAAACGACCTTCAAATTCAGATACTTGAAGTATTCTAAATTTTGTAAACAAACATATAGAATAGAAATGAGGGGTATCTAAATAGATATTTGGGAGGCAATTCCTCCAACTACTCAAGGATTTTTCAGAATAGGAGACTGCAGAGATCATATGTGGGGAGAGTATTGGAGGACATAGGAGTTATTCTTAAAAGGAAACCTAAAACTAGATCCTTAACCTGGTTATCATTCTTATAGAAGATGATTGCGCATATTAGGGATATAACCATTTTGGAAAACTCATAGAATACTCTAGATGCATAGGTGTTGTACAACTTGTTTTTCTAGGTGTTGGACGACTTGTTTTTCTAGGTGTTGGAGAAGGAATAGGTTTCTTTCTGAAGGGATGAGACTTTTGTAGGTGGATTATAGGGCCCTCTCATTAAGGTCTTCCATTTTCAAAAATACAGGAATACTTTGTTAGGATTATAATCCTCCCTTGTCCAATTTGGTCAATCATGTCTAAATTAGGAGTCTTTCATTCTATATTTAGTCACTAGAATCATTGGGTCCACTTGGCCTAATTGGGCCACATGTACAAGTTAATAGAGTGTGGGGAACACTAATTGAGGGTAATTTCCATTTATTTCACTTGCATGCATCAGTTTAGGAGCCTCCTAGACCAATCCATACAATTTAGGAGCCATTGGGAATGTCGAAACCAACCTCCTTTAGTTGAGTTCATTTAATGACTAGTTAATCCTAGTTAGGAGTCAGTTACATCCAGTTACATTCAGTTAGTGCCAGTCATTGATTGATTTCATGTGGGAAGGCGCAATTCCTCACCTACCACATTCAATTAGGCTAGTTGAGATTTGATAATGATTTAGACATGTCCAGTTATCCATGCAGTTAGGTAGAGTCAATCAATTCGAATTCCCCTCTCATTAATTTTTGACTGTTTATTAATACAAGTGAATTACATTGTAATTAGTTATCCAATTAATTTTCATTAATGAAAGCATTCACATTTGCAAGCCATTTTTGCACTGTTTCTTTCTTAAATTTCTGAGTAAATTGTCTAATCTATCTTGTGAGTTGTGTGTTGGTCCATAGATCTATGTGCTAAATTTAATATGGTATCAGAGTCTCGGCATGACAAGGAACTTATCCTACTATAGATTCATACTTGGATCAAAATTTGTTTTATTTATCAAAATTGATCCTTCCGGCACTGCACCAGTAGCGGAGAATTCACCACATAAATCCTAATCAAAGGAATTGTTGATCAAGATTTCTTGATTAACTAAGTTGGGTGTGAAGAAAATTCCAAAAGTATAGGTTTTTTACCTTAATTTTCCTATTTGATTGTTTGATTTAAAGGTTTTTTAGTCTCCTTTACTACATTCGCTACAGCAGCTCAGTCTCCTTCACTACATTGCAATGGTCCCTCCAATGGAGCTTCTCACTCCTTTCAACTAGCACTAGTGGAAGGAGGACATGGAGATGAAGCTTCGATCCAAACAACTCTTTAGAATCACAATGGAGACAGAGGTAGAGCCGGTTCATTATGTTGATAAAGAAAAATACTGAAATAGGCTTGATGAAGCTTACGGATGTATGTTCCTATCAATCTCTAGAGATCTTATCTTTCATATCAATGGATTGAAGACTCCCAAGGAGGTTTGGTATAATATTGATTCCTTGTATGATAATCAAGATGACATGAGGATATATCAACTAGATAATGATTTGATTTCTCTTCACCCAGGTAAATTCAAACTCTGAATGAATTCTTCACCAAGTTCAAGCACCTGGTGTTCCGGTAGAATCTATGCTAGGTTGAGAAGGAGGATGATCAACTCATCCTTGACATCCTCTCAAAACTTGGTGCTGACTACTCATTCTTTGTATCAACCTTTCATTTTAGGAAGCTCACTACACCAAATTAGAAGATGCAAACTCTTAATTCCTTCATTGAGTCTCTCACCAATGAGCATGACAAGTTGATCCATGGAGATCATTCAATCTTACAAAGATCAAGAATTAGTTGATGGAGGACCTAAGGCTACTAATGGTAAGGGGAAGCAAAATAATGAGTCTCCTATGAAGAAATAGTAGTAAGATCAACCCTCTGTTTCAAGGATAAGCAAGAAGAATGGAAAAGGAAAGACCCTTTGTTCTTACTGTGGAAGGGTCTTTCATCAATAAAGCACCTATATGAGAAAAAAAATTGATGAAATGACTATTCTTCTAGAGAAACATAACATCATTGTACCTATTGGCGCAAGGAAGGCTGACTATAGAGATGAAAATGAAGAACATGATGAGAGATGCCATGCATTGAAGTCCAGTTGTTCAACAGCACATGCCTTCCTCATTGATTCTGGAGATTCCAATCATATGGTTGAATCCAGAGAATCATTCTCTTCTTTACAGTCTTCTGATGGACCTAGTATTCAGATGGGGAATAACAGTCAAATTCGAGCCAAAGGGAAGGTCTCTATCAAGATTGAACATGGAAAGTTTAAAGATGTTCTTTATGTTCCCTCCTTAGTTGCAAATCTGTTATCTGTATACCAGATGACTCCCACTGGACCTCCAAAGTGAGTGACATTTGGTCCTAACTTGGTGGAGATCATAGATATCTCTACTGGGAACATCATAGCGAAGGTTGCTACAAATCATGCCTCCAAGGCATATGATTTCTCACATTTCCTTCCATTTTCAAAACTATTGCACTCTTAGCTGCCACTTGAAAGGGGAGGAAAAAAATTTCCATCTACTTCTTTTGTAGTTTCCACTAGTATTGCAGAACCAGTTGTATCAGTTTATGATATTGAGATTCAGGGTGATTTAGATCTAGATCCAGTCCCTACTCCCAAGCGGGAATCTAGGAAGATGACTGGAAATCCATTTGACACATAGAAGACAAAGAACATTGTGCTATGTCATGAAATATCACCTCCTTAAGAGAGATGCAACAAACTCCCTGTGAGATGCTACATGGAAAGGTCTGATCAGCTACACTGCTTTCAGAAGAATAGAGTGGATCATACACCTCTTCATCCAAAAGAAGGCAAAGGTTACATTCCTCCTTCCTTCCATCATCATGTTGGGAGAAGATGGATAAGTCTACATGCCAAGCCCCATGATACCTGTGCATAAAACATCATACATGTTTCTTTGCTACACCATAGAGATGAAGGTTGGAGCAACATATTTTCAAACTTGAATCTTGATTCTACCTTCTTAGTTAGAGGGGCATACTTTTCCCATGTGGTTTTTTCCCCGGTTCCTTGTATTAAGAATTTACTTTTCTTTAGTTGTAATGGGTGACCTATGGTATTAGTTACCGGGACCACAAATTGTCCAAGTTAACATTCATGGGGGGTGTTAGGACTATAATCCTCCCTTGTCCAATTTGGTCAATCATGTCTAAATTAGGAGTCTTTCAGTCTATATTTAGTCATTAGCATCATTGGGTCCACTTGGCCTAATTGGGCCACATGTACCAGTTACTAGAGTGTGGGGAACACTAATTGAGGATAAATTCCACTGAATTCACTTGCATGCATCAGTTTAAGAGCCTCCTAGACCAATCTCTACAATTTAGGAGCCACTGGGAGTGCCAGAACCAACCTCCTTCAGTTGAGTTCAGTTAGTGACTAGTTAAGCCTAGTTAGGAGTCAGTTACATTCAGTTACATCTACTTAAATTTAGTTAGCACTAGTCATTGATTGATTGCATGTGGGAAGGAATAATTCCTCACCTACCACATTTAGTTAGGCTAGTTAACTGATTCTAACTGACTAGTGCACTGATTGAGGCAACTGGGGATAACTAGTTGAGCTCCAATAATGATTTAGACATGTTGAGTTATCCATGCAGTTAGGTAGAGTCAATCGATTCGAATTCTTCTCTCGTGCATTCAAATTGACTCGTTATTAATACCATTGTATTACATTGTAATTAATTATCTAATTACTTTTTATTAATGAACTTGCATTCACAGTTGCAAGCCATTTTTGCACTGTTTCATTCTTCAATTTTTGAGTAAATTGTTTGATCTATCTTGTGAGTTGTGTGTTGGTCCACAAATCTATGTGCTCAATTTAATACACTGAACATTTTATGCAGCATGGGGGGATCTACACTGCATAGGTTATTGGATAGATATGATGACAAAATATCCCTCTTTTTAGGGGAATATTGATTGGAACACTAGGTTATGAATTTAGGGAAATATACTAACCTAGGATAGATGACCGTAGTGAGGTTAGAACTCCACATGTTAAATATGTTCTATTGAGTATTAGCTAATGAATCAACCTCTTTTAATATTCCATTAAGGTTGGCCTTGGTTATTTTCATATCATATAAATTGGCATGCTTATCATGGATATGTTCATCACCAACAAACAACATTTTAGAAGCCAATATTTTGGGGGATTGTGCCATGAGCATGATTTTCCGTGCAATTAAATTATACAAGGTAGGTTTGATGATATGAAGTAGTGTATAAAAAATTATATTCTCAAGCAAACTAAATTATTGGAGAAGAATAGAAGGTGCCTGAACTACTCGGTAAGGAGGTGGTCAAGTCTCTTTGTTGCGGAGGAGATATTGACAGATGGACTAGTTTAGAATTAACTTCTTCTTCTACAATGAATAATAGGGGTGAAATGGTACAACTTTGTAATTTAATGAGTTAAAAATTCAAAATAAAGGACAGTTGGATTAATTTTATTTGGCATGTGAATGGATGGCATCAATTTAAGCATGGATCCTAGGTAGACACATGCTCATTTATAAATGGGCTGATTGGATGGTGATGTGGCTTTTGGTGAATTAGCAGTTTTAACTAACCGACATGGTTTTGAATAAACCATAACTCCCAACGGCTTGACGATTTTGAAAAATGGGAAGGAGGAATTGCCAATATAAAAGTGCCAAGTATCAGGTCTTGTCATATCTGACACCTTGATGAGACAAATTAATGGCATGTCACTTCATCGAGGAGATATCAACCCCCACCGTTGATCTATTGATACACTTTTTGATTATCTTGCCACATTCATTTATTTGTGTTCACTTTCATGGCATGTCACTCATAATAACCATTAGTCTCACTGGAGATCTATGGTGTTCCGCTGCTACCTTTTTAGTGCTTGGGTTCATATATTTTGGTCACATTCCTTGACTATATCGTAATTATATTCAAAGATCATCTCCTTTGGTTTAGCACCATATCTTACGACCATTACTAGAAGGCTTGAACAGTGTTAAAAAAAACTATATTCTAACACTAAATATACTACCAAGTTTATGAATTAGAACAATCAATAAATGAATAAAATTGTTTAGTATTTAATGGGAAAGGAAACATTATTTAATGGGTAAATAAACAATCATACATACTAATCATCAACCATTGCAATATCTACAATATATACAATCACAAACTAAGCTACAACAGTCAAGGAACTTCAAATGGATGTGATTTTTACAACATTTTCATTTAGTCATGAAATATAAAAAGGGAATTCATAATAAAGTTGTAGACATGTTATCAAGGCATCCAACAAATGGATCTATTATTTTGTAGAATAGTCCATTGGCTCATGAAAATTACATTGAATAATATGCTAAGGATTAAGACTTCAAACATGTGTATGAATATTTAATGCATGGTGCACAAAATAAAGAATTGAACTAACATATTCTTGATAAGGTATTGTATCATATTCATAAAATTTGTATTCCACAGAGTGGAAGATTGCATGTAATTAGAGAAGCTCATACTTCTCATATATCTGTTCATTTTGGTGTAGTAAAGACAATAGATAAGATACAGAGGTATTGTTATTGGACTTGGATGGATGAAATTGTATTCAAATATGTAAGGGGATGTATTATGTGTGCTACTTTTAAGACAAGTAATAGAAAATTGGGATTTTACACTCCTCTCCTTGTACCTTCTCGACCATGAAAAATTGATATGGGTGCCCAGACACACGTCGAAGGACAACAATTCGATTGAATGAATCGATCACTGTTATGGAGGAAGCATGTTAAAATAATAAAAGTAGGAAATACACTACACATAGAAAGTATACAGATAGACAAAATGCAAGAATTGAAACCAAACTCTATTGTTCTATTACTGCTCTATGTTAACAATAAAATTAACACCCTTGAGAGTGTTTGTCTAAAAAAATATTTCTATTTTTCCTGCGACATGAATATAATAATTTTGGAACAATTGAGAGCTTCAATCTCTCTTTTGACCACTGCTTCCACAAAGGAAGAAATTCTAAATACAAGGTGTCTCTAAATATTCCTAGTCCATGACCACTGAAGGGCCAAAACCATGATCATATAACTCACACAGTGAAAAAAATGCCTAGCATGGGTATTAA
Source organism: Pseudotsuga menziesii (assembly GCA_001517045.1). Taxonomy (NCBI): domain Eukaryota; kingdom Viridiplantae; phylum Streptophyta; class Pinopsida; order Pinales; family Pinaceae; genus Pseudotsuga; species Pseudotsuga menziesii. The sequence continues at coordinate 1,202,049 of LPNX010787311.1, forward strand.
TTAACCTGAAAATATTGAAGATCAAGTTTGATTCCTAAAAATTGGGTAAAGTGGGTTTTTGAAGGAAATAATAAAAATGATTCAAAATACTAATCCCACATTCAAGGTTAATATATTTGGTGCACAATACCAATCTTATAAAAGAAAAGCATATGAGGTGAATTATAGGAGACAATTTAGAGAGAAAAGGCATGCTAGAGGTATTGAGGGCTAGAAATCACTTTTCTACTACAAAGCTTTTGGCAATCAAAGGCATGGATGGTAGAGGAGTAGGTCTAGGATATCGATAAGGAAGGCACTTGTAAGGGATGTAATTATTTTTCTATGTTAGTCTATTATGAATCAATTCAATCTTCTTCCCAATTGTTGTTCAATGTTTTCCTTTCAAGATTCATGTTGATGTAGAATTGGTAGGAAATTAGATCTAACCCATATTTCTCAAACATAGTTTGGTAGGATAGTAGGATGTTTTGGCCCTAAGTCAAGAATTAGGTGGTTGATTGTAATGCTTTCACTGGTTTGCGAAACTATAGATTTTGGGTTCGATCCCCCGTGGGATCACCATTCTGTTAGTGGATTATTCTACAGTTGAAGTAATAGCATACTCTCCTATTTCTATGGGGTGGGTGAAGCCCATTTGACAGAAAACAAATCAATTATCACAATAATATTAATATCTCAATCTTATTTCATGGATTTTTAGAAGGGGAGGAAGAGACGAGAATACCTCTTTGTATCCTTGTTGTTTTATTGATTCTTTTGATGGTTGTCCTTGCAACTCCTTGAGTCTCCTTCACACCTGTAGATCTCACCACAAAAATTCCTGCTATGCTACCAAACTATCTTTGATAAATATGGGTTAGATCTAATTGCCTACCAATTCTACATCAACAAGAAGCTTTAACCGAAAAAATTGAACAAGAATTGGGAAGAAGATTGAATTGATTCATAATATATGAACATGGAGAAATAATTACATCCCTTGCAAGTTCCTTCCTTATCCATAGCCTAGGACTACTCCTCTACCATCCATTCCTTTGATGCCCAAAATCATTGTAGTAGAAAAGTGATTTCTAGCCCTCAATTCCTCTAGCATGCCTTTGCTCTCTAATTTGTCTCCTCTAATTCACCTCATATTCCTTTATTTTATAGGATTGGGATTTTGCACCCAATATCTTAACTATGAATGCGGGATTAGTATTTTTGAAGCTTTTTTTATTATTTCCTTCAAAAAACACAATTTACCGAGTTTTTAGGCATCAAACTTATTTTTCAGTATATCCAGGACAATTAATACCCATGTTAGGAATTTTTTCCACTGTGTGAGTTATAGGAAATGGGTTTTTCCCCTTAAGTGGCCATGGGCATGGACTATTTAGAGCCACCTTGTATTCAACATTTCTTCCTTTTTGGAAGCAATGGTCAAAAGAGAGATTGAAGCTCTCAATTGTTCCAAAATTTTGATATTCATGTTGTGGGAAAAACAGAAATATGTTTTCAGACCAACACTCTCAAGGGTGTTAATTTATTGCTAACAGATGCCCCCTAATGTGTGAGGTCCAAAGCTATGTTGAGGGCCGAAATACATTGACAATTATTTTACTCTGATACTCTTTAGTGACGAGGGAAAGATGGTAAAGGATTAGGCTATTGAGCACAGGAGTTGAAAAACACCTGCAAGTCAAACAAGGAAATAACCCAAATATACAATATATTCCTGAGGCGGGTATACCCATGCTCAGCCGTAAACAAGTATGTCCATGAACAATACACAGTGCATCCATGTCAAAAGAAAATATTACGAAAGTGTATACATGCACTTTGATGAGTGCAAAATATCTAGGTCTTCATGGTACTTTGACATGGCATTTTAATCTTGTGCAACTTGGGAAGTGCATTCATGAATGATACAACTGAATTTCCCAAGGTCTTCAATACAAACCAACAATAGTACGATTTTATATCATGTGAATAAATGAGCTGATGTCGAGCATAATTTAACACCATATGATTACCGGTCATTGTTTTATACCGTTAACAGATGCGAGGAGGCCCATTGATGATGATGATGGAATCCAAGGTACTTGAGTACAAACGAGAAAGTGTGAATATATATTTTGATGTTGAACCCTTTTAGAATTAGACAATCAGGAGTCATTGATGTATACCCATTTTCATTTGCAAGGAATCCTACCACTAATGACTGCTAGACCCAAGGTAGTCATTGGGGTTCCTAGATCCACTTCCTAGATGATGATTTCGCATAAATGGGAACATATCCATTGAGAGGAGGGAATTGATGCATCCCACATTAACTAACATGAAACTGAGATCAGTAGGATGATATAATTTGGTAGAGCTACGAGGTCCACCACTATATACTGACACAAGGAAGGCTGACATGATTGGTCAGGAATATCTGAGGAATGGTTGACATTGGTTTGACTTCCCTTGAACATATAACACAACCCATAGTGACACTCAGAAACATAAGACTCGAGTAACCAACCATTGTGAAATTCTCCAATTCCATAGGAATTAATGAAATCTCCATAGATGACAGGAAGGATAACCTATCGATGGAGATCTATTCAAATTATTGGTACAACTTCCTAAGTCAAATGTATATGGCATAATTATACCTGATGAAGGGATATGTGTCACGTTCAAGGGCGATAAGGACTGACTGCTTCCATTTTCTTCATGATGAATTATGAAAAGATTCAGTAATCTTCCTTTTTAGATTTTTTGTTTTTTTTATTTTTTGTTCTTTTTCATTTATTATATTGAAAAAGAATAAAGAATGGTATGGTACATGGGAGAGAATGAGTGTTGCATGGGCATACTCTATTTTTCAAGAGCATGAGTCAGGCAAAGAAAAAGATACATATTGCAAACACGGGCTGAGCTAGTTGTGCACACTCTTATGGATGTTCCCTCCATCAGTTGGCTTTCTAAAGCAATATTATGTGCCGACGGATGGTGAAATAGAACCAAGTAACTACAGTTATCCAATTTGATGTGATGAACAAGTAGGAAGGGGAAAATGTGGTTTAATTCATGCCAATTCTTATGAAAATCACTAAAATAATAAATCACAATGAATCATGGTCCATCAACTACTTGAATCAAATAGTTCGGACATGTATAGGTCAACTTAAACAGAAGCAATGGTATATAGGAATTTTCAGCAAAAAATGACTGCAAAGGAATATACGCAACATTAGCGATAAGCACTGAAGCAATAAGCACAAATGTTCATCCAAATATCTTAACACATGCTTATGTAAACTGACACGAAATATGAAGACTATCAAGAAATTGTTAGAACTGTATGGAAGAGAAGTATGAGGTCTCAAACTCTAGGTCATCATGGGGCTAATTAGGCTCAAAGGCCTATGCGAATAACTCAGCATGGGAACAAAAATGGAAATGGAGTGTTGATTAAGGTTTCCCATGTTTGGTAGGATCTTCTATCGAAATGGTGGAAAATACATATATGATGGGCTGACCCACCAATTTCCAATAGGTTCGACCTTATGGCAAGTTTGGGTTGCAAAAGATTCAAAAGCATATTCATGGAGGGATAACCTAAACCTATATGCATTCTTCCAATATACCTGATTAGATCAAGTAACATACAAAGGATGCTCCTATACTTGGGTGGATTTAAACCAAATATCCTTCTAGTGGCCCCACAAAAGATGTCCTTAGGTGGGTACAACCTAATGTTTATGATTTCAAGGATAGTTTCATCTGATGATAAAATTGTGTACAAGAAATCTAGTGAGCTGGGAGATCTCATAGCCAAAATGGGCCAAGTAATTGGATCATATTCCTCCATTAAGGGAATATTTTGATCCAAATCTGTCGAAGCCATTTGAACATCTTGGTATGACACTTGTACAGTAGATAAGGGTTGTGGGATCATAAATTTTCCCATGAGGTAATTGTTTTTTAACGATCCTACCCTAATTTCTTGAAAATCCTTTAGAGCATCCCTAATGAAAGGAACATTCGATTGGATAACAGTTTCAAGAATGGAGTAATCTAATTGGTCGATCATGACAATATTCTCCTAATGAGGGAACCAAATCACTAGGGACTTTGATCAAACTATATCTATCATCATTTGTATCCAACTATGTCCTAATAGAAAATTGTAATATATAAGTGCATGTACTATCTCAACATCTAATGCGACTATTTTTCCACCCCATTCAATAGGGCAGGATACATTGAGTTTCTAATGAGAGAAAGAATGTTTGTTAGATTCTTTTTGCATAGTAAGGGATTGAAATAAGGTGGGTGATCCTAATTATTTCCAACATTTAAATGAAATGACACATGTTGAGGCCCCTTCATCAACTATGGTTTGAAATAAATTATTGCCATGAGATGTTAATTTAATCTGAAAAGCAAATTTGGAAGGAATCCTACAGGTTGATTGGTCTAATTTTAATGTGATCAACGTCGCATCAGATGGATCAACAACTCTAGTTGAAGACAATAGTTCCATTCTTTGTACAGTACAATATTGCAACACATCCATGGCGTACATGGCACATAGTGCTTGAGCTATTTCCTCAACAATATTTTTGATTATGAGTAGTTTTTGCTTTAGGATTATGCGTTGTTATACATAGATCACCTTTTTGGGGTGGTACGATGTCTATTGTTGGTTTCTCAATGGTGAGAGAACCACTTGGATGTGATTCCAGTTGATCCAATGTACTAGGAGGGACATCATAAGAATGATATGTCATTTGAATGTTCACCTCATGATCACAGATGAGGACATTGGCACTGGGATCATTTCCCTCTTGAGGGGATTTTTATTGGTTGCCTCCTAGAAGAGGTACCAACATTGTAGAAACCATTTGATGATGGTGCTATAGAAAAGGTTACATTAATACAACATATTATTGTTTCCCATTGTCTTGAGCTGGATTTAGTGCATCTCCCTTCCGAAAGTTATAATTCTACTTACTCTTGTATTTCTTCTTATTTCCTCTAAGTTCCATGGATTGAACTATGAGTTTTTTAGGAGTTTGGGAAGGATTAACACTGTGATTACCCTTGTACATATTCTTATCCCCCCTAATATCCTTGGATTGAACTATGAATATTTCATAAGACGGGGAAGGATTAGCATGTTGCTTCATATCCTGACCAGTTGTAGGTTCTGAGGTTTGAACAGACATTTGTCCCATTTGTTGGGTGACCTGCTCAAGGTTGTTAATATAACCAATCATACCATTGGCATGAGGTCCATGTGGAAGACTATATGGATCAAAAATGGGTATTGCAAGTTGGTTCCAAAAATATTGGTTACTCTCTAGAACCTCACCACTCCATTATGTAATGGGACTCATGGGTGGATTTCCCCCTTGCAAGGTCAGACTCCAAGGAGATTTGATATTTCCTAGAATATGACCACGCCATTGATGAATGGATGGATTTACCCATTTCAGGGTCATACTCCAATGAGATTGGTTATTTCCTAGAATTTGACCACTCCATTGTGGTGGTCCTTGGATTTGATTGGCCTTCCAAGGTGGGTTTCCCCCTTGCGAAGGATTCCCCCAAGAAGATTGGGTAATTCTAGGAACATGATCAATGGGTGGATTGTCTCCTGACGCAGTTAGTTTCCAAGAATATTGGTTACTTTCTAAAACCTTACCAGTGGTTGGATTCCCTACTGATGGAGTTGGGTTGTAAGAATATTTGTTACTTCTGAAAACTTGACCACTGGGTGGATTTCCTCCTGATGGATTTGGGTCCCAAGAAGATTGGTTACTTCTTAAAACATAACCACTGGGTGGCTTTCCTCCTGATGGAGTCAAGTCCTCAGAATATTGGTTACTTCCTGAAATATGACCACTGGATGGATTGCCTCTTGATGGAGTTGGGTCCTAAGAAGATTGGTTACTTGCTAGAACCTGACAATTCCATTTATTATGTCATTGGTTTTTATTGGAATTCCAAGGTATGTTTTCTCCTTGCAGAGGTTAGATCCAAACATATTTGTTACTTTCTAAAATATGACCACTCCATTGTGGAATGGGGTTTATAGGTGGATTTACCCTAGGAATTGTGCTAGGATAAATCATAGGATAAACCTCTATGGAATTTCCTCACATCGGTGAAGGATAATTCCAATTGGAATTTGTGTTCCAGGATACATTATTTCCATCAGGAATATTAACATTCCATGGTAAAGGGTTTCCCCCAGAAGTAGAACCTAGACAACTATTGTGTGTGCCAAGAGTATTTTGATAACCTCCCGCAACGATTTGAGGATGCATTGATATGGTTCCTTCAACCCTTGCTGAATCCAAAGGGTCAAGTTCAATGTTCTGCATTTTATCCCAACTTTCAAAAATACTAACCAATGAATCACTTTACGTAAGTATGATTGAGTTTGAAGGATGCTCTAAGGGTGGATTTACATGATAAAATGTGTGATATTCCATTTTTTCAATTTCAACTAAAGTAAGATCATCAATTCTATATATATTTCATCCATGCTGTGAAATTTTTTTAGAATTGATTTGACGTTGTTCTTCTCTAATAAAATTTGATTGGGTTTATAAGTAGTTCATTTTCAAAGTCACAAAGATGTGGTTCATGTATATGCCTCCACAATGTAGTGGGGCCCTCAAACTTGGGTAACTTTCTTCGCTGCCACCTTGATGGGTGGATTGGGAGATTAGTCACTCTAAAGTTTAATAAAAGGAATTGTTTATTAGAGTATATCAAAATTCAGTCAAAAAATCCTAAAGGAAACTAGACTAAACAAAAATAAAAGTGTCCACACATCTAAAAATATCCTAATATAATCAGCAAGAAAACTTATTTAGAAAGAACCCGAGTTCAGTGAAAAGATGGATTTGGAGGGCCTTCCAAAACTAGTAGCTCCTAAGGGACATCACGCCTCGAAAAATTACTAAATATTTAAGGGAGGAGAAACAGTTAAAATGTTATTCAATCACCAAGGGTTCAAGTGTTATATCTTGGCTACTCACCCTCTTAAGGAGATGAAAAAACCTTGTGCATTTCTCAGGTATTGCAAGTGTCCCCCACTGACCACAATTTGTGTGATGCCCTAGGAAAAGAAACTATGGTTACCACTTCACAATCGGTGGTCGAGTAGGACAGTTGTCAGTCTAGGATAACCTACATAGACTAGATATCTCAAGAAAGTTATGTCACCCTCGAGGACTTGTCACTTAACAAAAATATTGTAATGTGCTCATATCCCACCAAATAAGAAAGAGGGGGGCACCACCCTTACTAATTCGGAATGACCTCGTGCTTAACACATGCGTTAGAAGTGATTTCCTGACAGGTACTCTTTGCTACTAATGGATTTGATTATATTTAATCAATACTAGTTTCAAAGTTTTGTGACCTCGGAGTGTTAACTCTCCAATCTTATTCCAAATCCCTAGTGCAATCTATGTTGGTGATATAAAAAGTAATCTTATAGATTTTAGATTAAGCGTTGATTTTCGGGTAGTTTTCTTAGTTTCGAGGAATGATGGTGACACTGGTGGTGTCTGTGACTCAAAATGATGAACCAATAAAATTCACAATTCTCACTATTCTTTCCTTTATTTCAATGAACTTCTATACTATGAAGAGTAAGAGGTTCTTTGAGATCCTTCAAACATGCAAATTTCAAAATAGAATCACTTTTACAAATTTGAAAAAAGGTTTTCATGTTTTTAGAAAGGGTTCAATAGGTTGGATTCAAACATAAGATGTGTTCAATATGCTTCAACTATCACTAATTGGAAACAAAAGAATGTTTGAATGTTCAGTGTTTTTCATGTTTCTAATAAGTCTCTTAAACTGATGTTTGAATGTAGGATTGTGATTCAATTTTTTTTCCAATCACATTATGTTTTATTTCTGATTGTTGAATTTAATGTTCCAAATTGACGGTTTGAAAATAAATTCAAAATCCTAAATTTATTTATAAATTCTAAAAATGACAACCATTTACACTTGATATCCACTTTCTCTTTCACAGGACTGCCCGAAAGCTCAAGTGAAGAGGATACTCGTGGGTCGACAATATGCTTCAAAACTTCAAAATATTTCTATTACAATTGATATTTTATGTGAATTTTATTTAAATGATGGTCTTAAATGCATCTAATCTATGATTTCAAGTTGTGTGGTAGGTCAGCAAGTTCACGTGACTTCAAAATTCAAGGCCTTAAAGATTCATAAATTGAAACAATGTGTCATATTCTTCAATTTTTTGACAATTTCCTTATGAAAACATGTGATTAAAGTGACGGAATTAGAAAACATTCAGACATTAATAGTGAATTAAAGGATATAAATGGTATATATGTCATAAACATTCAGATCTGAGAAATCTATTAAAGAAAAACTTGAAGAAAACTCAAAAAAATACTAATCACAATGATTTTCCTAGTTTTTTGAGGAGGTTTACAAGGCTTCCAAGTTCAAGTGAAAATGATCCTAATTTATTCAAATATTCTACTGATATGTCCTTACATGTATCTACTTTCATATACAAGCCTTCAAATTTCAAAATCATCCCTAAATATAGGCCTAAAACAGTGATTTGAGATTCCTAGTTTTTGACAATTTTGAAGCTAGTAAGCACACACATATTTAAAATCATAAAAAAATAATAAAAAATTGACCACAATAAATGAAATTATACTATAAAATCAATTATAGGGTTTTCTAAGTTTTCCATAGAAAAAACAATCACTCAAAATTGATAAGAAATGAGGATTTTATGCCCAAAACATTAATAATCTGTGACTCCTCACTATGGTCGATGCACTTTTGTATTGATGCTCAGAGTGTCACTGATGCACCTAGGTGAGTCTAAAATGGTTCCAAAGGGATATTGCACTCTTTTTAGGCTATGGAACAGCTCCAACAAGTTAAAGAAATGAAAAAACCAAGATCCATACCCAAATTTCTAGGAAAATGACAAGTTAAGCGTCAAAATAGGTCGGGTTTGACCTCTAGAACTAAACTCAATCCTTCTAAGACCAATATAAATCATGCATCCAAATATTTGAAAGGTGAGAAACACCCAAACAAGGGGAAAAATCAAGAAAACAATTTTCAAGAGAAGAACCCATTAGATCACTAAAGGAGTCGTCATTCTATTAGTGGAGTACTCTATAGCTGAAGTAATATCATACTCTCCTATTTCTATGGGGTGGGTGAAGCCCATTTGATAGAAAAAAAATCAATTATCACAATAATATTAATATATAAACCTCTTTTCATGGAGTGTGAGAATGGGAGGAAGAGAGGAGAATGCCTCTTTGTAGCCTTTCTATTTGATGGCATCCCTTGATGATTGTCCTTGCAGCTCTTTGAGTCTCTTTCACACCTGCAAATACCGCCACAAAAATTCCTACTTGTTGGGGCTCCGACCCTAAAGGTCCTTAGTTTTGGTAACTCCGTAGTTTTTGAGGAAGTGTAAGCAGATTTACAACCTAAAATAGTCTTAGGGGTGTCACGGGTGGGTCGAAACCCCTCTTTTTGTAACTAACTCTTGGGTTAAATCCAGGGTTAGGGTTTTGGGCGCCCATGGTGTAAATCCATGGTTTTGTAACAGTGCGCTATATAAATAGGCACTTATGTAAAGAAGTAGGGTTAGGTCTTGAATGATTATCTTATGAAGCTAATGTAATTCGAAGATAAGAGATTGTATAAGGGTTTTTGTAAGAAGGTTAAGTCCCAGCTGTGTGCGTGGACGACCTCTGCATCTGTGTGTGCAGAGGGGTTGTGTTGAAAAGGAAGATCTGTAGCTGTGTGCGCAGAGGCCTGCTGCTGTGTGTGCGGCTTTGAGGACTGAAGGGATCTGCAGCTAAGTGCACAGATCAAAACTGTCGTTTTAGTTGTAAAGAGTTAAATAAAGCGTAGTTCTGTGGACGTAGCCCCTACACTGGGGCTGAACCACGTGACATCTGGTGTTGTGGTTCATTTGTGTGATTTGTTATTATATTTTATGCGCTGTTAAGTAAATAACTGATAAAGTAAGATTGATGTTAATAACTAGCTTCGCTGTGAATTCCCAAATAAGGGTTGTGCAAGTAACTGTTTACTTATCTAATCGCGAAGCTGCATAATTGATAATACAAGCATTGTGTTAAGTAATTATTAATAGTTAAAGAATCAAGGTATAGTAAGAATCTCTCTTCTATTTGCATAAACCTGATTTGGCGGCACCCCATAGCTATTTCAGGTGAGACTGTAGCCTGGTCACAGGCTGCTGCCGAAAGGGACAACTCTGTGGGTCTTTTGTTGGTGCGGAGTTAAAAGGTGAAACCGGGGTCTGCCCATTTAGCCCAACAAATTGATTCTGTTGCCGGTTGAACTCAGTATCTGTTGAAGAGAGATCTACGTCATACCTCGAGTGCTATGTTTTGGCGACCCTCTGTAAAATAAATTGGTGATTGGGTCCACGTGACCTATTTGAAGTTTGCAGAACAGGAAAATAACGATCCCCGTCGTAGCGCAGAACAATATTTGCAAAGGTACATTTTTTCTGATGTTCATGAAATTTTCTTTGGTTCTATACACATAGAGTTGCACCAGTGGTTATCCAGGTTAACAGAAAGGAGGACAAAATTCCAAGAAAAGCAGTTTCCTCCCTGGACCCCCGCAAGAATCGCTATCTTGAAAAGAGTGAACAACGTGATCTCGCGAGCCGTGGATTTTTGGACTGCGCGAACTCTCAAAGAATTTGTGACGGAGTTCGCCGTCGACACAAGTACCTCCTTTAGCGAAGCTGAACGACAATTTTTCAAAGGACCAAGGGGTAAGTACTTGAACCTATTTAGTTTGAATATTAAAATACTATTGGCTGAAAAAGGAATCTTGCTTATCGAATCAGATTGTTAGATCTAGTATTGCTAACCTATGATTGGAAGTGACTGGGACTGCGATGAGCAAAGTGGTTTGCTGTGAAACGACAAAAGATATAAGAGATATCTCGGCTCCTCCACTGAGTATACCCATTTAAGCTTGGAATCCTCTGAGTCTGCCGAGGTCCCCTCTGTTAGAAACCCTCTGATAACCCCGCAGCAGAGACCTATTATCCCTGAGAACCTGTCGTAGTCTGAAAGTAACCCTAGCTCGAGTATCCTTGTCGTAGGTCAGTCTTACCCAGCTAGTTCAAACCCTTCCTCCTCCCCTAGATCCCAGATGGCCCATGTTCATGATGACATCAAACTACCAGTTTTTAAAGGAACTAGGTCAGAAGATCCAGAACAGTTCTGGTTTCTATGCGAAGCAGTGTGGACCGCGAAGAATATTACGGACATAGATGTTCGACGAGCGTAGCTGATCACTTCTTTCAGAGACCGAGCCCTAACTTGGTTTATGAAGTTTCCCAGCACACAGAATCCTATCTTGGCTGACATCAAAGTAGCACTGATCCGATAATTTAAGAAACCTAAATCAGCATCGCAGTGCATCACTGAGTTAAAAGAGATTCAACAGCGGCGAGGTGAATCTGTATAGGACTTTGATCAGAGATTCAAAGTTCTACTTGACCAAGTTAGCTTCATAATTGGACCAGCACAACATAAGGAGTGGTTTATCGCAGAATTATTACCCCACATCAGAGCTCAACTCATGCAACAGAAGGTTGCTGATCAACAAGAGGCCCTAGAGATTGCCATAAAGCTTGAAACTGCACCTGTCGAAGATAATTCTAGCATAGCTCAAATTCAAGCGCAGCTCACAGAGATGGATTTAGAACTTCGCGACATGAAAAAAGGGAAAGCCACCCACGAAGAGGTATGGTGTATACGTTGTCAAACAGAAGGCCATGACAAGGACCAGTGCCCGGCACTACGAAACTATTTGAATACTGGCGCACCAAACCCGCTGAATCCTAGTGTTCTATACTGTGAGATATGTCAAACTACTACCCAGCATCGACTGGAAGACTGCTATCTGTTACAGAGGTATGTTCAAGTCCCTAAGAACCCTTACTATAAATTCTATAAGTCCGTTGGCCACAATGAAGATGAATGTCGCAGTTTTGACCTTATGAGGGAGCGAACCTACGACACTTATAGGATCTACCCAGATGCACAAGGCAATGATGGATATGGGTACTGAGGTGGTCGAGGTAGTTTTAGAGGCCGTGGTCGTGGTATGCCTGGCGGAGGTCGAGGTCAAGTTATTTGCTATAACTGCAATCAGGCAGGACATCTAGCTCGAGACTGTCAAAACCCAACCACGACATGTCGATACTGCAGAGCTGTTGATCATGTCATCGAGTAGTACCCGCAGTTACTAGCTAAAATCCAAGAAAGAAACAGCAAACCTAGTTCGACTGTCCAGTTGATTGTTGTCGAGCCACGACCGATCCCAGCTGTTAATGTTGTTACAAGAAGTGGAGCTATGACAGAGGCGCAGTGTCAGGCGAAGCAGCCTAACGAAGCTTGGGTCCGTAAGGCTGTAGAGAAGACTCCAGCATTTGATGTTTGACGAGAAAAAGAAACTTTTTTGGAGGCCAGACAAGACTTTGTTGATTCAGACTTACCAGCACCAAACAAGCAGCATTAACAGCTGCAATCCCAGGAAGACTCACAAGGCCAAGTAAGTACTCTGTCATCATTTTTACAGAGTTGCATCAAATTGGTAAGAAATCAAAATGCCTTAAATGAATTACAAAAATTTATTCAGTCTTGTGAACCTCATCAAAGTCCTGATAGCGAAAGAGCTGTTAGTAGAGTTAGAAGAACTGGAAGAGAGATGAGACTCCATGCTCAGGTTGGAGAGTATGACATGAAGGATATTATTTTAGATCTGGGTTCTGAAGTCAATATTTTAACTAAGCAAACATGGGAACAAATGGGAAAACCTACCCTTGATTGGTCACCTATATAGTTGAGACTAGCCAATCAGCAGAGGATTGTACCCTTAGGAAGATTTCCTCGGGTACCAGTGGATATAGATGGAGTCCGTACTGTAGCAGATTTTGAAGTTATTGAGATCATTGATGACAGTAACCCCTATCCAGCTTTGCTAGGAATTGAGTGGGAAATATATAGTGATGCAATTATCAATCTTAAAAAGAGACAAATGACTTTTGAAGGGAAGGGATTGAGAGCTATACTACCATTGGATCCTTCTCAAGGAGAAAGATATATGGAGCCAGTCAGAGAGGAAGATCAGGATATTCTGGACCACATCTATAATATCACAGCTAAAGAAGAAGATTATGTCGAGCCTAATGCCAAAGGTGTAATGGATTGGCAATGTGATAGCTCTTGCATGTCTGACTCAGATGATGGTCTAGAGAGTTAGCAGAATCGATTATACGAGCTACATGGCCATCGGTACGCACGAATTACCAAATCTCTTATATTCCTTAGTGCACAGGCCAGAGACTTGCCTACATATGATGGGTTGACAGATCCAGGAAAATTCATTGCGCAGTTCTCAGAACAAGTGCCAGAATCACAGACAATGCAGACTCTGGAAGCAGCATTAAGAGCTACAGCAGCGATATGGTGGAAAGGCCATAGGAAGTATATTCACAGTTGGGAAGCTTGCCAAAAATTTCTACGCCTTCGATTCCTAGACCAATCTCAAGGGGTGCGAAGTAAGTTCAATGGGCATAATAGTCCCCAGGAACATTTGAAGCAATGTTATGCAGCATAGGAACATGTACCTCGTGAGGAATGGGTGCATATGTTTGTGCACACTTTGGAACCTATAGAAAAAAACTAGTATACGGAGGTCGAGCTTCGACACGGTACTGTAAGTTGGGATGATCTTGTTGATATTTTTATACTTACATTTTCTGTTAACGAAGTTTGCCCTACTTTAGATGCAGATGTCATACTGATCCATGACAAGGCAGGTGATGATCAAGAAAGAAATGAGTACCAAAATAAGGAGCAGAACCAAGAAGTTAGTGCACCAAACCTAACAGCCCCATCACAGATCTTACCAGGACAGACCATGGAGCAATGTTGTACCAAGGCTGCCAGTTGTGACGAAGCTAAGACAGTGATTTTACTGGAGCACAAAAACACGACAAAGCTTAAAATCCAGCCGTTGGAAAACAGCTGAATTGACGGCATGGGCACTTTAATTACCTTAATTATCTGTACTAATGAGATCATGGAAAATCTAGTACCGGTCGAACAAGATTTTTATCAGATTTGGTGCCTTAAATGCATCGTCCTAACAGATTTGATTGATAAAGTGTATAAGAGGATCCCTAAGTTGGAAAAAAATGCATTCTGCATTTCCTTGACACTTACGAGTGAACCCATGATAGACGAAAGAGAGCTTCAGGATCTAGTAAGAGAGTTCAAACAGAGAGGTCTCCGGAGTCATTCTGATCCCCCACATACCCCTGTGCCTCGTGAAGAAGCTCACCCAGCCCCGCCGTAGTCGATGTAGACACGGTTTGCTAGGAAAAAGTTTAAACCTGAAGTTCGTTCTAAGCAGAACGAAGATCGACACAGGAAATCAGGGAAAACATCAGGGACTCACCAGATGGACCCGCCGAGTTCATCACAGGTCCTAATTGAAGAAGAAGAGCACATTAAACCAAAAAGGCCACCATATCTCCAGCCTGTCCGACCAGGTGTCCATCCACCCCGGCGGACAAAGCAGTTTACATTAAGCACACCCTCGCTGCCACTGGGTGTACAGCTGGTTGGCACCATGACAGGAAAAATAGACCGACTCAAGTATGCCGACCATGAAACAAATGATCATAGCAATTTTCCACAGTTCGCACCTGCTCAATACTTGCATTGCGTCAAATACCCAGACAATAACGTGACACTATTGGAAGTGCGACAGTGGGCTTCCGGCTTGGACACAGCTGGCCTGTTAAAAATGCTTGATATTCCTCATTTTGGGCGCAGCACACAGGTGACCGTCGTGGTTAAGCAACTGTTAGCATTAGTACATGACGGCTACCTGTGGATAGGAGACCAGCAAATTCCTATCGATGCCGAGCTTATTCATAAGATCACAGGCTTACCGATAGCAGGGCATGATCCGAGCACTGAGTTTCTGTCAAAACACGAGGATACGAAGATCGCGCAGAGCATGAAGGACCATTTCGGCCTGACCAAGGGGAAACGAGGGTATCACACTTCCATGATTGAGGACCAGAACATCTGCTTCGCAGCTGAGCTCCTAGCGTGCAAACTCCTGCGAAAGTGCAGGCCCAGCGAAATGCCTACCCCGGTTATCAGAATCACTATAAACTGTGCTGAGGGGTACACTTACAACTGGTCCGCATATCTTGCAAGGGAATTCCTGGAAGATTCCCGTGATGCACAAGAAAAAGGTAGGCCTTTTCATTATTCCTGGCTATTAATACTTATTGCACTAATCGGGTGGAAAGAACCCACTGAGGCTCAGTTCGTGGAGGCACCCCCAGGCATGCCGGGTGCAGTAAGATATGCATCCCTCTGGATGTCGTCCGATAGAACATCTCAGCAGATGACGAACACTGTGTTCACCTTTTATGGCATGAGTATACACTACGAGATCTTGTGAATACCATGACTTACCCATGAGATGTTCTCTCAATATGAAGGTGCTGCGAACTTCAGTGCCGACATGCATCATGTTTTCATTCAAGCCTGTGCAGATCCAACACATCAGTGGTTTAAGTTACCATATGTAGTAACCAAAATAGACATCCTGGGCATAGTTCAACAATGGCTAGCGGACTGGTTGAAAGATGCAGGAAAGAAACCCATTATTCCAGTTCCCCCTGTTACCCAGACAAGCGCAGGTACCAGTCAGGCGCAGCAGCAAAGTCCACTAGAAGGCAGCGAAGACCTAAGCGACTCACAGTAAGAGGGAAATGACCAAGGTGGAGATGGAAACCACAAAGAAGAGGATGAAGAGTCAGCCAAAACTCTATTCGATATTAATCGATCGCCTAAGCGCAAATCACCAGAGGTGCAGGTGGTAAGCAAGCCTCAGTCCCGCAAGAAGACAAAGGCGTCGAAGGACAAAGATCTAGACGAAGGAGTCACTGTGTCACTGGAAGAGCTTGAGCAAGCTCTTGACAGGTCCACTGAAACACTAACTCAAAAGTGGTCACAGTTCACGGATGTGCATCTTGCTGTGCTCATGGGTGTCGCAAACAGGGTGTCGGAGCTAAAAGAGCTAGCAACAAAATCTGCGACTAATACAGCGACAAGTAGTACCCCATCATCCGCGTAGTAGGATATGAGACAATGGCCAACCAGAGATAACAGGGGCCAAGTGTCAAGCACAGCTCTAATACTGGCTAATGCAGATTCATGACCGCAGATGGGTATGACAGTTGGAATCGACTATACCAAGCTGTCTGTGACAGAATTGCACCTCTGCCAGTTAGCCATCACAAAGGAGATCCACGCACAAGATAGCTACTCTTAAATATAGTTGCAAGACACCATGAAGCAAAGCTAGAATCTTGCAGCAAGGCTGGAAGAAGTGGCACAAAAGAAGAAAGAGGCTGAACATACAAGAGCTAGATTGGCGCGAGCGCTAGATGAGGCATGTTAGAGTCTTCCTGACTTCGACATCCAAGATGAAGAGGAACCAGAGCAAAGAATTACCAAGCTGAGAGACTACGCCCAACAGTTTTGCAGTGAAATCAAAAAGTTAAAAACAGAACACCAGAATCAGATCGCGGAGCTTCAACTTCGCATCCCTCCATAAACTCCACTTGAGGTCCAAGAACAACACCACAGGGACATCCAGGCCTCAGCAGCGAAAATATCAGATATTGTGGGCAGCACAGCAAAGCTGCTGGAAGACAGTATCGAAGCATGGGTGAACCTACAGGACCACCCAGATATAGGTAAGGTACAAGAAACCATCAATCTGCGACAGGCAGAATTAGATGCAGTCAGAGAAGAAATTAAGACGCTGCCTCCTATGCAGAAAATGGCTAAGGTAAAACGAAGCAAGGAGCTCCAGTAGGAAATTGACTCCTGCAGGACAAAGGTAACACTACTGGAAAATTTTCTACAGCCACTTGTCGATGAAGCATTGGAATTGAGCAATGCTGCGGAGAGTCAGCTCAAAATTTTGAAGAACTACAATACTTTTGCGAAGGAAAAGGCTAATGAAGTATCATCCTCAGTGTTGCAGGAATTGGTGGAAAAAGAGAAAGCAGCTGATGACATTACATACAACCTCAACAGTCATTTCCATATCCTTACAAAGAATATCCTTCCATCAGAAGAGTCGTAGAGTGCCCTGGGACGGGCCACAAGTGAGTCTTAGGGGCCTGTTGGGGCTCCGACCCTAAAGGTCCTTAGTTTTGGTAACTCTGTAGTTTTTGAGGAAGTGTAAGTGGAGTTACAACCTAAAATAGTCTTAGGGGTGTCGCAGGTGGGTTGAAACCCCTCTTTTTGTAACTAACTCTTGGGTTAAATCCAGGGTTAGGGTTTTGGGCACCCATGGTGTAAATCCATGGTTTTGTAACAGTGCGCTATATAAATAGGCACTTATGTAAAGAAGTAGGGTTAGGTCTTGAATGATTATCTTATGAAGCTAATGTAATGCGAAGATAAGAGATTGTATAAGGGTTTTTGTAAGAAGGTTAAGTCCCAGCTGTGTGCGTGGACGACCTCTGCAGCTGTGTGCGCAGAGGAGTTGTGTTGAAAAGGAATATCTGCAGCTGTGTGTGCAAAGGCCTGCTGCTGTGTGCGCGGATTTGAGGACTGAAGGGATCTGCAGCTGAGTGCGCAGATCATAACTGTCTTTTTAGTTGTAAAGATTTAAATAAAGCGCAGTTCTGTGGACGTAGCCCCTACACTGGGGGTGAACCACGTGACATCTGGTGTTGTGGTTCATTTGTGTGATTTGTTTTTATATTTTATGCGCTATTAAGTAACTAACTGATAAAGTAATATTGCTGTTAATAACTAGCTTCACTGTGAATTCCTAGATAAGGGTTGTGCAAGTAACGGTTTACTTATCTAATCGCGAAGCTGCATAATTGATAATACAAGCATTGTGTTAAGTAATTATTAATATTTAAAGACTCAAGGTACAGTAAGAATCTCTCTTCTGTTTGCAGAAACCTGATTCTGCGGCACCCCATAGTTGTTTCGGGTGAGACTGTAGCCTGGTCGCAGGCTGCTGTCGAAAGGGCCAACTCTGTGGGTCTTTTGTTGGTGTGAAGTTAAAAGGTGAAACCCAGGTCTGCCCATTTATCCCAACACTACTATCCTACCAAACTATATTTGAGAAATATGTGTTAGATCTAATTTCCTACCAATTCTACATCAACAAGAAGCTTGAAAGGAAAACATTGAACAATAATTGGGAAGAAAATTGAATTGATTCATATTAGATGAACATGGAAAAACACTTACAGCCCTTAAACATGCCTTCCTTCTCCATATCTAAGAACTACTCCTCTACCGTCCATGTCTTTGATGCCCAAAATATTCGTAGTAGAAAAGTGATTTCTAGCCCTCAATTCCTCCAGCATGCAATTTCTCTCTAATTTGTCTCCTCTAATTCACCTCATATGCCTTTGTTTTATAGGATTGGGATTGTGGACCCAATCTCTTAACTGTGAATGTGAGATTAGGATTTTTGAATATTCTTTATTATTTCCTTAAAAAAATCTACTTTACCTAGTTTTTAGGCATCAAACTTGATTTTCAGTATTTTCAGGACAATTAATACCCATGTTAGGCATTTTTTCCACTGTGAGAGTTATACGAACTGGGTTTTGGCCCTTAAGCGATCATGGAATCGACCTATTTAGATCCACCTTGTCTTCATCATTTCTTCCTTTGTGGAATCAATAGTCAAAAGAGAGATTGAAGCTCTCAATTGTTCCGAAATTCTGATATTTAGTTGCGGGAGAAATAGAAATATGTTTTTAGACCAACACTCTCAAGGGTGTTAATTCTATTGTTAACACTCTATTACTTTCTTGTATATTACAATAGTGTACATGCTTATATAGAGTGATGATATGCTTGGGTGACTACTTGTTACATTCAATTACAATGATGTTAGAACGGTTAGAAAGTTCAACCGTTACAAACTACTAGAAAACAGAGAGACAATGTTTTGTAGTCGTGTCAAGATGCTACGGTCGACGATGCATGTAAAGGTTGTTTCGAGGTTTGGACTGTCGAAGTTGATGGTGAAGCTTTCGAATTCAAAAAAAATGTCGACTGATGGGTGGATCATTCCTCCTTCCTTTAGAAACAATGGTCCCCATTGGTTGTGCATTCAGATGAGGAAACTTGTTGGTGATTTCAATAGCATAGTACCACTTTCCTTGTGGTGGGAGTTTCCTAGCTTAAGCCACTTGAAGCAAGGGAATTGTGTTTGTCCTTGTATGGTGTATGCATCATCCCATGATGGTGTCACTAGGAATAGGCTCGTGAACATATGGATGGATGTATTTAAGTTCTATTGTCTACAAGTTGTTCTATTCCAATAATGGTGCATGATATGGTCAAAGTAGATGCACATTAAACACTGGATGCAGACCCAAGATGAAGAATGTCAAGATGGAAAGGATTTTCTCCAATCTGATTAAGGACATTGTACATGCCATGTTGCAAAGGCTTCAACTTTCTATATGGACCAGTGAAGTGATCCTTCTTAATATTTAACTAGACCTTATCTCTAATTTGGATTGAATGAGGAGTATGAAGCTTATCTCGTAAGGCCTTATATTTCACATTAGCTCGCTGCAACATTTCATGTGCATGCTTCTGGATATCATAGATTTGGTCTCAAAAATTCAATGTTTTTTCAACTTCTCGCTGGTCAAAGTCGGTGTCATTCGAATGTGTCAATGAACTGATCAAGTCGATGGGAAGTGAGGGTTGAAATCCATAATAGATATAAAATGGACTATTTCCCATATAGCTCTGCTAAGCACGATTGTAACTTTTTTGTATGTATGGGGGACCTTCATCCCATGTCCGATGATTTGTGTGGTTGTATATGCGAAGCAGTTGTATACAAATGATTCACAACTTTCGTCTTCCCATGTGTCCATCTATGGAAAGTTCTCGAAATATAAAGTATAGTGTTGAGTTGTTTCTAGAGAGTCTTCCAAAATATGCTGACAAATATAGCATCCCTATCGGAAATGATGGTTGTCAAAAGGCCGTAGTGTCTCCAAACATGTTTGAAGAAGAGGTGAGCAGTATGTTGTGTTGTCATAGTATTCTTGCATGGAATGAGAATAGCCATCTATCGAATACTACTAATATCACATCATGTTGATGTTTGGTATTAGGATATATCATCAGGTAGTCCATAGAAATAGATTCCCATGGTTGACTAGGAATGGGTAAAGGCGTGTACAGTCCTTTTCATTGATTTAAAGGTTTAGAAATGGCACAAGCCATGCATGATAATGTAACTGTTTATGTCATATTTAAGTGAAGGACCATAAAAATAATTTTGTACGATAACAAGAGTTTTTGCTACCCCAAAATGTCCTGCAGTCTTATTGTAGTGCACCTCCCAAATGAGATGCTATTGATGCTCACCAGTCAGTACACAAAGCTGTCCAAGGTTGTATAGTAATGTATACTTCAAGAAGTAGTTGCTAGTAGAAAATGTGTCGATCTGAAGCTATCGATAAATTACAAACATGTCACAGCCTACTGAATACAATTACAACTGAGTAGTGGTGGCATAACCCTGCATACTCATCACTGTAAAAAGTAGATTAATGGGTGGTCGACTAAGAAAATTGACTCTGGATTTGGAATTACCTTTCTGATACTTAATTACCAACTAAAATTGTTGTAGTTAATTAATCTACTTGAGTTGTTGAACTGTTTGTATCTTTGACTAGGATGGGGTGAACTATAAGGGCTTGTGGTCAGTAAGAATGATTGTTTCCTTCTCAAGGATGAATGTATCCATTTCTTAAGGGCTTGCACAATGGCATACAGTTCCTTTTCATACATTGAATACCTTCGGACAATGTCGTTGAAAGTTTCAAAATGAAAAGTAACTAGGTGACCATACTGAGTGATTATTGTACCTAAAGCATAATCTGATGCATCCATGTCAATCTCAAAATGTTGATGCAAATTAGTTAACATAAATATGGGTGTGGTACAAATCTTGTGTTTGAGCTACTCAAAATCTTGTTATTGTTTTGATGTCCAATTGAAGAAATTTTTCCCATTTCCCTTAGTCAACTAATTCAAAGGCCAGGTTATGTGACTAAAGACGAGTACGAACCGTCGATAAAATTTCACCAAACCAAGAAATATTCTTAGTTAATGAATTTTTTTAGGAATGGGCCAATATTTGAGGATTTGTACTTTTTCTGGGTTGACAAGAATTCCTATAGATTCAATTACATACCCAAAATATTTGATGTTGTTCCTCACAAATGATCATTTTTCCATGTTCATATAGAGTCAATGTTGTTGGAGAGTGTTGAATACTCATTGAAGCTGTCTGACATGTTCTTCCTATGATCGATTGAAACTCAAGATATCGTTGAAATAGACAATGACACTCTTTCCAATGAAAGGTCATAGAAGGTCATCCATATATCACATGAAGGTTGCAGGTGCATTGGTTAAGATGAAAGGCATGACTAACCATTCAAACAATCCTTCCTTGGTTTCAAAATTTGTTTTCCATACATCGATGGGCTCAATAGGAATTTGATGGTATCCTGACTTGAGGTCGATATTAGTAAATAACTTAACCCCTTTCAGATAGTCGATGAATTCGTCTATCCTTGGAAGAGGGTATCTATTCTTTACTGAAATCTTGTTGAGATCATGATAGTCGATGCACATGCACCAAGTCACATATTTAGTTGGTATGAGGATGAGTGGAATTCCACAAGGATAGGATATGGAGTCAAATTTGACCTTGTGTAAATTGAACCCAGTGATAGATTAATTTTACTCACAACAATTATCAATTGAACATGCAAAATCACTCACAAAAGAGACTAAATAATGAGCTGAACACTAAACTGTATTGAATAAGTGTACAATAACCAACCCTATAACATAATAGGTTGCTATATTAAATAATTACATAAGGGATTTGAATGCATGAGGAGCAATTCGAATCTAGCATAAAGCAGGCTTACTAAAATTAACCAAATCCCCCATAGGTGCAAAAAGTTGATCCCAAATCAGTCATGGAGCTCACGAATTGGAAAAATCACTTAGGAAAGATAAATAGTGATGGAATGACAACTCATACATGCTTTTCCAAGGAGAAAAGAGTGGAGGATGTGTAGGACAAAAAACTAGTCAACCTCACCTAGTCAAGCTTTTCCATTTGCCTCAAAACACTGAAAAAGCAGGCAATAAAGCAGAAAAAGCAGAAGGGCACCTAGGAGGCTAGGAATAAAGCAGATTTGATTCCTTGAGGTTTCCCAAGCACTACATGAGTCAAATAAGGAAATTTTGAACACTATGGATAGGTAAATGACAACTTGCATAAGGTGGGACACATGAACTAGGCAAATAAGACAAAAATGATTAATTTAATGTCTAAGGTAGGTAAATATGGGTTGATTATTCTAACACCCCCCCTTAAGCCTGACTTATGAGTAATATATCAGAAAATTATAGGGCCTAGAAACAAGGCTTAGTCACCCTTTACATACTGCATGTCCATACAACCAAGGAAAGAGGCAAAAAACCACATGGGAAAATCCTCCCTTAAACATGGATTGTAAAACAAAATTTGGAAATATTGTCTTCACTCATGCTTCATAGCATGATCAGCAATCCCCAGTAGTGATTTGAGATTGCTGAAGTTCTTCTCACAAAATGCTTTGGTGAAGATATCAGCTACTTGTTCTGAAGATGAACAGAAGAGTAGGTGAATGGTGCCATCATGCACAAGCTCTCTGATGTAGTGCATATGGATCTCAATGTGTTTGGTTCTCTCCTTTTGAACTGGATCTTTGCAGATTCGAATGGTACTCTGGTAATCACAGTAGATGGTAGTTGAGTACTCTGATTCGAAAACACACTCTCCAGGTAATCCCTGCAACCATAAACATTGAGTTGCTGCATTAACAACTCCTCTGTACTCTGCTTCTATAGATGAGAGTGCAATGGCACTTTGTTTCTTGCTTGACCAGCTGATTGGCCCTTCTACAAGAATGAACACATATTCTGATGTGGACTTTTTGTCTGTGCTATCACCTGCCCAATCACTGTCAGTAAATCCAATCAAATCAAGATCAGATTTTGCTTTTCAGAAGATCCCATGTGTCCTTGTTCCCTGAACAAAGTTAAGGATCATTTTGGCTTCTTTCCAATGTATCTCATGAGGCTAATCCATGTATCTAGAATCCACACTTATTGCATAAGAAATATCAGGTCTAGTATGTGTCAGATACAACAAACATCCAATCAATTGCCTATACAGTGTATTGTTTACCATAGGTGAAGAATCAGCTTCTTCCAGGTTCACTCCTGAAAGGAAAGGAGTTTTGCTTGCTTTGCAATCCTTCATTTTGAATTTTTTCAGCAATTACAAGGAATATTTGGACTAGTGCACCTTGATTCCAGCTTTGGTTTGTGCAATCTCAAGCCCCAAAAATTGGCTTAAGAGCCCCAAATCTGTCATGGAGAAGGCTTGGTTCATTGCTCTCTTCAAGGAAGCAATCTCATCCTTTGAGCTTCCTGTAATGAGGAGGTCATCAACATATAACACAATGATCATTAATGAACCATTAATTAACTTCAAATAGATATTTGGATCTGATTTTCACCGAACAAAATTCAGTGATAGCAAGAAGCTATTGATTTTGGCATACCAAGCCCTGGGGGCTTGCTTTAGCCCATACAATGAATTTCTCAACCTGCACACAAGAGAAGGGTTAGTAGAAAAACCTTGAGGCTGATACGTATATATCTCTTCAGTGAGATCTCCATTCAGGAAGGCACATTTTACATCCATGTGATGTACCTCCCATTGCTTTGAGGCTGCAATGGCTAAGGCTAGCCTGATGGAGTCCATCTTTGCCACTGGTGCAAAGGTCTCATTGTAATCTATTCCATGAACCTATGAGTAGCCCTTGGATACCAATCTGGCCTTCTACTTCATAGGTGAACCATCAGCATCAAATTTGGTCTTGTATACCCACTTACATTGAACTAACTTCCTCCCTGGGGGAAGATCCACTAGCTCCCATGTGTTGCTCTTCTAGAGTGAGCTGAACTCTTCCTTCATGGCTACTTGACATATTGGATCTCCTACTGCTTCTTCATATGTTTGAGGATATGATTCCACCATCAAATATAATTTCTCAGCAAACATAGGATTCTTCATGCACAGACCACTCTCAAATTGAGATCTAGTCCTCCTTGGGTCATTGAGATCCCCAACTAGCTCTCTTGCTGCATGTAGTGTCTTGGATGCCCATTTTGGCCTTGTAGGGCTGTTAGGGTCTGCAATAAACTCATATCCATCAGAAAAATTAGAATCAGCATGTTCAACAAACTCTTCACTTACTTTCATAGGTTCAGGTGGTGAAGACGCTTCTCCAACTTCCACTACTGCAAGGGGTTCTTCTTGAAACTGAACACACCTTTCAATGAAGGCTTTGTTTGTGCTCAAATTTATCAGCTTGTACCCTTTTGAATATTCAGAGTACCCAACAAATAGGCACTCTTGGCTTTGGGGCTGCAAAGCCTTCCTCTTCTCTGTTGGAATTCTAGCCCAAGCCCTTGAGCCAAAAATCCTGAAATGGGTCACATCTGGCTTGTGCCCACTCCATGCTTCGAAAGGAGTCATACCATCAAGCTGTTTATGAGGCACCCTATTCTGGATATAGGCTGCATATTTTATAGCTTTGGCCCAGTACTTTGGTGGCAAAGTTTTGGCCTCCATCGTGCATGTTTCCATCTCCTTCAGTGATCTGTTCTTCCTCTCAGCAACACCATTTTGCTGTGGTGTGTAAGGGATAGAATGCTGCATCTAAATACTTGCATCTAGACAATAATTAATAAACTCAGACTTGACATACTCACCACTATTGTCAGATCTGAGGACCTTGAGTTTCCTCCCAGACTGGTTTTCAACCAAAGCCTTAAAGACTTTGAAGAGGCCATAAAATCCAGACTTGTGTTTCAGGAAGTAAACCCAGCAATACCTGGAAAAGTCATCTATGAAATTCAATGCATATTTGGCCTGACTCATGGACATATGAGGGAATGGTCCAGCAACATCATTGTGGATCAGATCGAGGGGTGCATAGGTTCTCTCATGACTATCTCTCTCAAATTTATGCTCTGGGTGTTTTCCTAGGATACAACCTTGATAGACTCCTTTGGAAAATTTTATCTTGGGAAACCCTATGACCATATCTTTTTCACTAAGATCAGAAAGATACTTGTAATTTAGGTGGCCAAATATTTAATGCCAAAGCTTGCTTGCCTCATTAGCATGAATCAGAAGAGAAGAGGGGTTTGAGTAGGGTAGGAAGCGTGAGAACATGTATACCTTTTGAGCATGATTTGCAACTCCTTTTGCAATGAATTTACCACTTGAGATCTCTGTGATCTCAACTTCATCAGGGGAAAATATGACCTTCTTTGGAGACCCAGTGTGAGTCATCTGGTACACTGATAAGAGGTTGGAGGCAAGACCAGGCACATACAACACATTGCTGAACTGACCATGATCAAGATCAATCCTCCCTTTGCCCAAAATTTCAGTGAGAGAGTCATCTCCCAGTACTATAGGTGGTCTCTTCGACATGTCAAGTGAGGAGAATGCCTCCTTGGTCAAAACCATGTGTCTTGAAGCTCCATAATCAATGATAAAACTAGGTGAGCTTGATGTGCCAGCAACCAATGCATGAACTCTCTCTCTGTTATCTGAACTTGATCCTCCTTCTCTCTTCTTTGAGCTGTCTGGAAGAGAGATTCCATTCTTCTCCAGGATTTGGGTCAGCATGTCTATTTACTTCATCATACAAGAGCTTTCAGTGTGATTGCCCTTATTGCAGTATGCACACTTGCTCATTTCTCCTTTGTTTTTCTTCTTCTGGTAGTTCTTCTTGGAACCTTGTGGCTCCTCTGGAGACTGTTTCTTGTCCCTCTTTTGCTCAGGTGGCTTTTTATCTTTCTTTTTTCTTTTTGAATCCACCTTCAAATCTCCAGCAATCATAGCTTGATCTTTGGATGGTTTGATGGTGCCCATCATCACCAGCTTGTCCTATTCTTGTGTGAGAGATTCCATGAAATCTGCAAGGCTAGGAATCTTCCAGGTTCAAGCTGTCAGTTTTGTGGCATAGAAGGTCGAAACAAACACTGAATAGTTAGGGCCAAGCTTCGAGAGAATGGCCAAGACCAGCTGATCATCCTTCTTTTCGATCCCACGCTGTTTCAGCTGCAAAACAAGTGCTTTGAACTTGGAGAAATAGAGTTGCAAAGATTCAAAGCTATTGGGACTCAGGGAGATCAGTTCATTTTTTATTTGATGTCCCCTCATCTCATCTATCTTTCCAAAAATATTAGTAAGCTTCTCCCATACTTCATTCGGTGATGTCAATCCATCAAGATGGAAAAGGAGGTCTTTGGAAATACTCAGACACAAGAGACCATAGGCCTCATCCCTCCTGTTGTGCCATTTTATCTTCTCTGCAGCTGCATTGGGCTCTGCTTCTATTGCCATAGTCACCCTATAGAGGCCTTTCTCTCTCAACAGTATCTCCATCTCTTCTTTCCATTCAAATAAATTGAAGGGAGTCAAGATGATCTTCTGAGATTGATCCATAGCTTAGAAATTGTCCCGACTGTCAGTAGAAGGCTCCCAGTCACTGATGTCGAACCTGCAAAACAATTTTGAAGGAGAGAAATCGATCTACAATGGCTCTGATACCATGTGGAAATTGAACCCAGTGATAGATTAATTTTACTCACAACAATTATCAATTGAACATTCAAAATCACTCACAAAAGAGACTAAATAATGAGCTGAACACTAAACTTTATTTAATAAGTGTACAATAGCCAACCCTATAACATAATAGGTTGTTGTATTAAATAATTACATAATGGATTTGAATGCATGAGGAGCAATTCAAATCTAGCATAAAGCAGGCTTACTAAAATTAAGCAAATCCCCCATATGTGCAAAAAGTTGATCCCAAATCAGTCATGGAGCTCACAAATTGGAAAAAGCACTTAGGCAAGCTAAAGAGTGATGGAATGAAAACTCATACATTCTTTTCCAAGGAGAAAAGAGTGGAGGATGTGTAGGACAAAAAACTAGTCAACCTCACCTAGTCAAGCTTTTCCATTTGCCCTAACTAAAACACTGAAAAAGCAGGCAATAAAGTAGAAAAAGCAGAAGGGCACCTAGGAGGCCAGGAATAAACCAGATTTGATTCCTTGAGGTTTCCCAAGTGCTACATGAGCCAAATAAGGCAAGTTTGACCACTATGGATAGGTAAATGACAACTTGCATAAGGTGGGACACATGAACTAGAAAAATAAGACAAAAAATGATTAATTTAATGTCTAAGGTAGGTAACTATGGGTTGATTATTCTAACAGACCTTTATGGATCAAATCCTAGATTTGTCTGTGAATCTCTTCATTCTCAGAAATGGATCTTCTGTAAACAGATGCGTTAGGTAATGAAGAACCAGGAACAAGTTCAATGGATTTTTTTACATGGAAATGTACAGGTACTTTGTTTGGCTCTGGAAATAAGTTTCAGTATTCCTCAAGGATGTTGTCAATTTGTTTTTGTTGGGAGCTGCATTCGTCAGTGAGTCGACTCATTGCTACAGTCTTCTTGGAATGCTAAGGCTTATCATGATCAATGCAAATTTTTGAGCATGGTTGATAAGCTTCTTGTTTGTTTAGTAGAAACCATCACAATCGTTGATGTAGGTCATCGATATGGTATTCCATACCCACTGATTCCAAACTTTGAAAATCACCTTCTAAGGCCATGACTGATAACTTCCATGTCAATCCCATAAGTAAGGTTTTCCAAACAGGGAATCAACTATAGAAGGCAGTGCCACATCACATAGTACTTCATATTCAAAAGTCTTAATGAAGTAGGTGTGTCTACATTGTTGGGTCATTCTTAGTTCCTTCCCATCCTTTATCTAACCAATGTTGTAAGGCAATGGATGTGGAGTGGTGACAAGACCAAGTTTCTTCACGAGATCTCTAGAAATTTTTTTCTTTTGGCTACCATTGTCCACAATCAGATCTAATGGATTTTTTTGAACCCATATATGTGTATGGAATAGGCGCTCTCATTACATCTCATCGATGATATTTGAGCCTATCAGAGCGGTTGATTTTGATGTCAAAAGGGTCAATTCTTCTTAGTCCGATTCTACTAGGGTTTTGTCAGACAAGTCAAATGTCGACACTTTTTCCAAAAATGTCTTTCAAGCCTTGCACTAAGACAGATCATGCCATAGTGAATTGTGATAATCACGCCATTTCCTTGTAGGGGATTGATTGCTATGTTCCATTTTGTCTTTATGAGAGTGCATGTTGTGATAGTTTGGCTTTGGAAGAGTCGGATGAGAAGGGTGTCTTGACTTGTTGGAGTCGTCCGGTGACTTCTTGTCAGATGTTCGACCTGTCGGCTTGGTTGCAAAACATGATTTTCCTTTTTGTTTAGATTCAAGATTATTGGAATAGTGGAATACATTCGTAAACATACTAATAGTCAGAAACTCCATCTCTTACTGAATTTACGGGGATAATCCGCTGACATAATTTAGTACAAGCAATTTCTCTTTTTCTTGGATGCCAATTCTAGCCATGATTTGATATAAATCATCGATGTAAATCTACATGGATTGGTATTTCCATTTCCTTAGTTGCTTCCACTTCTTATACTATTTTTCAATCTATTTGGGTGGGTAGAACTCCTTTAGGATGTACTCAACAAATTTTTCCCATGTGTCTATGGGGTCTCCTTCTCGCTCAATCTTTGTCGATAGATTCTCCCACCAACAGTGCACATAGGTTGACATATTTAAGGATGCAATGGTGATGTTTTTAGATTCTAAGAATTGATTCATAGAGTAATTGGATTCTATTCATTGTACCCAATTGTTTATGGATTATGCGTCAATATTTCCTTCAAGATTTGGTTTGTCCAGATTCATTTGCACTTTGAATGGGATAATTTTCCAGAGTTCGCTCTCATCAAGGATACTATGGATGTAGAGGAGCTTTGTCTTCTCCCACTCTGCTCCTCTCCAAATCTTTCAGGGATGCACCTCCTTCACCTACAAAGAGAAAATCTTCCAAATACAATCTTATACATGTATATATGACAAGTTAGATAAACAATATATAGAGTTCTTAGTCATAAATATTCATCAAACCATTATACATGAAAGAGAGTCAACACAAAGTTGGAAGAAGGATTCTGTTTATTAACAATAGTGAATGAGATAAATGTACAACCCAACGCATGAAACAAGGACTCCTCTGCAACCAAAGGATTCTGAGTTCTGCTGCTCCAACGACATCTAAAGATATATCATCAACATAACTTTTCTCTCCAAGTATGATTGATTAATGCCCTCCCCAAGGCCTCTATTTATACTTAGCAAAATAGAGCAGTTTTGAAGGTTGA
Source organism: Pseudotsuga menziesii (assembly GCA_001517045.1). Taxonomy (NCBI): domain Eukaryota; kingdom Viridiplantae; phylum Streptophyta; class Pinopsida; order Pinales; family Pinaceae; genus Pseudotsuga; species Pseudotsuga menziesii. The sequence continues at coordinate 1,231,674 of LPNX010787311.1, forward strand.
AAAGGTTGAGACAGTTATGATAGTTAATGTTTAAGGATTAAAAAATATCCATTAACCATTTTAATTATTTTTAATGTCGAATGGAGAGGAGCAGAGTGAGAGAATAAAAATATTGGATCAACAGTCGTTAAGCGGGTGAGTCCATTATATCTTCCTATTTCCTTTATGTACTTTAAAGCTGATTGTCTTCAAGTTTTAAGAGTACGTTGGTAATCCCAAACCCTCGGTTCTAAGGGTGTTTATTCCTGCACAACAAAATTGGAGACTCCACTGGGGAGCCCATACTACTGTGGGTTATTTCTGTTTACCGTTGCCCAGTCTTTGCCTTGAGTTTGTGTGTGGTATCCTATGTTGGTTCATGCTTAGGATAGTGTTTGAAGACCTTGAGAAATTTTCTTTTTATTAGAAAATTTTGTACCTGTACGTAGGTTGCTCTTGCATACAGTCGTGTACAGAGGCTTGCATATGTGGGTTTCTCTCTAGGATAGTCGCGTATAGTACGTGGAATGCCCTTATACACAGTCGCATACAAGCCTTAGCATTTGAATTTTTGGGTTAGGGTTTTCTTGTCCCTCTCCCTTTATAAAATTTGTTTGCTGGTTGGTTTTCCTTATAATCATTATACTATTAGTTTGATGACCTTGTTGGCCACACCTTTTTCTTTCTTGTAAATCCCTTGAGTTCCTTTTGTTTGGATTGTCTTCTGTTTGCATTTTGGAGTGGATTTTCCTGTTTGGATTATAGGTCCAAATGTTGGTTGTCTAAATCAGTGGTCAGGGTTCTAGACACTATTTATACCTTTCTATTTTCATATAGTGATTGGTCTACCACTTGCCTTTGTGTGATTTCAGTGATTTCCTTTCATTGTATCCACCCAAGCTAGGGTTCCAAGTCTTCCTTAGGTGGTTGATGCTTGGTCTTATCAATCTATTTACTTCACTTTGCTTACACTATACAGTTAGTTTAATTCAAGCATACTCAAGAATTGTGCATCTAGGTGCATAGTGTTATAATTTTATCATTAAGCTAGCATAACATTAGGATATTTAACTGAGAGAATAACAAGCATGGAAATCAAACACAAGAGACACTGAACACAGTGTTTATCCTCGGGGAAACCATAAATGTTGAAAACCTTGCAGCTTCCTCAAAGATAGAATCAACACCAAAAGTAAAACCTGAAAACATAAATATGATCTACATAGCTTCTGTCTCTCTCTCTAACACTGAGAGAGCTTCTCCTCTCTCACTCATGCACCCCAATGAGTGAGTGTGTGTGTTGTAAATAGAGAGACTCATTCTCTATTTATATTCTTCCATTCACTTGGAACCCACTCCAACATGTCGTCCTCACTTAACAATTACTTACTAGAGCCAACATCTCTAGGAGTGTCTAATAACCCTAGTGCACCACAACTTGTGGGGACTTTGCCTCCTCCAACCAATAGGAGGGTAACACAATGTTGGGGACTATTGTCCCGACCTATAATGACTCACCTAGGGTCGACTTCACTAGGATAGTCTAATAACCCTAGGGCCCCACAACTATGGGGACTTTAACCCTTGACCAAGCATTAGAGGAAATTTGGGGTTTAAAATGGGCCCATCGATGAGCTCGATTGAGTTGAATTTTTAAACCAATAGAATTTCAATATCTTTGGTCAACCATTATGGTTGAGTTGGAGACATAATGTTTATGTGTCATATTTTTATTTGACAATAGCTAACTCCATATCAACCTCACCTTGGTTAAGTTGTTGAAAAGATCACCTCGAAATAAGATAAATAAACTTTAATTAATAAATATAGAATATTTTATTTGATCACTACTTCCAACTCCTCTAAAACATAACTTTCTCATTAATTAAAATTGTAGTGGAACCATTTTGAAATACTAAAAACATTTATTAATCAAAATTTTAAAAAGAAAACTAAATAATATTTAATTTTAAAGACTTATCTTGAAATACTAAATAAAAGATATTTAGTACTTTTAATATTACTTAATAATATTTAAAAAATAAATATATTTAATTATTACACCCAAAAATAAATAAAATATTTAAATACTAACAAAATAAAAAATAAAAACTATTTTTAATGTTACTAAAATTATAATAAAATTTAATTTTACTTTTTTTCTCTCTTACCTACCTACCCATTAAACCACAATTTTTTTTATATTAATATAAAAAATAATATGAATATACATAGTTTATTGTTTTTTATTTTATGTGATGTAATATTTTTTATATGAATTAATATAAAATTTATATTAAAAAATAATAGTGATTTTTTAATTTTTTTTTAATACTATTATAATTATATTTTTCATTATAAATGAATATATTTGAGTTTTACATTTATTAAATATATAAAAAGTAGTGGTCTATTCATTTAAAAAAATAATAATATAAAATTCAAAAGTTTCCTATCATTTATTATGTGTGCACAAGAACCTAAATATTTCATTAATATTTTTAATCAATATCTCTTAACTCTACATTAACTCAATATAGTTGTCAACTACCATTAATGAGATGATTTAGGTTGACTTTCATTAGATTTTCATTAGATTTAATCTAACATGGCATATTTGTAGTGTGATGTGGCTTTTTTTATTATTTTCTGTAGGAGGCCCATTTTAGACCCCAAATTTCCTCTAATGAGGAGGGTTACCCACAATGACTTGACATGAATTTCTCAGTATAGAAACTTCCTAAAATAAAAGTCGGGGTATGACATGACTCAATTACATTACAGATACATCCCGGAATAAACATCGGGGTACAATACATAAGATATACGGATGAATACATTCCGAAGTTACAAATACATCAACGCTCCCTCTTAACTAGGAAGGTATTCTCTCGACACAATATATCAGCACAAGTCTTCTTCACTGTATCATCTGGATCATCATCAAGTCATCTTCATCTTTAAGTCATCTTCATCTTCAAGTCATCTTTATTTTCAAGTCATCTTTATATTCAAGTCATCTTCATCATCGAACCTAGATCATCACTCGATTTGGATCATCACTGGACATCATCACTAGATCTGGATCATCACTAGACATCATCACTAGATCTGGATCATCACTCGATCTGGATCATCACTGGGTCATCATCACGGGTGCTATCTCTTGATTCTTCCTTCATCATCGAACCTGGATCATCACTGGACATCATCACTGGATCTGGATCATCACTAGACATCATCATTGGATCTGGATCATCACTCAATCTGGATCATCACTGCTGGATCATCATCACTGGATCTGGATTATCACTGGATCTGTATCATCACTGGGTCATCATCATGGGTGCTATCTCTTGATTCTTCTCGTCATAGGAGCCTATACAGAGCCATTCATTTTTCATATTGGATGTATCATCATAGAGCTAGTCCTTTTTCATACTAGATGAGGCATCACAGAGCTGGTCCTTTTTCATACCAGATGAGGCATCACAGAGCTGGTCCTTTTTCATACCAGATGAGGCATCACAGAGCTGGTCCTTTTTCATACCAGATGTGGCAGCTACTCAAAGCTAGTCCTTTTTCATACTATATGAGTCTTCACAGAGCTAGTCCTTTTTCATACCAGATGAGGCATCACAAAGCTGGTCCTTTTTCATACAAAATGAGGCGTCACAGAGCTAGTCCTTTTTCATACCAGATGTGGTAGCTACTTAGAGCTAATCCTTTTTCATACTAGATGAGTCTTTACAAAGCTGGTCCTTTTTCATACCAGATGTTGCAACTACTCAGAGCTAGTCCTTTTTCATACTAGATGAGTCTTCACAGAGCTGGTCCTTTTTCATACCAGATGCGGTAGCCACTCAGAGCTAGTCCTTTTTCATACTAGATGAGTCTTCAAAGAGCTAGTCCTTTTCCATATTAGATGTGGAGCCTACACAGAGCTAGTCGTTTTTCATACTAGATGTGTCTTCATAGAGACAGCCCTTTTTCATGCTGGATGTGGGACCTACACAAAGCTAGTCCTTTTTCATACTAGATGTGTCTTCATAGAGCCAGCCCTTTTTCATGCTTGATGTGGCATCCACACAGAGCTAGTCCTTTTCCATACTAGATGTGTCTTCACAGAGCCAACCCTTTTTCATGTTGGATGTGGCATCATCACATACATCTGACATTAGAAGGAACCAATCCTCTCACCATGTCATAGCTCTTACATCCGACCATGGAAGGAACCAATCCTCTCACCATGTCGGAAGGGCACAGCACTTACATCTGTCCATGGAAGGAACCAATCCTCTCACCATGTCAGAAAGGCACACAAAATCATCACTTCCCTTTGGAGAGAACCTCGATCTGGAGAACACCAAGCTTCTCCCTAAAGTACTCAAAATTCACTCTGGCCATTTCTAGCATAGAATCACATCAGGGCTGATTACGTCCAAGGATAACCTGCGAGCTTCGCCAGGACCTATTACATCTGAGAACAACCTATAGGACTGATTACGTCTGAGCAACCTATGAGATTCACCAGGATTTATGCTCAGACAACCTGTCTCACTAGCTATGCTCGAACTCCCTCTTTTGAGAGAACTCGATTTGTATCACAAACTAGAGCTTTACTGCTCCTCTCTGCATCATACCAAAAATACAATTCATATCAATCAAATCAAATAGTAGTTTTCAAAAGAAACACACTACCTCCCAGATCACAAGTGGCAACATCTTTTTCCTTGGCTGTACTCAGGGCTATGCAGGACTCCATCCTATCAAACTAAGAGATCACACCTGATCTCATACTGAAGTAGCACCTCGAAGTGCTCTTCCTATAAATGGCACTGCCTGCCCAATACGAATCCACATAACCCTCTAGGTTAATCTTATGATTCGTATCATACTTGAGCCCATACTCAATTGTACCCTTCAGGTACCTCACTACATGCTTTGCAACCATCAAGTGAACATGTCTCAATGTGTTCATAGCAAAGCAAATATATGGTCTCGTATTTATCAAGTACATCAAGAAATAAATCATCTGACAATACATCATGGCATCAACCGACTCTGATGAAGCAACACTCAATAGCTTCAGGTCCGATGCCATAGGTGTGGTCATGGCCTTGCATTCATCATCCTGAATCTCTTCAGGATCTTTACTACATACTTCCCTTGTCCACACCTTCATGCCTAGAACATAGTGCATCAACACATAACAGGAGCATCACTGGTCTTCCACCTTCAACCTTGAAGCAAAGGTTGGAATCCACTTTACTCTCAGTAAAGCCTAGAGTCATTAGTAATCTGTCCATCCTATTGTACCATGTCGATCCTTAGGATCTTCTGCAGCCTCTGAAGCATCATACTCCCTCTGTCTTCCATACTCTGTGCATTGAAACCTTCTATACTGGAGTGACACTGGATACCAAGATCCTCTATCTTGAACCTTTTCAAAAGTTCTTCTCACACCCATCTGTGAGCTTGTCATCCCCTATCAACCTTGTCGCAAAGGTACATATCTTCATCAAGCTCCTCGTGTATGTGTTATCCTATCAGTGTCTTCTGAGCTCATACAAGGCCTTCTTTCATTTGCACACATGATTATGCATGCCATGCGACTTCACTTCCAGTGGCTGCAAATGTCTCTTTGTAGTATATGCCTTGTATCGCACGATGTTTCCATCTACTACATGATGGAACTACGAACTTCCCTTCATGTATCGATACTGCATCCTAGACATCATTCTTCTTGAACTGGTCTTCCCTTTCTTCTTGGACTATTCTGCATCAATGATGTCACTGTATTCATCATATTATTTTTCATCTTTGAACTATCATCACTTGTTCTTTGGAACAAGTCTCATCCTTCTTTGTTTGAAAGCGATTATGTATGCGATATTTCCTACAAGTCAAATGCATTTGTAAGGTTATAAAAATTTCATAAGGAATATTCATACTGACAAATTCTTATGCATAAATATATGATCATGCAACTACTTTAGCCAATACAACATTCATCCATATCTCACAAAAACTTTTCTAGATGCCTTCCATCTCTACCAGGACAACATTAAGATTGTTCACTGATCCAATATGTCAGCAAAGAGGTTTCATTCTAGATAAGTAGCAATGGATATTTTTATGGCACCATGAGCTACTTACCCATCACATGCATATTAGTAGTATACTGTAATTAATGCAAACATTCTATCATGCATAATACATCAACTGAATATAAACAAATTCATAACAAAACAATATCATGAAATGACAATTGAATACTTATCTTTATTTGTTTCGTGGGTAGACTCCTTCTTGAGCCTTTAGCTTCATCATCTTCTTCATTCATCATAGCATTGTTTCTTATCCAAATGATAAGATGGATAAGAGGTTCTTCAAGAGTTGAGTTCTTCATATTCCTCATCGCTTGAGGTATCTTCTTTAAATGGTGAGAGCTTGATCTGCAGTTGCTCCCATCTTCTCTTCTCAAACTTCTTCTTCTTGTGTGTTCTCTTCCCAGAGTCTACTGAAAGTAATCATTTCCTTCTAGTACACATTCCTCGCATGAATGAATCCCATGATCCTGGGTGGCCATTCAAGGTGGCTATCACCACTTCTGCATTCTTCACTTCTTCTTTCACCGCTTCAAGTTGTTCTCTGATTTGAGGGTCCCTTATGACTGTATGGTCTCTACATTCTGGATCTTCACATTTTTCAACTTGTTTCTTAAGGTCATATTCTGATTTATGTTCTTCCCTTCAAATAGCTTGGTCAAGGAATAAAAAATATTCAGTGTCTTTAAGGAATACATTAAATTGATTCGTGACTGAATCAACAATGTTCTTCTTGGCCTTGACCAAGTTCTTCTTGTGTAAGGATTCTAGCCTCATCTCCCTCTGGAACTGGAACATCTCTACTCATGTAGGTGTCCAATTCATTTTCTTCAGAGAGATCAAATAATTCCATGCTTGGAAGTTTTCAACTTCACCAAGCTTATCATCAAGCTGATGTGATAGATCACTTTGAAATGAGAACCTCAAATGCAAATAGCAAAAGATTAGATCTTACCAATTTGAGGTGTCCGTCCTAGTTCCGGAGCTGGATGATCTAGGGTTTGTCAGAGAAACCCTAATTTTCAAAACTTGGAATATTTAAGATATAATTGGATAGAAATATAGATCTCTTCAAATGGAGCTTTCCAATGTACTCTTTTTCTGAAAACAGTGGAGGGAAGCTCTCGGAACAGGAAGCCCTAGTTTTCTAATTTCACCTGCAAAATTTCCTGTTACTGTTTCTATGGTATCTCCAAAATTACTACTCCTCTGTGTCTAAAACGTTGCATTGAGGTAGCCTCACATGTCCCTGATCCAAAACCATAGGTTTCATCAGAATTGGTTTCACTAGTTGGGACTTATGTTCCGTTTCCCAATGTGACCTGTTACAGGACTGTTCAGAACATCTCCATTGTACAGACTGCCACATGTCACTGGTTCATCTTCTGAGACTGAACCTCGGACCATGGAAATTAAAGTTCGTGAAATTTTTGGAACATCTTCATAAATTTCATTTGGACCTTTGTAGCCCAAGATATAGCAATTCTCCCCAGGTGTCATGTTTATGGATGAATTTTGGAAGAGCTTGGAACCCTAACTTGGAGGGATCATATCTCCTAGAATATAGTGAATCAGAGGATGAATTTTGGACATAGAGTAAATAAATATTTTATATTTTTCCTATGAATCTTTCATCTCTTGATTCTTTTCCAATCTCGTGATATAACGAATGTACCAAAACTTAGCAGTTTTAGTATTTAGGGTTTTTTTCTAGCTCGGGATCAAAGTAGGGTTTGACTTTCCCGGAGTTTCACCCAACCAAAAATATTGATCCAGGTCTCTAAAATTTGATTTTGATGAGGAGAAAAATCCTATGTCAGGCTCACTCAAAAATTCCTCTTCTATAGAAATCCCTAATTTTCCATACCAAAACTGAAAATGCTCGGAATCGAATTCTGCATCGACGAAAATATGCGCCCTTCAATGGAGAGTCATCCTAGCATAATTTTGCTGATGGATTGTGGAGAGAGTCCCAAAAATTAAGAATCCCTAGATTTTGTAGCTGCACAATGTCTTATTCTTAGGTTAGCTCTAATTCCAGGTTAGAATTTTATCATTAAGCTAGCATAACATTAGGATCTTTAACTGAGAGAATAACAAGCACATCAATCAAACACAAGAGACAATGAACACGTTGTTTATCCTTGGGGAAACCATAAATAGTGAAAACCCTACAAATTCCTTAGAGATAGAATCAACACCAAAATAAAAACCCAAAAACATAAAGATAATCTCCACAGCTTCTGTCTCTCTCTCTCACACAGAGAGAGCTTCTCCTCTCTCACTCATGCGCCCCAATGAGTGAGTGTGTGTGTTGTAAATAGAGAGACTCATTCTCTATTTATATTCTTCCATTAACTTGGAACCCACTCCAACATGTCAGCATCACTTAACAATTACTTACTAGAGCCGACATCTCTAGGAGTGTCTAATAACCCTAGTGCCCCACAACTTGTGGGGACTTTGCCTCCTTCGACCAATAGGAGGGTAACGCAATGGTGGGGACTATTGTCCCGACTTACAATGACTCACCTAGGGTCAACTTCACTAGGATAGTCTAATAACCCTAGGGCCCCACAATTGTGGGGACTTTAACCCTTGACCAATAGGAGGGTTACCCACAGTGGCTTGACATGACTTTCTCATTATAGAAACTTCCCGAAATAAACATCGAGGTATGACATGACTCAATTACATTACAGATACATCTCAGAATAAACATTGAAGTACAATACATAAGATATACAGATGAATACATTCCAAATTTACAAATACATCAACACATAGTAGTTGTCTATTTGCTTTGCTTACATTACTTGCTTGCATTAGTTGATAGGTTGTTTTTCTTTTGCATTTATAAAAGAAAAATAAAAAAACACATGTTTGCTTTATATGCATGTAGATTATTTTTTTAGTCTAGATTTCATGGCATATCATTGTTTTTGAAAATAAAATATAAAAGGAATTTGTTCTTTTGTGGCTTTCAAGTTTCTATTTGAAAAATAAAGAGAATACTTTTTGCTTTCTGCATTTCATTTCTCTTTGCTTAGTCATTTTGTTTCAACTTTGAGTCAAAACACCACATAGGTTTCATGCCATTTACCCTCTAACTAAAAAAAACCCTTAAAATAAACGATATAATTTAAAAATTATTAGTAAGTTTTATTTTATAGGGTCATACACCAATTAGCTCAGGCTAGACTTGTGGGATAGGGAGTTTAAACTCCCCACAAGTGTTTAAATTCAGACGTAGTTGGACAATCACTAGGTAAATCCTTTTGTATGTTCATTGTATATGGGAATCTCCTCTCAAACGGGCGTTAAGCATGAGGCCGCTTGGAGACTTGGACTGAGGAGATAACCCTCTGATTCCTTGTCAAAGTGTAGACCAAGTTTTTTGTGCATCTGGGGATTCTGTCTTAGACAAGGTTTTGGGCTCTCCTATGTTGCCCATGCGTAAGAACCAGTCTTGCAACTGTTCCCCCAGACTATTAATATAGTTAAGGTAGCCTTTAGTCTCTTTGACATCTAGGGTTCATACACATGTACACCGAAAGGCTATTTTTGGTTGACCTTGGACGGGCTTGGAAGGTAACCCCGATAGAAATTGTGGGAGGGCAGTGGGTGATTCCTCCACCTGTGCCTAAGGACATCTATAGGGATGCCAAGTAACTGTCTATCATCTTTCTTCTGGAAATCATATCTTATACATGTTTGTCTATTTGGCTTTAGGAATTTTTAGTGAGTGTTGTGTGCTTTGTCTGTACTTAGTGTGCCTTTAGGTGTGTGCTTTATAATTTTGGTTTTCTGTTGACCTCAGACTTTGTCTCCTTGTTTGAAACTATGGCTAACACCCCTTTGAACACCAACCAAGAGATCCCCATGCTGGGAACTCCTTGTACTATTACTCTCATGGGGAATGTTGGTGTTCCTTTGATGGCCACCCTGAATCTACATGGATTCACCCTAGGGATACCGGTGTGGTTGTTTTCTACTCCAACCATCATGAATGCTCCTGATGCTTCTCAAGTAAGATCCTTATATCAAGGGCATAAAAACACTAGTTCCCCTTCACCTGTAGTTGATTCTCCTCCTCCTTCTACCTCATGTGGTGAAAATATTGATACTAGTAACCGACAATCTAAAAGGAGTAAAAGAAGGAGGAATAGGAAGAAGTCACGTAATCAAGGGTGCACTCGTTCAGCCTCTGCAGTTCATGTTGGGGGCACCTATCCAACCTCTGCAGGTCATGTTGGATCTAAGCATCCAACCTTTGCAAGTCATGTTGGATCCATTCACCCAGCCTCTGTAGTTCATGCTGGGGGCACCTGTTCAACCTCTGCAGGTCATGTTGGACCCAGTCTCTCAGCCTCTGCAAGCCATCAAGGGGGAAGTCTCTCAACCTCTGGAATCCATGCTGGGGGTAGTATCTCAGCCTCTATAGTCCATTCTCGAGGCAGTCTCTCAGCCTCTGTAGTTCCCGCTGAATACAATTCGTCAGCCATTGCGAGTCATGTTGACACTATTGAAAAGACTACCCATTCAAAACACAATCCCAAGTTTCCTTGTAAGATTTGTGAGGGGGACCACCTTACTTATAAATTCCCTTCTATTGAAGAGGTAAGAAGAGTTTGGTTTCATGGTCATCCCATTTTTGAACAACCTATAGTTTCTCAACACCCTACTCAACCTTTGGTTGATCAAGCGGTTGAACCAATCTAAGATTTGGTCGACCCCACTCTTCTTTCATAGAGTGATCCTAATGTTATTGAACCATTGTCAGCTTTGGTCAATCCCACTCTCCCTACATAGAGTGACTTTGATGAATCGGTTGAATCGATTTCATTATCGATCAATCCCACTCTTTCTTTAGAGAGTGAAGTGTCTACTAGTCACATTTTCTTCACTGCCAGTTTAGAACTTATTGAACAAGGGGGCACTGAACTCGCTTCGGATCAACCCCCACCAAGCTCTCGGATTGCTTCCTTTGATTGGGATAGCCTAGTTGAGCGGTGCCTTCCTTTTGATGCACCTTTCCAGATAAAGGTCAAAGTTGAATCATACACGATTTCTCATTGTATTGTTGATGAAGGAGCCTTAGTTATTATTTTGTCTGATCGTGCTTGGCAAGGCATGGGATTTCCCAGCCTTATGTCGACTGCTAGTCAGTTACTGGTGTTTGATATAAGAACTTGTATAGCCTTGGGAATTCTTTCTCAAACACCTATTACTTTGGGTGGGAAGACCGTCTTAGTTGACTTCATGGTGATAGAAGAACCCTTGGACTTCAATATGTTCTCCTTGGACGTGATTATGTCTATGCCATGTAAGTTGTGGTGTCAACATTATTTCATGTGATGTACTTTAATCATGGTGAAGAAATTGTCACTATCGATTAGTTGGATTCTCTTGATCCATTTCCTGACCCAACTAGAGACCATGTATTTCCTTTATTGATTCACAGTGTTTCTATAGACACTACCCCACCACGGGTGAGCTATGTGGCCTCATGTCCTTTGCATTCAATTGCTACTAAGAAGAAGCCTCTGTTTTCATGCTTACCTTCTCAGGACTTGGTCTAGAATTTGACCAGGTGATTCATCATATACAGACTATGGAGCCTGCTCTCCACTCTGTTGATCCATTTGAAAGTTTAGACTTGTGTCCTATCTCAGATGATCTCCTTCCTTCAAATGGAGTCTTCCTAGAGTCTTTGATACAGTTTCACCTTATTTTGGATGTTGGTTCAGTTGTGACTAAGTCTAACCCTAATTTTCCTAGTAAGCCTGACCTTTCTTCTTATGTTGGCCTTGTTGAGTCTTTGGAATCTCCCTTCGAACAGCAAGTCAGTGATCTTGATGGGCTTGATTTTTTTGATGAATTTTTCAACTCCCATGATACTGAGTTTGTTCCTGCAGACTCTATCTCCCTTATTGATTTTTTCTCCCCTTCTGAGGTTTATATTACTAATTATAAACCATCAAGCCTTGATTCTATAGAATTTTCTTCGGTTGATTCTGCCTTGACTTTACCTTTTGTAGAAGATAGCTAAGTCACATGTGTTTTTGCCAAAGTGACCTGCATCAGATATTTTCTTCTGAATAAGATTATGATGTTGTTTTTTCTTGGAGACAGGATCTTTAGTTGGATTCACAACTTTTTACTAGCCTTGTCTTGTTGTTCAACCTGTAACTGCATTTGCATGTGCCCTGCTCGTGCTTATGAGCCTGATGCTAGCTTTCACACTTTTAGCTCGTTGTATAAGCCCTCATATTTGTTCTCATCATTGCTAAGCCTTGTATCATTTTTCCTTTGCAACATGAAACCTTTTACCTTGAGGAGACATTTCCCGAGTGTCCTTATCTTGCTCACTTTCCTTGCATTATGCATAGGTCTGTTCCTTGCGCTTGGAACTATTTTTTCCTACCTATGACACTTGTCTCCTTGCATTTAGAGCATTCTTTCTGCTCTCCTTCAAGCTCATTAAAAATAGTAAGAAGGCCGTGAGTTGACTTTTTTGGACTTGTTAAAACTTCATGGGAAATATATTGAGTTTCTTTAGTCCTAGGTATGACTCCTCAAAATAGACTTGACTTCTGAGTAAACATGTCCATTCAGGTTCATTAAGAATATGTGAATGGGCATCCACATTGGTGGTAGGTTATCACTTTCTCGGACCATGTGGAATAATACAAGAAAGGATCACTCTCTTTTCTTCAGAATTGAGAAGAGTATTCTCAGGAATAGGTTTATCACTTTTCCAGACCTGAGGGACTAAACTTACGAAAAAGGAACCCCCGGTATGAGCTTAGTTTTCTCTTTTTTGTGCTCTAGACCAAAACATGAAAAATATTCCGAGTGTACTTTGTGTCTTTGTCATGCTCGTTAAACCCTAAAGAACAAAGCATCGATTTTATTGTTGTAAGCCCCATTTCTCATAAAAAAAAAGGATCTTTCCGAGTGATCTTGCCTTCCTTCACACTCGTAAAACTTAGGCTATATGCTGCTTTTGAAGGAGCATTCGGTAGGTGGTAATTTAACCTTTTTCGGACCTTCCTGACTAAGTACAAAAAAGGTGCGCCTTTTCTTCTTCGAAAGTTAAGAGAGTTCTTCTGTGGTATGTTTTATACTTTTACGGCCTCAGGAGACTAAATTGGACAAAAAGGACCCCCCTGGAGTCTTGTTTGGAGTTTTCAGACTCTCTAAATGTGAAAACACCAACTAAGCATGTACTAGTTCGGGCTCATTAAATCCACGAATCAGTGACACTATCAAGCATTATTCCGTCTTTTCTTCAATCTTGTTAAAAAATGAAGAGAGATCCAAGTTGAATTTCCTGGACTAGTTAAAATTTAAGAGGGAAGGTAAGGAAGAAGTTTTCTCTTGTTTTTCAGTTAGTGGAAGCATGTCATCCTTGAAAATAGCACTTTTTGTCTTTTTCGATACCCATGTCTCAGTGTTCACTTTCAATTCAGCTATTACTTCGAGTTTATTACTCCTCCTCTTATCAGTTCTACCTGGGGAATCTTATCATGTCTCCTACATGAAAGATAAGTCTAGTTGTTCTATCTATAAAGTTATAAGCTGCCTTGGGTCATCTCTGTGTCATGCTCACTGTTCAAGGACTTAACTCAATGTCTGATCTATATCCTGATCTCATAATTATCATATCTATTATCACTGTTGTCTCCCTTCCTTTACCCAGTTCCTAGTCACTCTTGTGATTTGTTGGAGGATTTATTGCCTTCCTTATCACAATATGGTTCTGCATCACTACTTCCTGATGATGAAGACCTAGAGTTTTGACGATCGTACCTCAGGATTCACGTTCATCATTGGTGAATTCCTTTGCTTTAGTTGTCGATTATCACCTATTGATTGACAATATGTTGAATCTGCTCCATGTTCGACTTCAACCTACATTTATTCACATGGCTTGGGTTGTAGTGGTTCTTTGGGATTGTATATGAAGACCTTAGTTCCCTCACTATGGACTAAGTTGCGCAAGATTATGTTCTACTTATGTACATAGCTTCCAGATCTTTGAAGACTCATCATTATTGTATATTGTGGCTTCGATCCACCTTTTTAATACATGTGGTCTTGTACCCGTACTATATGATGTAATCAAACATTTGTAAAGGAGCCAGTGTTTCAGTATATTGAACATAGCATCCTCAGATATGACTTTGTATATGACATTGTTATGTATTTGTTTCAGGTACTACCTATGCTTCATTGGATTTCTGAGTTCTCCAAAGATAAATATTATAATGTATTTCGGCCATCGCTTCCCCCTGACCTCACACATTAGGGGACATCTGTTATCAACCCAAACGGCACTTCTATGTCCGAGTGTCGACACTGCATTTGTTGGCACACAAAAGGACACTTATGGATTGAAAGTTTCCAAAAACACTATAGATGGGCATGACATGAGATGCATTCACTATTCACCTAGCTTGCCATTTTTACCTTTTTACATGTTGATTGTTGTACGCAACTCTTTCCAGAGAAATTCATGTACATACGTGACTATCTCCATAGCATACCATGTACTATACATGAGTATTGTCATTGCAACCCGCATACAGATCTGTACGCGGGTTTCCCTTATAGCAACTCGCGTGTCATACGCAGGTTGCCAGTATCAATACTCGTGTACACTTCCATTCGACATTAAAAATAATAAAAACGATTAATGGATATTTGTTAAGCCTTAAAAATTAACTATCATAACTGTCTCAACCTCCTCAACCTTCAAAACTGCTCTATTTTCCTAAGTATAAATAGAGGCCTTAGCGAGGGCATTAATCAATCATACTTGGAGAGAAAAGTTATGCTGGTGGTATATCTTCAAAAGTCTTTGGAGTAGTAAAAATACGAATCGTTTGGTTGCAGAGGAGTCCTTGTTTCAGGCATTGGGTTGTACATTTATCTCATTCCCTATTGTTAATAAAGAGAATCCTTCTTCCAACTTTGTGTTGACTCTCTTTCATGTATCATGGTTTGATGAATATTTATGACTAAGCACTCTATATATTGTTTATCTAACTTGTCATATATACATGTATAAGATTGTATTTGGATGATTTTCTCTTTGCAGGTGAAGGAGGTGCTTCCCTGAAAGCTTTGGAGAGAAGCAGAGCAGGAGAGGACAAAGCTTGGATCAACCGTCGTTAATCAGGTAAGTCCATTATATCTTCCTATTTCCTTTCTGTACTTTAAAGCTGATTGTCTGCAAGTTTTAAGAGTACGTTGGTAACCCCAGGCCCTCAGTTATAGGGGTGTTTATTCCTGAACAACAGAATTGACGACTCTACTGGGGAGCCCAGACTGTTGTGGGTTATTTCTGTTTATCGTTGCCCAGTCTTTGCCTTGAGTTTGTGTGTGGTATCCTGTCTTGGTTCATGCTTAGGATAGTGTTTGAATACCTTGAAAATTTTTCTTTTTATTAGAAAATTTTATACCTGTACACAGGTTTCTCTTGCATACAGTCGCGTACAGAGGCCTGCATACGTGGGTTGCTCTCTAGGACAGTCATGTACAGTACGTGGGTTTCCCTTATACATAGTCGCATACAAGCCTTAGCATTTGAATTTTTGGGTTAGGGTTTTCCTGTCCCTATCCCCTTATAAAATTTGTTTGCTGGTTGGTTTTCCCTATAAGCGTTATACTGTCAGTTTGATGACCTTGTTGGCCACACCTTGTGCTTTCTTGTAAAGCCCTTGAGTTCCTTTTGTTTGGATTGTCTTCTGTTTGCATTTTGGAGCGGATTTTCCTATTTGGGTTATAGGTCCAAGTTTTGGTTGTCTGAATCAGTGATCAGGGTTCTAGACACTGTTTATACCTTTCTATTTTCGGATAGTGATTGGTCTACCACTTGCCTTTGTGTGATTTCAGTGATTTCCTTTCATTGTATCCACCCAACTAGGGTTCCAAGTCTTCCTTAGGTGGTTGATGCTTGGTCTTATCAATATGTTTACTTCACTTTGCTTACTCTATATAGTTAGTTTAATTCAAGCATACTCAAGAATTGTGCATTTAGGTGCATAGTAGTTGTCTATTTTCTTTGCTTACATTACTTTCTTGCATTAGTTGATAGGCTATTTTTCTTTTGCATTTATAAAAGAAAAATAAAATAAACACATGTTTTCTTTATATGCATGTAGATTATTTTTTTAGTCTAGATTGCATTGCATATCATTGTTTTTTAAAATAAAATATAAAAAGAATTTGTTCTTTTATGGCTTTCAAGTTTCTATTTGAAAAATAAAGAGAATACTTTTTGCTTTCCACACTTCATTTCTCTTTGCTTAGTAATTTTGTTTCAACTTTGAGTCAAAACACCACATAAGTTTCACGCCATTTACCCTCTGACTAAAAACAACCCTTAAAATAAACGATATAATTTAAAAATTATTAGTAAGTTTTCTTTTATAGGGTCATACACCAACTAGCTCAGGCTAGACTTGTGGGATAGGGATTTTCAACTCCCCACAAGTGTTTAAATTCAGATGTAGTTGGCCAATCACTAGGTAAATCTTTTTGTATGTTGATTGTATCTAGGAATATCCTCTCAAATAGGAGCTAAGCACAAGGCCGTGTGGAGACTTGGATTGAGGAGATAAACCTCTGATTCCTTGTCAAATCGTAAAACAAGGTTTCTGTGCATCTGGGGATTCTGTCTTAGATAGGGTTTCGGGATTTGCCACCCTTCCCATGTGTACGAACAAGGCTTGCAACTATCCTCCAAGACTTTGAATATATGTAGGGTAGCCTTTAGTCTCTTTGACATCTAGGGTTCATACATAGGTACACCGGAAGGCTATTTCTGGTTGACCTTGGACGGGCTTGGAAGGTAACCCCGGTAGAAAGTGTGGGAGGGTGGTGGGTGATTCCTCTGCTTGTGCCTAGGAACATCTACAGGGATGCCAAGTAATTGTCTATCATATTTATTCTGGAAAGCATATCTTATACGTGTTTGTCTGTTTGGCTTTAGGAATTTTTAGTGAGTCTTGTGTAGTTTGTCTGTACTTAGTGTGCCTTTAGGTGTGTGCTTTGTAATTTTGGTTTCTTGTTGACCTAAGACTTTGTCTCCTTGTTTTAAACTATGGCTAACACCCCTTTGAACACCAACCAAGAGATCCCCATGCTAGGAACTCCTTGTACTATTCCTCTCATGGGGAATGTTGGTGTTCCTTTGATGGCCACCCTGAATCTACCTGGATTCACCCTAGGGCTACTGGTGTGGTTGTTTTTCACTCCAACCGTCTTGAATTCTCCTGATGCTTCTCAAGTAAGCTCCTTATATCAAGGGAATCAAAGCACTGGTTCCCCTTCACCTCTAGTTGATTCTCCTCCTCCTTCTACCTCATGCAGTGAAATTACTGATACTAGTAACCGACAGTCTAAAAGGAGTAAAAGAAGGAGGAATAGGAAGAAGGCACATAAGCAAGGGGGCACCCATTCGGCCTCTACAGTTCATGCTGGGGGCACCTATCCAACTTTTGTAGGTCATGTTGGATCTAAGCATCCAACCTCTACAAGTCATGTTGGATCCATTCACCCAGCCTCTGCAGTTCATGCTAGGGGAACCCATTCAACCTCTACAGGTCATGTTGGACCCAGTCTCTCAACCTATGCATGCCATGAAGGGGTTAGTCTCTCAGCCTTTTCAAGCCATGCTGGGGGAAGTCTCTTAGCCTCTGTATTCCATGCTGGGGGAAATATCTTAGTGTCTGTAGTTCATGCTGAAGACAATTTGTCAGCCACTACAAGTCATGTTGAAACTGTTGAAAAGACTAGCCGTTCAAAACACAAGCCCAAGTTTCCTTGTGAGATTTGTGAGGGAGACCACCTTACTTATAAATTCCCTTCTATTGAAGAGGTAAGAAGAGTTTGGTTTCATGGTCATCCCATTTTTGAACAACCTATATTTTCTCAACACCCTACTCAACCTTTGGTTGATCAAACGGTTGAACCAATCTTAGATTTGGTCGATCCCACTCTTCTTTCAGAGAGTGATCCTGATGTTATTGAACCAATGTCATCTTTGGTCAATCCCACTCTCCCTACAGAGAGTGACTTTGATGAAGCAGTTGAATCGATTTCATTATCGATCAATCCCACTCTTTCTTTGGAGAGTGAAGTGTCTGCTAGTCACATTTTCTTCACTTCCAGTTTATAACTTACTGAACAAGGGGGCACTGAACTTGCTTTGGATCAAACCACGCCAAGCTCTCAGATTGCTTCCTTTGATTGGGATATCCCAGTTGAGCCATGCCTTCCTTTTGATGCACCTTTCCAGGTAAAGGTCAAAGTTGAATCATACATGATTGCTCGTTGTATTGTTGATGAAAGAGCCTCAGTTAGTATTTTGTCTGCTCGTGCTTGGCGAGGCATGGGATCTCCCAACCTTGTATCGACTGCTAGTCAGTTACTGGCATTTGATAGAATAAATTGTATAGACTTGGGAATTCTTGCTCAAACACCTGTTACTTTGGGTGGGAAGACCGTCCTAGTTGACTTCATGGTGATAGAAGACCCCTTGGACTTCAATATGCTCCTTGGATGTGATTATGTCTATGCCATGCAAGTTGTGGTGTCAACATTCTTTCATGTGATGTAATTTAATCATGGAAAAGAAATTGTCACTATCAATCAGTTGGATTTTCTTGATCCATTTCCTGACCAAACTAGAGACCAGGTCTTTCCTTTATCGATTCCTAGTGTTTCTATAGACACTACCCCGCCACAGGTGAGCTATGTGGCCTCATGTCCTTTGCGTTCAATTGCTACTGAGAAGTAGCCTCTGTTTTCATGCTTACCTTCTTGGGACTTGGTCCCAGAAGTTGACCAGGTGAGTCATCATATACAGACTATGGATCCTGCTCTCCACTTTTTTTATCCATTTGAAAGTTTAGACTTGTGTCCTATCTCGGATGATCTCCTTCCTTCAGATGGAGTCTTCGTAAAGTCTCTGATACAGTCTAACCTTCTTTTGGATGTTGGTTTAGTTGTGACTAATTCTAACCCTGATTTGCCTAGTAAGCCTGACCTTTCTTCTTATGTTGGTCTTGTTGATTCTTTGGACTCTCCCTTCAAATAGCAAGTCAGAGATCCTGATGGGCTTGATTTTTCTGATGAATTTTTCAACTCCCGTGATACTGAGTTAGTTCCTACAGACTCTATCTCCCTTGTTGATTTTTTCTCTCCTTTCTAGGTTGATCTTACTAATTATAAACCCTCGAGCCTTGGTTCTATATAATTTTCTTCGGTCGATTCTGCCTTGACTTTACCTTTTGTAGAAGATAGAAAAGTCACATGTGTTTATGCCAAAGTGACCTGCATCAGATATTTTCTTCTGAATATGATTTTGATGTTGTTATTTCTTGGAGACAGGATCTTTAGTTGGATTCGCAACTATTTACTGGCCGTGTCTTGTTGTTCAAGTTGTAACTACATTTGCATGTGCCCTGCTCCCGCTTATGAGGCTGATGCTGGCATTCACGCTTTTAGCTTCGTTGTATAAGCCCTCATATTTGTTCTCATTTTTGCTAAGCGTTGTATCATTTTACCTTTGAAACTGTACACCTTTGACCCTGAGGAGATGTTCCCTAAGTGTCCTTATCTTTCTCACTTTCCTTGCATTATGCATAGGTCTGTTCCTTGTGCTTGGAACTAGTTTTTCCTGCCTATGACACTCGTCTCCTTGCATTTAGAGCATTCTTTCTTCTCTCCTTCGAGCTTGTTAAAAACAGTAAGGAGGCCACGAGTTGACTTTTCCCGACTCGTTAAAAATTAACGGGAAATATATTGAGTTTCTTTAGGCCCAAGTTTGACTCCTCAAAATAGACTTGATTGCCGAGTAAACTTGTCCATTTAGGCTCGTTAAGAATATGTGAATGGGCATCCACATTGGTGGTAGGTTATCACTTTCTCAGACCTTGTGGAATAATATGAGAAAGGATCATTCTCTTTTCTTTGGAATTGAGAAGAGTATTCTCAGGAATAGGTTTATCACTTTTCTGGACCTGAGGAACTAAACTTACGGAAAAGGAACCCCCGATATGAGCTTGGTTTTCTCTTTTTCGTTCTTTGGACCAAAACATGAAAAATATTTCGAGTGTACTTTGTGTCTTTGTCATGCTCGTTAAACCCTAAAGAACAAAGCATCGAGTTTATTGTTGTAAGCCCCATTTCTTGTAGTAAAATGGATCTTTTCGAGTGATCTTTCCTTCCTTCACACTCGTAAAAATCAGGCTATATGTTTCTTTTGAAGGAGCGTTGGGTAGGTGGTAATTTAACCTTTTTCGGACCTTCCTGACTAAGTACGAAAAAGGTACACCTTCTCTTCTTCATAAGTTAAGAGAGTTCTTATGTGGTATGTTTTATACTTTTTGCCTCAGGAGCCTAAATTGGATGAAAAGGACCCCCCTGGTGTGTTCTTTGGAGTTTTTAGACTCTCTAAATGTGAAAACACCAACTGATCATGTACTAGTTCGGGCTCATTAAATCCACGAATAAGTGACACTATCAAGCATTATTCCCTCTTTTCTTCAATCTTGTTAAAATATGAAGAGAGATCCGAGTTGACTTTCATGGACTCGTTAAAATTTAACAGGGAAGGTAAGGAAGAAGTTTTCCCTTGTTTTATAGTTAGCGGCAGCATGTCATCCTTGAACATAGAACTTTTTGTCTTTTCTGATACCCATGTCTCAGTGTTCAGTTTCAGTTCAGCTATTACTTCGAGTTTGTTACTCCTCCTCTTATCAGTTCTACCTAGGGAATCTGATCATGTCTCCTACATCACGTATAAGTCTAGTTGTTCTATCTATAAATTTATAAGCTGCCTTGGGTCATCTCTATGTCATGCTCACTATTCAAGGACTTAACTCAATGTCTGATCTATATCCTGATCCCATCATTGTCTTATCTGTTATCACTTGTGTCTCCCTTCCTTTACCCAGTTCCTAGTCACTCTTATGATCTGTTGGAGGATATATTGCCTTCCTTATCACAGAATGGTTCCGCATCAGTACTTTCTGATGACGAAGACCTAGAGTTTTGATGATCGTACCTCAGGATTCACTTTCATCATTGGTGAATTCCTTTGCTTTAGTTGTCGATTATCACCTATTGATTGACAATCTGTTGAATCCGCTCCATGTTTGACTTCAACCTAAATTTATTCACATCGCTTAGATTGTACTGGTTCTTTGGGATTGTTTATGAAGACCTTAGTTCCCTCACTATGGACTAAGTTGCGCAATATTTTGTTCTACTTATGTACACAGCTTCTAGATATTTGAAGACTCGTCATTATTGTATATTATTGCTTCGATCCACCTTTGTAATATACGTGGTCTTGTACCCATACTATATGATGTAATCAGACATTTGTAAGGGAGCTAGTGTTCCAGTATATTGAACATAGCATCCTTAGATATGACTTTGTATATGACATTATTATGTATTTGTTTCAGGTACTAACTCTGCTCCGTTGGATTTCTAAGTTCTCCAAAGATAAAGATTATAATGTATTTCGGCCATCGCTTCCCTCTAACCTCACACATTAGGGGGCATCTGTTATCAACCCAAATGGCACTTCTTCGTTTAAGTGTCGACACTGCATTTACTGGCACACAAAAGGACACATATGGATTGAAGGTTTCCTAAAACACTATAGATGGGCATGCCATGATATGCATTCACTATTCACCTAGCTTTCCATTTTTACCTTTTTTCATGTTGATTGTTGTACGTGACTCTTTCCATAGCAACTCACGTACATATGCGACTATCTCCACATCATACCGCATATTGTATGCGAGTATTGTCGTTGCAACCCATGTACAGATCTGTACACGGGTTTCCCTTATAGCAACTCACGTTTCATACGTGGGTTGTCAGTATCAATACTCGCGTATGCCTCCATTCAACATTAATAATAATAAAAATGATTAATGGAAATTTGTTAAGCCTTAAACATTAACTATCTTAACTGTCTCAACCTCCTCAACCTTCGAAACTACTCTATTTTCCTAAGTATAAATAGAGGCCTTGGAGAGGGCATTAATCAATCATACTTGGAGAGCAAAGTTATGCTAGTGGTATATCTTTAGAAGTCTTTAGAGCAGCAGAAATCAGAATCCTTTGGTTCCAAAGGAGTCCTTGTTTCAGGCGTTGGGTTGTACATTTATCTCATTCACTATTGTTAATAAAGAGAATCCTTCTTCCAACTTTGTGTTGACTCTCTTTCATGTATCATGGGTTGATGAGTATTTATGACTAAGCACTCTATATATTATTTGTCTAACTTTTCATATATACATGTATAAGATTGTATTTGGAGGATTTGCTCTTTGCAGGTGAAGGAGGTGCATCCCTAAAAGCTTTGGAGAGGAGCAGAGCAGGAGAAGACAAAGCTTGGATCAACCATCATTAATCGGGTGAGTCCATTATATCTTCCTATTTCCTTTCTGTACTTTAAAGCTGATTGTCTGCAAGTTTTAAGAGTATGTTGGTAACTCCAGACCCTCGGTTATAAGGGTGTTTATTCCTGAACAACACTAGGAAAGGTCATGATTACTTATATGTGGTTGTGGATAGGTCCAGTAAAATTTGCATCTTAATTCCTTGGAAAAAGTAGGCCACAACATAGTTGACCGCTCAATTGTACTTCGAAAATGTTTGGGTTCATTTTGGGTTACCCACTTCTAATGTATCTTATCAGGATTCCCACTTTCTTGGGAATGTTTTGTCAACTTTGTGGGAAATAATGGACACTAAATTGAAAAATATTACTTCCTTTCATCCACAAATCGACGAACATACTAAATTAATCAACTACATGGTGGTACAACTACTCTAAGGATATTGTACCAAGCATCCTAAGCTTTGGGATGAGAAATAAATTATGTACAACATTCCTACAACTGTGCCATACACTCTTTTACACAAAGGTATCCATTTGAGACATGTTTTGGATATTTTCCAAAGTCTCCTTTAGACTTTGTTAATGGTAAATATTCTATGGAATATGGACAAGTTTATGCAAAAAAAGATTTGGACTTCATCTAGAAAATCCAATTAGTACACCATGTAGTAAAAGAACAATTGGAGAAAATCCAAGCCAAATATAAAACAAGACATGACAAGCATAGAATGGATCATCATTTTCAAATCAATGATAAAGTCTGGTTTCATATCAGCAAACACCGACTCAAAGGTGAAGGTAAAAATATTAAACCAATTAGGTATGGACCCTTTACAATTTTGGATAAAGTTGGTAATAATGCTTTTCGATTAGATTTACCTCCATATGCAGTAGATGTATTCGATTGTGAATGTGGAAATCTTGAAATTGTATGACCCTCCAATGATCATGGATCAAGAGGAGAATTTTCATGTTCCTTCTGTTGATGGCTTTGCACTTGAGCATCTTGATTAGTTGAAAAAATAAATCATTCTTAACGGGAGGTTAAGGACTTTGAAAAGAGGAAATGTGGAATATCTTCATGTGGGTATTAAAGGAATGCATCCAATAAATTAATGATGGATAGAGACCAGAAAGGAAAGGGAGATGTACCCTCATTTATTTACTGAGTAATTTTAGGATTTTGGTGTTCCAAAAGCTTCCAGTGGGGAAGTGTTTGGGGCTCTTTGTTATGGAGGTGATCTTGATAGATGGACTAGTTTAGAATTGACTTTTTCAGCTGCAATTAATAGTAGGGGTGAAACAAGACAAGTTTGTATTTAATGGGTTAAATATTTAAAATAAAAACAATTTGTCTTAATTTTATTTGCACCGGGAATAAATGACATCACTTCAAGTGTGGGGCCCCGGTAGACACGTGTTCATTTATAAAGGGGATGACTGGACAATGATCTGGATTTTGGTGAATTAGTGGTTTTCGCTAACGGACATGGTTTTGATCAAACCACAACTCCTGATGGCTTGGTAATTTTGCACAAAGGGCCCATCGAGGAGTTACCAATATAAAATTTCCAAGTGTCATGTTTTGTCGTATCTAACTCCTCGATGAGACCAATTAATGTCATGCTACTTCATTGAGGATTTATCAACCTCAACCTTTGATCTATTGATACGTGGTTTTCTTAAGTTTCAACCTTCTTCTATTTGTATTCACTTTCCTGATAAGTTGCTCATAATAACCATTGATCTAAATAGAGATATATGGTGTTCCACTGTAGCCTATTTAGTGCTCTAGTTCATAGCTTTTGGTCACATGACTTGACTATCCCGTAATTCTTTTCAAATATCATCTCATTTGGGTTAGTGCCACATCTTACCGCCATTTCTAGTTGGCTTGAGCAATGTTAAGAAAAACTCTATTCTAACACTGAATATACTACCAAGTTTATGAATTAGAATAATCAATAAATGACTATAATTATTTAGTCTTGAATTTAGTTGCATTATAAGTGTCTGGAAATCAAATTATATTAGTTGTGTCACTAAAATTAGTCATTTATATACAAATTTTAGTAGTTTTTTTAGTAGTATATTTCTCTTTTCATACTAGTGGTTTCCCAAATATGATGGAATATCTACAAGAGAAGAGGGGTCCAATAAAAATAATTGAAGAAATTTGATACTTAAAATATTTTTTTTAACAAAAAATTAGTGAAGGAGGTAGAGTTTAGTAACTTGGTTCAAATACCATGTTAGAGTTCAGAAATATGCATTGGTGTATAACAATAGATTATGAACATGTAAATAATTTACTGAAATATTACAAGTCTAATTTTCTATCAACAAAAGCATCAAATAATCAATGGATTATGCAAGAAAGGAAAGAGAGAAGAGAGGAGTGATTCTACTTGGTAAGAACCCAAATGGGAAAACATCCAAGGAAGGATGATGTTCTTATTCTTCAAGAAAATTTCACTCTTACTATATTTGGCATCTCATATAAGCATCACATCACATTCCATATTGACTTCTTGTCAGAATGACTTCCAATATTGTCATGTACCCAATGGGTCTCCTTCACCTCTATTATATATGCTATAGGTATTGAAGATCATACCCCATAATACATGTGGGATAATGTTTTTTCCACCTCTATTATTTAAATAATGGTAACAAGATAATTGTATTCCATGATGCATGTGGGACAACTCCTTTTTCAAAATTTAGAGATAATATTATTCCTTCTTTCATAGGTAGGATTCAACAACTCTAGTATTAGACATACCTGTGAAAGCAACAATACTTAAAATGGGGCAATATAGTCCATGGGCATGACAACTTATTGTCCTTATACAAATTTAAAGGGTGTTTTACTTGTCAACCTTTTTCACGTTGTTTTGTAAGACCATAAAACTGCAAGGACTTTCAAATCCCAATCATCAAGGAATACTCCAAAATCTTATTGAATGCTTTGATAGAACCAATCACTTATCGATGATATAGAGTACTCTTTCTATGATATATATGGAATTATTATATGAGTGCTTCAATAGTCTTGTTGACAAAGTGAGTCCCTTGATCACTCAATAAAATGCAAGGGATTCCAAACTCGTTAACTACATTTTGAAATAGGAACATCATAGCAGTCACTAAAAATATAATTTTTCACCGGTGTAGCTTCATCCCATCTAGTCAAGTAGTTTCTTGCAACTATAATGCACTTTTCTCCTATTCTCCTCCCTGGAGGATTGATGGGATGCATAAAATCAACAAACCACTTGTTGAAGGGTTGCAACATCACCTGCAACACTAATTGAATCTCATCCCTCCTTGATGATTTCCTAGTCCTTCGACATACATTGCAAGACCTATAATATTCCTTCACGTATTTATGCAAGGTATGCCACCACAATCCAACTCTTAATATCTTCTTCGCAATAGCTTTTCTCATTTTGTGGCCTCTCGCAATATCATCATAAGCTTCAATTAAAATCATTGGGCACTCATATTCTAGAAAAAATAGACAAAAATATCATATGGAATGAAATTGTACAATTGACCAATATTAGTTGATAGTCTACACCTTTAAAAACAAACTGCTTCTTTTGTGATGTTGTATATCCTTTTGGGGCCATTTATGTAGTTAGAAAATTCAAAATGTCTTCAAATTATTCGTCTACCATTCTTATCGAAAAGGGTTTCCAATTTGGGAGGTTAACATCTAAGTTTGATAGTTATTTTTCTATCTACAACCTCGACAAATGGTAAGGCCCTGCATTCATCCTTCCTGGCTTGACAAAATGTCAAAATAATAAGAGCCATTGATAGATTCCACCCTCAACACTGGCTTATTGACCAGGTAATTCAAAGAAGAATGATCAGTAAAATTTTTAAAGTGGCTACCTAACAGATAATTCCTGAAATTTTGTAGGGAATACACCATATCCAAACCTTTGCTTTCTATCATAGTGTAATTTTGCTTGGTTGTTGAAAATTTCCTACTAGCAAATGAAATTGGGTGATCAATAGATCCTTCTACTGGTTGGGAAAGAATCACGCCCAGTGGATGGTCGATGCATCAACATGCACATGGACTTATTTTTGTTATTAAGGGAAAACTAAAATAGGTGGTGTCACCATATTTTCCTTCAATGTGTCGAGTCTCTACTGAAATTCTTCATTCCACTGAAGCTTGACAAAATTTTCTAACATTTTTTCCATAGGAGTTGTAATTTGAGCATACCCTCTTATAAATTTCATGTATATCCTGTATGTCCCAAATTTGTTCTCAGTTATTGAAATTAATTTGGTGGAGCTAAAATGGATATGATTTCAATCTTGATATGATCCATCAACAATTCGTGTTTACAAACCACATGACTGAGCAATATGCCAAATGGAGCACAAAAAATACACCTTAAAATTTAATGAAATTTGGTACTATATACATCGCTCTAACATCAGTTTAAGGATCTCAATGTGATTCTTAAGTAGAACATATACTATCCAATCATTGAAATAGACATCCATAATATTATGAATAAACTCTTAGAAGCAGTGAAAACTATTATAGAGAAAATAGGAGGAGAATTCCTTAATGATGCTACCTTTTTGTTTTCATGATTAAGTTTGAATGATGTGAATCCTTGAGAGATCTATCAGTTTGCTATATGTATATGTTTTTTAATATGAATGATGATGATAATGTGTCTTTGTCGATCTAATGATGATTAAATGCGAATAAGTTTATCTGAGTAATGCTATGATTTAAAACCATGGATCTCTGGTCAATGTTGCGATAGAATAACTGGTAGGTTGAAAGTCCTCTACCCTCTGTGGAAACTTGGTTCTTGAATCTCTACCTCAGACATCTCGAGTTAGACTGGACCTGCTTCGTAGGTGTTGTTGGATAGGGTAAGCCTGTCTAAGCCAATTTTTAGGGAACTTGCGTCGATGGGTGCAGGCATATCTATGGAGTAAACCCCTATCGACATGATAATGTCAAAAAATGGTTCTGATTTTGGGACCATAGTGTGAAGAAAAAGAGGACATGTTGTGGAATCCAACAAAACCGGAGATCCAAGATTGGTTTGATCAAAAGGCTCGATAGTTTGCGAAAGAAGAAAATCAGAACTCTAGATTGACAACAAAAGATTAATTGGGAAGATATATCTATTCTAATATTAATGAGCTATTCTTTGATTTGTTTTATATAATATTATATGAGATTTTGGTGCAACTTACTTTCTAGAAGAAAAATTTCCAAGGAGGCGAACATGATCGTTGGACCACAAAACTCATTCAACAGTTGCAAAGGGTGAACAACAAAGCTTCAAGAGATATCGATGTGTGGATAGAAATAAATTTGGAAGGGTACATTACTAAATTTGTTGTCAACACAGTTAAATCCTACAGCAATTCAGAAAGAGAATTCTCTAAGGGACCAAGGGGGATATTTCTATTGTCATTACAACAGTGGATAAAGATGTTCATCTGTGAAAAAGGAATATTAAAAATGATTTATAATGAGTAAATCCTTGGTGTGTAGAGGTTGTGGGTACTGTGAAGGTGAGGTTTTGGATGGAATGATACAGGGTAGATGGGTGTAAGTTATGATGGGAATATGAGGGAAGCTATAGAAGAGTGTTGTCAAATGCGAAGCGGAGTGAGGTTCCGACAAGAAAATAGGAGGGGGACTGAGGAGAGTCCTAGTGTGACCGAAACATAAAATTGCAAGAAGGGACCATAAGATACTAAGAGAACCTACAGTAATGAAGGAGATGACCAAGATACACTCGAACCAGAAGAAGTACCGACCCAAAGCTAAAATGTTCCTCCGACTCTGCACACTGAACCAAACTTAGGAGGAAGAAACACGAGTTCTTCATAGGGTTGTCCTGCATGCCAGAACATTAGTAATAATAGAAGATCATTGAACATTGGGAGAACCAAAATGGAAGGTGACTATGTGAAACTTCCCCTATTCCAAGGTAACGGGAGTGAGAATCCTAAACATTATTGGTTCTTATGAGAAGAAGCATGGAGAGTAAAAAAAGTGCAGGACAAAGATATAAAGAAAGGGCAATCGAAGAGGACCTTCTAAGGACATGCATTGGATTGATACATGAAATTTGTACAAGTAATAACGGGACATCCCCAGAATACTCTGACGTGAATCAAGACTATATTGATCGAATATTTTAAGAAGCCAAAATACAAATGGCTGTATATTACTGAGTTGAAATAAATAAAGAAGTGCCCTAACAAATCAGTGTGGGATTTTGATCAGTGATTCAAAACTATGATGGCTAACGTCAGTTTTGGAATGAGAGATGTGGAACATAAGGAATGGTTTATCACATATTTGGTACCACACGTCAGTATGTCATTGATTCAACAGAATATTTCATCTCAGGTAGAAGCTCTGGAAAACGTGATGAAACTAGAAGTTTCACCAATTATCAAAACAGGGATTGGCATGAGCCATATCCAGAATCAATTAGAGAATCTCACTATTCAGCTACAATATATTAAGAAGAGAAAATAAGTCTACGAATAGGTATGGTGCATCCAATGTCGATTAGAGGGACATAATAAGTATCAATTCCCTTACTTCTACAAATATTTGTAGGCTGGAGCCTTGGATCCATTAATTCAAGGAGGATGCCACGGTGTCGGATTTATCAGACTAGAGGAAATCAATCCAAGGAGTGTGTATACCTTCAAAAGTTTATATCGAAACTAGCAAACCTTTTCTATAATTTTTTTGGATCAGTTGGCCATGAATAAAATAACTGTAGAGCATATGATTTTCTCCAAGAAAGAACAATGGATACATATTTTATGAAGGAAGAGGAGCAAAGACCAATAAAAATACCACAACCATATCCATAGTATAATAAGTTTCAACCATAGTATATGAAACCAAAGTATACTCAAACGTAGTATAACTAGCCTCAACTGTAGTATAACTAGCCACACCGCAATATACTCAGTCGCAGCCTAATCAACAACAACAGTTCAACAATAACCACACCAAAAATAGGGAGGATTCCAAGGAGGTTGTAATGGAGGATTTCGTTGCGGAGGGGCTATGGGATGAGACCAAAGACCAGTAACATGCTATAATTGTAGAGTATTGGTAAATCATTAGAGGGACTGTCTTAATTTGCAGTCTCAATGTACTTATTGTAGCGCCGCATACCATACCGTCAAGGAATTCCCACTATCGATAGTGATGTGGAAATAAAATAATCGACCACAACAATAAAAGAACTCGAATGCAACTCAAAACCAAGGTCTAGGACCAAATGTAGGGAATATCTTAGGAGAGTTGAGAACTCAACTAGTGAATGTTGGAGTAGTAACCCGAGGAGGAGTTATGACAGGAGTCAATGGGCCACTAATAAATATCTGACCAGCAACATGAAAGAAGGTGCAATTTGATGTCAACGTGGATAAGGACACCTTCTTTGACATAAGAGACATGCTAAACAGGAACACAGGCTAGTTACCTGTATATGAAATTTTACCAATCTTCGATTTGATAAAATTATCGGGATCAACAAGAAAGGTTAGTGCTCTAATTTTTTTCTATAAAGTTGTCTAACGTTAGCAAAATATCTAGATGCCTTAGCAGAAATGGAAATATTTTTATATCAACTGCAGGAAGGGAAACATGACCACTCTGTAAATTCATTACACAAAAATAAAATAGGATGAGAAATGAGAATGAACATCCAGATCGGTGACTATGATGTGGATTCAGTCATTTTGGATCTAGTATTGGATGTAAATATATTAACAAAGAAAACATGGGAAATGATGGGGAAACCACAGTTGTATTAGTCCTCGGTACAACTGCGACTGGAAAATTAGGCCAAGGTGTCATCAATCAATAGAGTACCACATGTACCTATCAAAGTTGAAGGACTAAAGACATATGCAGACTTCGATGTTATCGAGATAGTCGATAAGGTCATCTCATACCCTGCGTTATTAGGAATCATTTGGGAAAATGAAAATTTGGTGGTTATCAACTTCAAGAAAAGGGTATTGACCTTTGAGAATTGCGACATACAAATCATTGCCCCACTAGATCCCCAAAAATACAAAGATATGTTGAACCAATCAAAGATGAAGTTCCAGGAGGATGGGATAATTCCTACAATATCTCTAAAGACTATGTCAATCCCACTATGGACGAAGGGCCAGGGTGGTGTAGTACTAGCTTTGCATCATCGAATTATGAAGATACACTAGAGAACTGGTAGAACCAACTACGTGAAGTATTGATTAGGAAATGTGCACAAGTTACTCAGTCACTACGATGGGTAGCAACATAGTTCATCGACTTACCAACATATGAAGGAATACCTAAATTGGAAGTTTTTATTAGCGAATTCAAAGATAGAGTATCAGAGCCTCAATGCCTGTTGGCATTGGAAGAAGCACTGAAGGCCACTACGGCAAGATGGTGGACCATGAACAAGGCCTCGATGGGGGACTGGAAAGTTTTTCGATGATGGATGAAGTTCAATTCAGAGAAGATGAAACATACTAAGGGAAGAAATATGATGGAAGAAATGATGCAATCGATCATCTCGTCGCACGTTAAACTGGATGGGAACTAAGGCCTAAAGAATAATGGGTCCATGCATTCATCCATAAGCATGATGAAATACCATGGAGGTGGTATTATTTTGCATAACTTTGAAGGGAAAATACAACATGGGAGGAACTGACTATCAGATTCAGTCATACTTTCATCTTTTTGAATGACAATTCGCTCATCCATAGTCCACTACAGGACATCCACGACAAAGTGTTGGAAATAGTTTCGAGTGAGTTACCAACGGAACCACAAGGGACGATGAAATCCTAAATGATGATGACATGTTACAATATGTCAGGAGAACCTAATGATGAGGATGATCCAAGAACTGTCGACATTCCAGAATCAGAGGGAATTCGGGACATAGTATCACCAGAAGTGTCAGGCAACAAATTCAAGCAACCATTGAAAATAAAAAGGGTTAATATTGAGGCAAGAGAGGAACCGAAGTTTATTAGTATTGGAGATTACTGGTACGATTCAACGATGGGGAAAATAAAATATCTGCTATGTGAGTTTCATGACTTATTCCCAACCAAGTTATCTAGGATGAAAGGTATTTCAAGCGAGTTGGGTGAAATGAAGATTCCACTTAAACGTGACATGAAAGTAGTCAATAAAAGACCATATAGATTAAATACAAGATACAAAGAGTGCATCAAACTAGAACTAGAATGGATGATGGGCACTAGAATTATCGAACCAGTTGAAGAGTCTGAATGGATCAGTATGATGGTTGTGCAGGACAAAAATACCAGTGAAATCAGGATCTGCATCGATCTAAGGAAGCTAAATGATGCAAGTATTCATGATCAACTTCTGACACCATTTACTGATGAAGTATTGGAAGGAGTTGGAGGGAAATAAATTTATTCATTTGTAGACCAATTTTTGGGTTATCCCCAAATAAGGATCGCGAAAGAAGACACACACAAAACCAATTCATAACATAATAGGGTTTTTTTTAGTACACAGTGATGTCGTTTGGTATCAAGAATGTTCCTGTGATATTTTCAAGGATTGTCATCGTCGTGCTCAAGAAATTCATTCAAAAATTCTTGGTAGAATATAGGGACAATTGGACTATTTATGGTCTGGTAAAATACCATGCAGTGAATCTTCGACTAATGCTCGAAAGGTGTTGACAACATCATATTTCATTAAATTTGAAGAAGTGTGTATTTTGCAGTCCATTTGGGATTCTATTGGGACACATTGTATGTAAGGAAAACATGTTGGTCGACCCTGCAAAGATAGCAGTAATTGTCGACTTACCTGCACCTACAACACTAAAATAGATAAGACCGGCATTGGGTCACACAGGGTACTACCGGAAGTTCATACGAGGATATGTATTGATCACTATGCCAATGGATAATATATTAAATAAATATGTAAAATTTTAATGGACTGACGAGTTCCAGAGAAGCATCGATACCTTAAAACAAAATATGGTTGTAGCACCAATATTAGTTTTTCCAGATTGCACGAAGGAGTTTCATGTTCATGTCGATACTTCATCAGTCACATTAGGGATAATATTTGCTCAACCAGGGGAAGGAGAAATCAACTACCCAATTTCATTTGTTAATCGCAAGCTGTCTACAGTAGAGAGGAACTACACAATGAAGAAAAGAGAAGGACTGTGGATGGTGTATGCATTACAAAAATTATGCCACTACTTGTTAGGAGGACATTTTAAAATGTTTACTGATCGCTCAACATTCAATTACTTGGCCAAGAAGCCTGTGTTTGGGGGGAATATATGTCGATGGTTGCTACTATTTCAAGAGTTTGATTTTGATATCATTGTTAAACCAGGAAGGTTGAATGCAGGACCCGACCATTTATAAAGGATAGAGTCAGGTGAAGAACCAAACAGCATTGAGGATGGGTTTCCTGATGTGCAGTTGTTTAATTTTGGCATGGTGGACGACCAATATGAATAGATCATTCAATTTCAGTGACATGAAAATCCCAACAAGGGAAGACACAACATAAGAAAAAGTTGGCTCATCATCAATGGAAATGGAGGAGTCTACAATGTCAAAGGGGTCGACAATTGACGACATACCAGGGTATGTATTACTAAGGAAGGTAGGAACACTAGCAGTATGCATTAGTAATAAACAAAAGTATATGGTCAACATGTTAGAGATACCCATGGGATTCCATGTCACAATGGATATTGTGCCAAAGTTACAGAAACTCCAATGCATCGACCATGGCATTTTGGCATACCCATATTGCACAAGAGACACATAAGAGCAGAGAAAACATGGTGACAAGGGCCCGATCACTAGAAAAATGGTACAATGGGAATTGGGACTACAACGGCCTGGGTTGATGTCAGTTATCCACAGGTCATGCTTTGGGAAATCCATAGAATTCAATGCGTGCGTGAAACAACTCTTAGCATGTTTCCATGGTGTATATTTATTTTTGGGGACAAAGGTCCCAATTATAGTTTATTTGATATCGCAAATCATCGGTTTTTCGAAAGCAGGAGTCGACCCATCTCAATAATTCAGAGGGAAGGACAACAAAAAGAAATTGGCATCCAAACCAGAGAATAACTATGAAATTGTAAAGGACAAATAGGAATACACAATTAGCACCATCACTGAACAGGTATTCAGGATCAGAGCAAATCTATTGGCAGTGAAGGTAGTGTTACAGCTGATTTTACCACACATGGTAGATAACACATTTATGGCCTTCCTTGTCCCTCTATAGACTCTTTGGACCGCATGGACCATTTTTGTACCTTTGATGTTTCCAAGATCATCCCTAAAAACACTCATTATTTGTTGTACGCAACTTTTAAACCCTTTCTCATGTATACACATGGATATAACCCTTAAACCCACGTACACAAGGATGTGTGCAAAAGGCCAAATATTTTTGGAGTTTTCCTTGATGTGGATCTAAGTCACTTGTCTCCTGGCCTTCCATATGCCTCGAGATCACTCATATTTGACCTTCCATTACCCCATTGAATCACTATATAAGGAACCCTTTGGATACATTGCAGGAGAGGAATTGAAGAGCAAGAAAAATATAGTCCATTGTTGTCATAGCTTGCTTATACTTGAGTCTGCATCCCTTTGTCCCTTGGAGCACTTGGTGTTATTCCCAAGATTTCCTTTTCTTGTGAGATTTCTATCGAGAGATGGAGGATTAAGGTGGTGGAGGACCAGGTGGAGGACTCTTTTTCTCCAGTTCGAAGACGTGCCGACAGAGGTTGTCATTCATGTAATCTCTAGTTTATATTAATAGAAATATCTTCTCTTGTCCAATGATATGCATTTAAATGAATATTGAATCCATGGATGCTTTTATTTGCTTATAAATTATTGATTATATATGCTAGACTAGGTCTAACACCATTATATAGCATGCTTGTCTTGTTTGCTGTTGTTGAGAGAGAAAATTGTTAACACAAGTGAGATTGGAAAACGTTCAACAGAGATCTACATCAACCGTTCGAAATAAGGTGTGTCTCATGATCCTTTATTGTTAGATTTGTTAGTTCTCTTGCATATTGGGAAGGGATTGATTTCTGTGGTTACTCTGTCTATTGTGGTACACCCCAAGCCATAGGAATTTTTCTCCATAAATGAATTGGTGACCTTACTGGGGACATTCCTAGTCATTCCCTTTGGGGATTTTATCGAAATTCAATGTTCTTGAATTGCTCTGATTTCTCTATTTCTGAGTCGGGTCTGGGGGCATGTTTGCTCAATAGTGTCTTAGAGGAATAAATTTTGTCTCAACTTGTCTGTTTTCCTTCTTTTTATCTCTTTTTCTTCATGTACGTGGGTTTTTATTTCACAGTCACGTGTACAGAGGGTTTTCCCTGAATAGTCACGTATATAGGTGGATTTACTGACAACAGCCGTGTATACCCTAATTTTTGGTCTTTTTGGGAAGATTAAGTGTTGCTGGGTGAGTTTGGATGATTGCTAAGTCTTCTTGGATGCTTCTGGAGTCTGTATACATCCCTGTTTCTAACCAGAGACACCTTATTAGTTTAAATTTTTGAAAATGTTCTTGTGATTTCATTTTCTATTTTTTGTTTTGGGATTAGTGAATTAGGTCTCTTTTACCTTGGTTGTTTGCTTGATGGCTGTATGTTAGTGCTTGCAGAGTCTGAGGGTTGTGTTTATGTAATTGTAACTTTGGAATGTATTCACTTGTATTTCTTATCTATTGTAACCCGATGTTCATTCTGGGATGTATTGTAATGTACTTGAGTCATGTCATACCCCGATGTTTATTCTGGGAAGTTTCTATAATGATAAATTCATGTCAAGTCATTGTGGGTAACCCTCCTATTGGTCAAGGGTTAAAGTTCCCATAGTTGTGGGGCCCTAGGGTTATTAGACTATCCTAGTGAAGTCGACCCTAGGTGAGTCATTGTAAGTCGAGGCAATAGTCCCCACCATTTTGTTAAGGATAAACCTCCTTGTTGGTCGGAGGAGGAAAAGTCCCCACAAGTTGTGGGGCACTAGGGTTATTAGACACTCCTAGAGATGTCAGCTCTAGTAATTAATTGTTAAGTGAGGCCGACATGATGGAGTGGGTTCCAAGTGAATAGAAGAATATAAATAGAGAGTGAGTCTCTCTATTTACGACACACACACTCACTCATTGGGGTGCATGAGTGAGAGAGGATAAGCTCTCTCAGTGAGAGAGAGAGAGACTACTGGTGTCAGGAGATCATCTTACTCTTTTTTGGTTTTACCTTTGGTGCTGATTCTATCTCTGAGGAAGTTGCAGGGTTTTCTCCTTTATGGTTTCCCCAAGGAAAATTCTTTGTGTCTCTTGTCTCTTGTGTTGTGCTTGTGCTTTATTGTTGTGCATGTTATTCTCTCAGTTAAAGATCCTAAGATCATAATGGTAGCTTGAATGATAAAAATCTAACATGGTATCAAAGCTAACTTGAGAATAATACATTGTGCAACTACATAGGCTAGGGTTTCTTACTTTTTGGGTCTCTCTCCACAATCCATCAGAAAAAGTATGCTAGGTTGACTCTCCATTGAAGGTTGCATCTTTCTGTCGAAGCGAAATTCGATTCTGAGCATTTTCAATTTTCAGTGCAAAAATTAGGGCTTTCTACAGAAGAGGAATTTTTTAGTGAGCCTAGCATAGGATTTATCTCCTCATAAAAACCAAAGTTTAGAGACCTGGATCAAGTTTTTTGGTTGGGTGAAACTCCAGGAAAGTCAAACCCTAGTTTGACCCCGAGCTAGAAAAACCCTAAATACCAAAAAATACTAAGTTTTGGTACACTCGCTATATCCCAAGATTGGAGACGTTTCAGGAGCTTAAACTTGTAGAGGCCGAAGCTAAGATCTATATTTACACTTTATCCAAAATATAGCCTCATATTCTCTATATTCTGGGAGATATGATCCTTCCAAGTTAGGGTTGCAACCTCTTCTAGAATTCATCCCTAAATAGGACACCTGGGGATAATTGTTATATCTTGGGCTACACAGGTCCAAATGAGATTTAGGAAGCTGTTCTATAAAGGGAATGGATTTTAATTTTGGTGTTCCAAGATTCAGACTCAGAAGATGAACCAGTGACACGTGGCAGTCCGTACAACTTTACTATTCTGAACAGTCTTGTAACAGGTCACTTTGGAAAAAGGACCATAAGTCCCAATTGGTGAAACCAATTATTATGAAACCTATGGTTATAGAACAGGGACATATGAGGATACCTGAGTGCAAAATTTCAAACATAGAGGAGTATTAATTTCATAAATACCACAAAAACAGTAACAAGAATTTCAGCAAAGGAAAGTGGAAAACTAGGGCTTCCTGTTCTGGGAGCTTCCCTCCACTGTTTTCAGAAAAGGATTACATTAGAAAGATCCATTTGAAGATATATATATTTATATCCAATCAGATTTGGAAGATTCCAAGTTTTGAAAATTAGGGTTTCATTGACAAACCCTAGATCAGGCAGGTCCAGAACCAGGACATACACCTCAAAACAGTAAGATATAATCTTTCACTATTTTCATTTGAGGTTCTCATTTCAAAGTGATCTATCACATCATCCTGACGACAAGCTTGGGGAAGTTGACAACTTCCAAGCCTGGAAGTATATGATCTCTCTGAATAAAATGGATTGGACACCGACATGAGTATAGAGGTTCCAGTTCCAGAGGGAGATGAGGCTAGAAGCCCTACACAAGAAGAACTTAGTCAAGGCCAAGAAGATCATTGCTGATTTAGTCATGAATCAACTTGTACTACAAGTGTCTTCCTTAAAGACATCGAAGATGTTTGATTCCTTGACCAAGATATTTTAAGGGAAGAACATAAATCAGAATATGACCTTAAGAAACCAGTTGAAGAATGTGAAGATCCAGAATGCAGAGACCATGCAGTCATACTTTACAAGGGTCTCTCAAATCAAAGAACAACTTGTAGCAGTAAAAGAAGAAGTGAAGAATGTAGTAGTGGTGATGTCCACCTTGAATTTCCTCCTAGGATCATGGGATTCATTCATTTAAGGAATGTGTGCCAGAAGGAAGTGATTACTTTCAGCTCAACTCATAAGAAGAGAAGAGAAGATGGGAGCAATTGAAGAACAAGCTCTCACCATCGAAAGAAGATCCCTCAAGCGATGAGGAATATGAAAGACTCGATTCTTGAAGAACCTCTTA
Source organism: Pseudotsuga menziesii (assembly GCA_001517045.1). Taxonomy (NCBI): domain Eukaryota; kingdom Viridiplantae; phylum Streptophyta; class Pinopsida; order Pinales; family Pinaceae; genus Pseudotsuga; species Pseudotsuga menziesii. The sequence goes on from LPNX010787311.1 coordinate 1,269,506, forward strand.
TCCATATTGAGAGCTTGGATAAGAAATGATGAAGTCATGAATGAAGAAGATGATGAAGCAAAAGGATCAAGAAGGAGTCTACCCACGAAAGAAATAAAGATAAGTATTCAATTGTCATTTCATGATATTGGTTTTTGTTATGCATTTGTTTATATTCAGTGGACATATTATGCATGATAGAATGTTTGCATTAACGACAGCATACTAATAATATGCATGTGATGGGTAAGTAGTTCATGGTGCTATACAAATCTCCATTGCTACTTATCTACAATGAAACCTCTTTGTTGACATATTGGATTAGTGCACAATCTCAATGTTGTCCCGGTAGATATGGAAGGCATCTAGAAAAGTTTCTGTGAGATATGGATGAATGTTGTATTGGCTAAAATAGTTGCATGATCATATATTTATGCATAATAATTTTCCAGTATGAATATTCCTTATGAAATGTTTCTAACCATACAAATGCATTTGACTTGTAGGAAAGATCGCATACATAATCACCTACAAGCAAAGAAGGATGAAACTTGTTCTGAAGAACAAGTGACAACAATTCAAGATGAAGAATAATATGACAAATGCAGTGAAATCATTGATGTAGAACCTTCTAGCTATGAAGAAGTAACCAAGAAGACTAGTTCAAAAAGAATGATGTCTAGAATGCAGTATCGAGACCTGAAAAGAAGTTCATAGTTGCATCATGCAGTAGATGGAAACATCGTGGGATACAAAGCAAGATTCGTAGCACGAGGCTTCTCACGAAAATAAGGCATAGACTACAAAGAGACATTTGTAGCCAGTAAGAATTGAAACACATACGTGATGAGATTGATGAAGATCTTAACCTTTTCTACAAGGTTGAAGATTAAATTCTATACACTAGATGGATACATAGAATACTAGTCACATAGGAAGATACTTGTCACTCCAGTATAGAATGTTTTAGTACATAGAGTACAAAAGATAGAGGGAGTATGATGCTTCGCTTCAGAGGGAGTGACTACAGAAAATATAAGGTTTGACATGGTACAATAGGATGGATAGATTACTGATGACTCTAGGAATTACTCTGAGTAAGGCATATTCCAACCTTTTCTTCAAGGTTGAAGGAAGAAGACCAATGATGCTCCTGTTATGTGTCGATGTACTATTTTTATAGGCATGGAGGTGTGGCAGAATACGGATGGAATATTCCTTGGACAAGGGAAGTATGCAGTAGAGATCCTGAAATGATTTGGGATGATGGACTGCAAGGCTATGGCCACACCTATGGCATCGAACCTGAAGCTCTTGAACAATGATTCATCAGATTCCGTTGATGCTATGATGTATCATCAAATGATTGGGTCTTTGATGTACTTGACGAACACGAGACCATACATTTTCTTTGTTATGAACACCTTGAGCCAGTTCCTGATAGATTCAAGACATGTTCACTTTATTGCTGCAAAGCATATTCTGAGGTACCTGAAGGGTACAGTTGATTATGGGCTCAAGTATGATGCGAATCAAAATATTAACCTAGAGGGTTATGTTGATTCAGATTTTGCAGGCAGTGCCATCGATAGGAAGAGCACTTCAGGGTGTTGTTTCAGTATGGGATTAGGTGTGCAGGAAGCAATCATGTGTGGCACTGAGTACAGCAGAAGCAAAGTATGTCACAGCTTGTTCAGCTAGTTGTGAGGCAGTATGGTTGAGGAAGCTACTATCTAATTTATTTGATCTCTAGTTAGATGCTACTTGTATACATTGTGACAACCAGAGTTGCGTGAAGTTTTCAGAGAATCTAGTGTTCCATGACAAGTCGAAGCATATCGAGATCAAGTACCACTATATCAGGGATATGGTGCAGAGGGGAGTAGTGAAGCTCTAGTATGTTGTGAAGGAGGAATAGATAGCTGATGTATTGACGAAGCCATTAGCTAGGATGAATTTTGAGTACTTCAGGGGGAAGCTTGGTGTTCTCCATATCAAGGTTTCCTCCAAGGAAAAGTGATGAGACCCATATCCATTCTGACATGGTGAGAGGATTGGTTCCTTCCATGGTCAAATGTAAGGGCTGAGCCATTCTGTCATGGTGAGAGGATTGGTTCCTTCCACGTCAGATATGAGTGCTGGCCATTCTTTCGAGCAGGATAGATGTAAGGGAAACTACCATTCTAGGAATGGAGGTACCTGGTTAGTTACCAGGAAAAATCAGTCTAGGACTGAGAATCCATTCTGATGTGATAGAGGGATGTGTTCCCACTTGATCAGATGTAAGGGTTGAACCATTCTGTCATGGATAAAGGATTAGGTTCCTTCCATGTCAGATGTGAGTGTTGGCCATTCCGCCGAGTAGGTTGGATGTAAGGGAAACTACCATTCTTTAGGAGAATGGAGGCACTTGGTCAGTTACCAGGTAGCTTAGCCGAGGACTGGGGACCATTCTGATGTGACTGTAGGATTGGTTCCTACAAGATTAGATATGAGTGCAAGACCTTCCATCATTGTGTGTAGGATGTGTTCCAGCCTGGATGGATGCAAGTGCAGAGCCCTTTCATCATTGTGGTAGGATGTGGTTCCAGCCTGCATGGAAGTACCAAAATATTCCATCATTGTGGTAGGATGTGGTTCCAGCCTAGATGAATGTAAGTGCAGAGCTCTCCCATCATTGTGTGTAGGATGTGTTCCATCCTAGATGGAAGTGTGTAAATATTCCATCATTGTGTGCAGGATGTGTTCCAGCCTGGATGGAAGCACAGAAATCTTCCATCATTGTGTGCAGGATGTGTTTTATCCTGGATGGAAGTACAAAAATTTTCCATCATTGTGTGCAGGACGTGTTCCAGCCTGGATGGAAGTACAAAAATCTTCCATAATTGTGTGCAGGATGTGTTCTAGCCTGGATGGAAGTATGGAACTCTTCCATCATTGTGTGTAGGATGTGTTCCAGCCTGGATGGATATGAGTGATGTGCCTTTCTGACGAGTAGGTAGATATAAGTGCTAAAGAAGGCCTACATGGAGGCTAGGCCTACAACCAGCATGAAAAAGGGCTGGCTCTGTAGAACTTCCTATGACGAGAAGAATCATGAGATAGCACCCGTGATGATCCAGATCCAGTGATGATCCAGATCCAATGATGATGCCCAGTGATGATCCAAATCGAGTGATGATCCAGATCCAATGATGATGATCCAGCAGTGATGATCCAGATCGAGTGATGATCCAGATCCAATGATGGTCCAAATCTAGTGATGATGTCTAGTGATGATCTAGATTGAGTGATGATCCAGATCTAGTGATGATCCAGATCGAGTGATGATCCAGATCCAATGACGATGTCTAGTGATGATCCAGATCAAGTGATGATGATCCAAATCGAGTGATGATCCAGATCCAGTGATGATGATCCAGATTGACTGATGATCTAGATCTAGTGATGATGATCTAGATCCAGATGAATATGAATTGAAGATGGCAAGGACTTGACAATGACCCAGATGATACAGAGAAGAAGACTTGTGTTGATAAATTGTGTCGAGAGAATACCTTCCTAGTTAAGAGGGAGTGTTGTTGTAATTGTATCTTCAGAATGTATTCACTTGTATTTCTTATCTATTGTAACCCGATGTTCATTCCGGGGTGTATTTTAATGTACTTGAGTCATGTCATACCCTGATGTTTATTCTGGGAAGTTTCTATAATGAGAAATTCATGTCAAGTCATTGTAGGAAACCCTCCTTTTGGTCAAGGGTTAAAGTTCCCACAATTGTGGGGCCCTAGGGTTATTAGACTATCCTAGTGAAGTCGGTCCTAGGTGAGTCATTGTAAGTTAGGGAAATAGTCCCCACCATTGTGTTAAGGATAAGCCTCCTTGTTGGTCAGAGGAGGAAAATATCCCACAATTTGTGGGGCACTAGGGTTATTAGACACTCATAGAGATGTCGGCTCTCGTAAGAAATTGTTAAGTGAGGTCGACATGATGGAGTGAATTCCAAGTGAACGAAAGAATATAAATAGAGAGTGAGTCTCTCTATTTAGGACACACACACTCACTCATTGGGGTGCATGAATGAGAGAGGAGAAGCTCTCTCATTGTGTGAGAGAGAGACTGCCGCTGTCGGGAGATCATCTTACTGTTTACCGATTTTACCTTTGGTGCTGATTCTATCTCTGAGGAAGTTGCGGGGTTTTCTCCTTTATGGTTTCCCCGAGGAAAATTCTGTGTGCCTCATGTCTCTTGTGTTGTGCTTGTGTTTTATTGTTGTGCATGTTATTCTCTCAGTTAAAGATCCTAAGATCATAATGGCAGCTTGAATGATAAAAATCTAATAGGTTGTAGAGTTATACTTTTGTTTTTTGTTATCTCATTTAATTTGAAAATACAAAAACATTTGCTTTCTGCATCATTATGCATTGTCTGCATTTTGCATTAGCATGGTACTTGCATTAGGTTTGCTTGGAGAATATTAGTTATATTTTCATATAGGAATGATTACATATTCATTTGAAGGAAAATTTTGCACTTCACATAGTAGCATATCGTGTTCTTCATTTGACACAGTGCATTTGCATTGATTGCTAGGTGTGCATTTTACTTCTTGTTGCGTCATAACATCATTAGTTGCGCGACGATTTGACCTTTGAGTAATAAGCTAATTAAAATCAACGCATAATAAAATGAATTACACTCTTTTATTTTATAGGGTGCACCAACAAGACTAGGTTTTAGGGTCTTGGAATAGTTCATTGTGAGTAAATTCTCCAAGACCACTAAATGAAACATTTATGTGTATGTCCAGGTGAGAGTGTGAAATTCCTATATATAATTAGTGTTCTTAGGATCCTCCTCTTATAAGGGATTTAAGTGCAAGGCTGTGTGAGTGGTTATGATTGGGATGACCCATGGTTGTAACTGAGTAGCACCGAAGATATTTCCATGATTGTGTTCATATCTAGGGGCTCTTTCGATAGTTTCAGGATTTACTACCTTGCCCATACGATCAATCCTGCCTGCGACTGTCCGCCTGAGCATTGATTATATTGAGGTGACCTTAGTTTCCTTACCTAGGTTATTGACGGGGTACTTTGTAGAGGTTATTCTGCAGGTGTCTTGGCCAGGTAGGGGTCGAATAACACAGTCACTATGTGCGTTGAAGCTGAGGGACACTATAATTGGTTACAAACCTCTGCTTGTTTTGTATGGGAGTCTCAAGCCTCTCCTACGTGAGACATACCTGCTTCATTTGGGAGCTCACATATTTGTCCCTTATTTGCTTGTGATTTGGATTTACATTTTATATGTGCATGCTCTGTGCATGCTCTATGCATGCTAGTTTGCCTAGGGTTTGTGTAATTAGATCGGGTCTTTTTATTTTTTGAGTCATTGTGGATTTGGGCGAGTCACTTCGTCGTTCTCATCATTTAGCAAGACTTCCTCCTTCCACGTCTCCTCCTCCTTTGGGAGAAAGAAACAGACAATCCGGGTGGACTACTTCTCACTTTGATTCATACACTATGGGAGATCATAAGGATGGGATTCTAGAGATGTCCTCTCCACCTCACAAGGTTGGGGAGGAAGATCCTACTCCCATATATGATCCTTCACCAGAAATACCATCATAATCTAGTTATGATCCCTCATTGACAGGTCGTCGGTATTGGTTTCCAGGTGACGAGACTCATTATGAACCCAGAAGCACTAGTCATGTTCGTTATGGCATGCCTGATATCCCTGCACCTGATCCAGCACATCATGTTGAGTCGAAATTAGATCCTAGAACTATTCTTGGGGGAAATCCTATTCCTTTCCATGCAGAGAGATTTGGGAGCACTAGTCACATTACACCTTCCATCCCTGCGGTGGAAGCAACCTCACATGCTCGTCCTAGACCTAGTGTTAGTAATTCTATGCGGATACCAGAACCAAGATGGGTGAAAACTGGGAACACCACTTAGATTCCTTCACATGTCCCTTCATCCTTGAACCCTATTCCTTAAAATGCATTTTTTAAAACCCTTCCACCCCCTCATTCATGTGGTCCTTTGGGACAAAATAGCGCTACTAGCCATGTTCATGCTGCGATTATTCACACGATAGTATCTCAGAGTCAAGTACCTCCTGTTGTGTCAGGAGGTCATATCCCTGTTTTTGGATCATCTTATGTTCCATCTCAAGGAGTTCCCCATATCCCTAACTATGGACATTATCATGGGACACCTTATAGAGATTCTCGTGGACATTATTATGGACTACGGTATGGACAGAACTATCAACCCTATGGGTACGGGTATCAACAACCTGCGTACTCTTCCAATTATGGATTTGTAGCATTGCATAATTAAGGCACCCTGCATCACAATGCTTCCATGCAGCATTATTTGGGTCAAATGGGAGGAGGTTATTATGGTCATGGCCATGGTATTTACAACAATCAAACTTACATGAACCAGAATTACCAAGGAGCATGGCATAGACTGGTTCAATCTAGGCTCCCTTTCCTTGCAACATTGAACTTACCTAACTTATCGAGACTGATGAACGATCTGGTATCTCATGACCCATCCTGGTCGGCTGTCCCTAACAAGATTCCTTCGAACATTCCCAAGTTAGAGGGTAAAGCTAGAGAAGATCCTAGTGAGCATGTCACTACTTTTCACCTTTGGTGCTTTTCTAATTCCTTACATGACGATTCAATCTATTTGAGGCTATTTCAATGCACCCTCACCGGGCCTGCAATGAAATGGTATATAGAGTTACCAAGGGGGGCATACGCTTTATTTGATGACCTTTCCATGACTTTTCTCAATCACTTTTAGCTACCTGTACGTTACAACGTTGGTACTGAACTATTGCTGACATTTCGACAAGATAAAGCCACACATATATTGGATCATATTCAAGAGTGGCATAGACAGAAGTAGTTGATTAAAGACTTTATACCACCATAATTTCTCCTTGAGTGGTTCCTTAATTCCTTGTTACCTTACTTCGCGAAGGATGTTTCTACATCTGGAGTCCAAAATGAGGAACACGCAATATTTAGGCCACAATAGTTGGATTTGATCTACGCTCAATCTAGACTTTTGTATGAAATTATACCTAATGTTCCACGATCTAGTTTCGATCCCAAGGTCAAGTGTGGGCCACATGCCGATGGCATTGTGGGATCTACAAGTACCAAACCTGTGGATTCGGTTGTGAAACAAGTGAGCCAATTTTCAATTAATCAATTCACATCGGGACAAGCCACGACTTTGTCTCAACCTACCCAATCGGCGAGTGTATTTTTCGTGCAATTTTCAGACCAAAAGGGCAACCAGCAGCCTGGAAGGAATAAGAAAAAAGGGAAAAATAATCAGAAGGGTGGGACTAAGAATGAGAATTATAATTATAATGACAAGAATTGTTGTAATGCTAGGGGGGACAAGCAGACTAAATGTAAGGTAAAGTTTTCTTGTAAGTTATGTAAGGAGGACCACCTCACTCACTTGTGCCCTCATATGGAAGATGCCTCAAGGTTCATAGCACAGGGCCCAGTTGTGCTAACTAATCCTTTACCTAACAATCAAAATATGAACTCGAGGACCATTAATCCTCATTTTGCATTGGGTGGAGATCAAAATCCGTTCAAGGCCAATACTGGTCATGGTTGCATCAACATGGTGCACACTACTAAGGTTGTGACTCATGTGAAGGATTATGGTTCGTCGCAACCGGACCTTGGAAAGGAACCCGCTCCACACAAGAGCCCTCTGCATATCGAAAAACCTATGGATAAACCTGAAGTTCCACCTTGCATTACTAAGGGAGTCCTAAAGCGTTCAGGTCACAATCATAATACCTGAGCCACCCAAAACTATTCTGTTGTTGAGGATTTGGGCCAAAATCCTTGTGTGATGTCCGTGCTTGAAGTACTTCAGACTTGTCCTCTGCAGAGGAGAGCCTTGCTCTCTGCTCTTGGGGTTAATGATGATAACTCTTCTTCTGTTATCAAATTTTAAACCATGGGAATATAGCCTCACTTTCCTTACTACGTGTCTCTTTTGATTCATGTAGAGTGTCTTAATATGACTGTCAAGCGCACTGTCGTTGATGAAGGCGTTTCTACTTCCATGATGTCTTTGTCATGTTGGAAGGGTTTGGGTTCTCCCGAGTTGTCTCAATCCGCTACTATGTTGACAAATTTCGATGGTATATCATTTTGGCCGCATGGGATTCTTCCTTCTATTAAGGTCTAATTGGGAGGGAAGACCGTCTTGATCGAGGTCGAGGTGGTTGATGCATCCCTTGACTACAATATTTTGTTGGGCTGGAATTGGATGTATAGTATGCAAGCCATAGCCTCTTGTCTCTTTCGAGTGATATGATTTCCATTTAATGGGAAGATCGTTACGATTGATGAGACATCATTCCATAATCTGAATGTTAATGCATCATCGAGAACTTCTATCCTGATTATCGATCATTCTCAGCTAGAAAATGGGAGTGTGGGTGTGGGTATGTATCCATCTCTTATGGGAACCTTTAGCTGTCCTGCACCCATTCTTATGATCGGATATAGTTTTAGTGGGGATTCATCTCATTGAATTCGGGGTCTTTTTGCACTACCCATATGGAAGATCCTTGGATTCTTCCTTCACTGAGTCCTTCGATTGGGACTATCGAAACTGATGTGTCATTTCCTGCAATGATGGTAGCATATCAAGTGAATCTTGATCAAGTTGCAGAGCCTAATCCTTCCTCTTCACGAATGGAGGAGGTGGACCCGTATGTGCTGCCTACATGGGTAGTTGAGTCGTCTCACGCACCTGATTTCCTCGACAATGTATTTCCATCGGATGAAGCCATTATTGAGGCCATGTCTAGGGTTGAGCAACCTTGGGAAGAGTTACATCATCGATCATATTTTCTTCCTAAACTCAATTGTATGGAGCGTGATGACTTTAGGGAGATTCTTAGTGAGAATATTGGTAGTCCCGTGGTTCCATTGAGCTCTCCTGGTTAGATGGCCCATGGGAACATGGGGAATTTATCCCCTACTATTCCTATCAATATTTCTCGCGATCCTGGAAAAGTTGAGAACATGTACATTAGGGCAGGTTGTTCCCCTGGTGAGATCAAGGAGAATACCAAGATATTTAAAGAGTTTCATGACATATTTTCTTGGTCATATGAGGAAATGTGAAGTATTGACCCTCGTATTGTCGAACATGAGATTAAAACCTATCTAAATGCAAAGCCGGTTTGACAAAGTTTGCATACGGTGAATCCTAGAAAAGCACCCGCCATTAAGGCTAAGATAGAGAAACTGTTAAAAGTTGGTTTTATCTATCCCATTCCCCTGATGGAGTGGGTTTCAAATCTCGTTTCGATTGATAAGAAGCAGGGAGTGATCTGTATATGCACTGATTTCCGTGATTTAAATCGTGCTTATCCTAAGGATAATTTTCCTACACCATTTATTGATCAGATTTTGGATGAGTGTGTAGGAAGCGAGGTATTCTCCTTTATGGACATTTTTTCTGGATATAGTCAGAATCAGATCAAACCCGAGGATCAACATAAGACCGCATTTATTTGTCCTTGGGGTACTTTTGCATATCGGAATATGCCTTTCGGCCTTAAAAACATCGGAGCTACATTTCAGTAGGCTATGACCTTAATTTTTTATGATCTCAAAATGATTATCGAAGTGTATTTGGATGAACTTGCTGCTCATTCTCGTTTGAGAGTGCATCATCCATACCCTTTGAGGTTAGTGTTCTAAAGATGCTGCCATTACCATGTGTGTTTAAATCCTCATAAGTGCATCTTTTGCATGTATGTTGGTTGCTTGCTAGGGTTCATCGTATCCAAGGAGGGTATAAGAATCAATCCCTTAAAGGATGAGGAAATACTTCAATTGTCTCCCCCGTGCAATATTAGACACCTTCTATGTTTGCAAGGCATGGAAAATTTCTTGCGAAGATTCGTAGTTAATTTTCCCAACTTGACTAAAGGCTTTATGCGTATTTTAAAGAAGGACACTCCCTTTTACTGGGATGAGTGAACCCAGGAGTCCTTTGATGCTCTTAAGCAAGCCTTAACATCGGCCCCCGTGCTTAGTACACTTGATTATAGCTGTGATTTCTTGATTTATGTGGTTGTGTCTATGGAGACAGTTGGTATGGTTTTGGTTCAGGAGGATGAGGAGCTCCACGAGCATGTCATATATTATTTGAGCTAAAACCTTATTGATGCGGAAATCCATTATGCCCATGTGGAGAAGGTTTCCTTGGCCACCGTTCATGCGGTTCAAAGATTGAGACATTACATTTTGCTTTGCCAAACCTTGGTTGTAGCTGATATCAATCCATTTGAGTTCATCCTCACTAGAAGGATGGTTGGGGGGAAATACAATAAATGGATTGTTATTTTGCAAGAGTTCGATCTCGAATTCGTTTCAGCGAAATCGAAGAAATTGTTGATCTTTGTGGAGCTCATATCTAATTTTCCAAGTTTGGAGGAGGAAGAGGTTTATGAGGATACATTTGTCGATGAGCATATTTTCCTTATCTCAACTTTGGACCCGTGGTACGAGGATATCATTGTATATTTGCAAACATTGAAGGTCCCTACTCACCTTTCACGGGATGAGCGACGACGATTACATCATGTAGCTAAGAACAACCTTATAGTGGATAACAATTTGTACCACCGTGGGGTAGATTCTATTTTGCATCGTTGTTTAACCCATGAAGAGGCTGAGGTTTTGCTGAATGATTGCCACAGAGGGGCATGTGGTGGTCATTTATCTGGGCTTTCTACAACCCAAAAAATTTTGAGAGTAGGATATTTTTGGTCGTCGATCTTTAAATATTGTGTTAATGCAGTCAAGAAGTGTCACCCTTGCTAGGTGTTTGCAAGCAATATGTGCTTGCATCCAACCCCATTACATCCTATTGTCACTACCAGTCCCTTTACCATGTGGGGGATTAACTTTATGGATTGCAACCCAGCTTCGGCTGGGGGGGCATCACCATATTATAGTGGCTGTCGATTATTTCATGAAATGGGCAGAGGCTATGACCACAGTTAAATTTGACTGTGAGACAGCTGTGCATTTCGTTTTCAACCAAATTATTACTCAGTTCAGCATTCCAAAAGTGCTTGTCACTGACCATGGTAGGCACTTTCAAAATAAAATGATGGAAGATTTGGCTTCAAAGTTAGGGTATAAGCAGGAGCACTCCTCTTCTTATTACCCTCAGGTGAATGGATAGGTTGAAGTAGTGAATAAATCACTTAAGCCCATTCTCCAACGCACCATCGCACAAAGCAAGACAAATTGGCATATCATGTTATATCCTGCTTTGTGGGCCTATAGAACCACAATTATGATTGCCATCAGTTTCTCTCCATATCAGCTTGTACATGGGGTGGAGTCTGTCTTGTTGGTTGAATGTGAAATCCCTTCTCTGAAGCTAGCTATAGAGATTTTACCAAACACTTCCACATTGGAAGAACGTTTGGTCCACTTAGAGAAACTTAATGAGCAGCGTTGAGATTCCTTAGTGGCTCTAAAAGTAAATAAGCGTCACGTCAAGGTCCAATATGACAAGTCTATCCATCCAAGGAAGTTTAGTGAAGGTGATTTGGTCCTTTTGTGGGATCAAGCTAAATAACCCTTGGGGGCAGGGAAGTTTAATCCCATGTGGCATATTCCTTACATGGTCAAACATGTGTTAGAGAAGGGAGCCTATGAGCTAGTGGATTATGAACGGACAGCCTTGGAAGAGCCTAGAAATGGGCTCTATCTTAAAAAATACTATGCATGATCTTCAGCCAGGGATGATTTTTGTATATTACTGTACACCTTGCATTGCATAGTTAGGTTTTCTTATGGTGATTGGGTTTGATTGATTAGCTTTCGCTTCTTATGGCATATGTTGATGGAGTCTTTCGTGCATATAGGATTTGTTGATGGTGCTATCCGCCATACTCAAAATTTATCCTCGGCTGCTTGGGTGATTTATACTCCTACATGTCAAGTATTGTCTTTAGGAGGCGTATGTTTACGGCCTTCTTCAAACAATGTTGCTGAATATAGTGTCGTCATTGAGTTATTGCATGATGCTATTTCACGTGGCATTCATTCTCTTGAGGTACGTCTTGACTCGCAGTTAGTGCTTTCATAGCTTAACAGCTTGTATCGAATTAGAGATCTGACATTATTATGAATATTCTTAAGGGTTAGATTGCTAGAATGGCAATTTGAAAATATAACATACATTCATGTTCCAAGAAATTTTAATCAAGTTGTTGATTCATATGCTAACTATGTGTTAGATTGGCATTTGTTTCATAGACCATGAACATCTCACAAATATACATTTTTGCAAACATGTAAATAAATAAAATCGATCATCATAAAAAAATTTCATTAATATCCAAAAAGTGACATCATAATACATACGTGTCATAATACAAAATTGGGGCTTTCGAGCCACCAAAAAATAATACATGGTCGTACAAAAAGGAATACTCTAAGGTCTCTAAGCCTGAGGAGGAGGGGGGTTTTGATCATGGTAGCACACTACGGCTCTATCTATCCATCAGAATAATCGAACCCATGCTTGTGGTACACCAACCACCTAGCGCTACATAGCCTCGGGAAAGTCCTCGACTTGCACCATGGGTACCCTGTGCATCAAGCATACGAAGTTCGTGTGAATGCTTTGGAGCATCCGCTCCACATCCACACCCATGATATCGTCTCCTCTTCCCCTCTGTTGATGATGAGGGAAACCATCCGGTCGTTGTGGTCCTACATCTGCATACACATGACAGATTGTCACTATGTGTCGTCACACCAAAAACATGTATTTTGAGTCAATATATCAAAAAACACACACAAAAAAAATTGAATAATTCAAAAAAAATAAAAAGTGGGTTTGGGATTCATTACCTATGTCACCATATGCCACTCCAGGTGGCAGGGGCATGTCTGGATCTCCATAGAAGTCTATCCTTGCACCTTGCATAAGGGTAGTCATCTATAGTGATAATATTCCTTTGCCACCATGGAAAGAAGTCTGTTGTGTAGGGGTTAGCCACCCTACCTCCACCCAGTCTGTGCATAACATTTTCCCAACGTCATTGGGATGGATCTCGAACTCTGTGTGGAGGAATTTCCACACTAGGGCTTAGCCCTGGTACCTGCTCAAAGAAGAACGTGCTCAGTATACTACCGAAACTAAAGTTCTGCACCCTGCCCATTTTGCAGTCACTGAGTTGTTGTTTCATGTTGCTTAACAACATTGTGCTCCATTCATACACTATGGGTCTCATACACTCCACCGCATAGAACATCAGTGGCTGAGAGGCCTGGTGGAGTGAAGCTAATCCGGCTATCCTTCCTAATTCTAATAGTATGGCCTTCAGTCCCAGAACCTGGATAGAGTTTGTCGGGATTTGACTCCCAACCTTTTCCATGTCCAGAAAGCAGTACACAACTATGTACTCATCAATATTCAATCCACCTCCTGGGCCCCGAGATCGGATATTTACCACCTCTCCTCGTCGGGATAAACTAGTGATAAAGTATATGTCCTCAACCTCAATGCTGAGTGACATCCCATCAATATGAAAAGTCTCAGAGTCTGGATCCCTGTAATCCACTAGTAGCTGGAGTAGTCTTGGTTTGGCCCTCAGGATACCAAGACACCAAAACTTATACAAACCACATGCCCATAATGCTTGTTGGGCCATAAGATCACCTTGCACAGCCTCCTCCACATCACCATGTTCTCTTTCCCTCCACTCTAACACCATCCTGCACAAAAAACCAGAGTTTTGATTAGCATTTTCCTTTGAAAACCTTATTTGCGGCCTCATACATGACTATTTTAAAAAAATATGTGTATGTACGCGGGTTTGGGTGTTTTCCGTGTATGGCAAGCCCTATACATGGAAAAAACCCCGATTTCCACATGGGCCAAAACGCACAACTATGGATGGCCTAAAAAAATGATTGGACCATGAAAACTTAAAAAAAATTACATGAAATGGGAAGGGGAGGACATGAGAAGTTACCTGGATCAAATGGGGTTGGATTTCGTTGGATAATGCTCCCAGAATTCCCGTTGGAAGTTCTGAGCTCAAATGCACTATGTTGGGTAAAAATTTCAAATGGTATGGAATTTTTAAATGTTTTACTATTTATAGAAAGTTTTTGAAATTTTTTACCCACTTTCTATAGTTTTTGACCATTTCTGACCATTTTGGACCGTTTGAACTAATTTGATGATGTAGGAGTCCGTTTTGAGCGCAATTTGATCATGGTTTTGAACCATTCGTGCCTATTTCAGGTATTATGTCTAAACTGGCATATAGGTTAGGTTTCACATCTGTTGGCACTTTGCATGACCTTATGATTGTTTCATTCTAACCTTAGGTACGAACCCATTCTATCTTATCATGGAACCTTCTTGTTGCTTTCAGAAGTGACATGATGTGAATGGTATAGCTTGACCATACATGGGTACCCTAGTTATCTCATGTTTTGCATTTGGTGCCCATGCCAACATTTTTCCTTTAGGGTATGGGAGTCCTTTGTATAGTATCGCCATGAATTTGCACAAGAGCTTCATAATCCTCTTGATCTTTTTGTTGCCCTTTTCCCTACGACTCCCTTATGTCAAGTTGTAATTGCATTATCATGAGTTTTGCTTTCCTTATTGAGCCTTATTCCGACTTCCTTGACTTTGATTATCAGCCATATAGCCCAATCTTGTCTCATGTCGAGCCAAGCAAAGCAATTTTATATATCTTTTGCATCTTGATTCCCCATTTTTTACTGCGAGGGGACTTTCCCCTAAGTGTCGTTATCCTACACATGTTTCCTTGCATTGAGCATAGGTATGTTCCACTGGTTGGAACTAGTTTGTTTCTCCCTTGACACTCCTCTCCTCCTAGATTTGTAACTAAAAAGAACTTTTATTTTTTTTTAAAGATTTTCAAAATATCTGAAAAAGTCAAAAAAAAAATCAAAAAACCAAAAATCTGAATAGGAAAATGTGTTATCTTTGGCAGTAGTCGAGTCATGTTGCCTTCGAATAGAGCACTGTATATCACATCCGTTGGTTGGGTTAATAGTTTGACTTTAGGAGCTGTACTCATTTCTCTGAGTTTATCTCCACTGACTGGTTAAGCTTCCAGTCCATATGGAGCCTCTGTCAATGCCTCCTATGTCACATAGATGTCCCAAATTTGTATATTGAGTCTATTCTACCTACATTTAGTCACCATTTTCCTTTATGCTCTTGTTCAAAGGAAGTTGAAGCCTGAGTCGGCCATCCTCAGTTTTCTTGACTTTGCATGTCAGCGATTCCCAGTACTAGTACTGGTTCGAGCACATTATGATCGAGTCCTTCCACATTATACAACTTTGCTGAGTACCTCATGCTGGATGATGGGGGATGCCTTAATTCCCTCCTTCCAATGGATTCAATCCCATCGACTTCAGATCATTTATTCTAGGATAGGAGTCTAGAGTCATTTGAGTGCCTTGAGACTTATAGTCATCAGTGGTAGGTTATTTCACCATCGATAGTTTTGGGAATACATCAATGTCCCCTAATCGATGGATTCTTTCAAGTGTTTGAACTCAACACATTTATTCACACTTGTTAGATTGCACTCTAGTACCTTGATTCCCATTTTCATTATCGGTGGGTGATCTCGCGTTTGTTAACGGTATACATCAATGACCGATAATCAGATGATGGACTACTATGTTCGACCTTGACACCTCTATTCACATAGTAGGACATGTACTTGTAGTGGGTTGTGTAGAATACTTTCCAGATTGGTGGAATTTCTTATATGCTACCTCCTTGATCATGTCAGTGTTCATGAGATTTCAGCTCTTGTAACTTGATTCCAGTATGTTAGATATCTTCAGATTTCATGGAGATCTTGGTCCTTTGTATATCTTCATCATGGAGATTCTGATGTATCTATATTGTACATGGCAATGACCACACATGTCATATTTTATATCATGCCTATTTATGGCCATTGTACTCTTATGTCTCCGGGATTGCTGTATGTATTTGAAGTCATATGCAGAGATATTTGTACTATACTATTAAATGGCTAGTTCTTCCACCTAGTTCTTCATCACTCCACTTTTGGGATGGACTTATAATGTATTCCGTCCATTGTATCACCCCTTTGACCTCACACATTAGGGGGCATCTGTTATAGTTGATTTTACCACACATGGAAGATCACACATTTATGGCCTTCCCTATCCCTCTGCAGACTCTTTGGACCCCATGGACCATTTTTGTACCTTTGATATTTCCAATATCATCCCTTAAAACACTCATTATTTGTTGTACACAAATTTTAAACCCTTTCTCGTGTATACACACGGATATAACCCTTAAACTTGTGTACATCGGGATGTGTGCAAAAGGACAAGTATTTTTGGAGTTTTCCTTAATGTGGATCCGAGTCACTTGTCTCTTGGCCTTCCATATGCCTCGATATCACTCAAATTCGACCTTCCATTACCCCAGTGAAGCACTATATAAGGAACCCTTTGGATACATTAGAGGAGAGGAATTGAAGAGCAAGAAAACTATTGTCCATTGTTGCCGTAGCTTGCTTATACTTGAGTCTGCATCCCTTTGTCCCTTGGATCACTTGGTGTTCTTCCCAAGCTTGCCTTTGCTTGTGAGCTTGCTATAGAGAGATGGATGATTGAGTTGGTGGAGGCCTAGGTGGAGGACTCAATTTCTATGGTTCGCAGAGATGCCGACAGAGGTTGTCATTCATGTAATCTCTAATTTATATTAATAGAAATATCTTCTCATATCCAATGATCTGCATTTAAATCAATATTGAATCCATGGATGCTTTTAATTGCTTATACATTATTGATTATATATGCTAGAGTAGTTCTAACACCATTATATAGCATGCTTGTCTTATTTGTTGTTGTTGAGAGAGCAAATTGTTAACACAAGCGGGATTGGAAAAAACTCAATGGGGATCTACATCAACCGTTCGGACTAAGGTGTGTCTCGAGATCCTTTAGTGTTAGATTTTTATTTCTCTTACATATTGGGAAGGGATTGATTTCTGCGGTTACTCTGTCTGTTGTGGTACACCCCAAGCCATAGGAATTTTTCTCTGTAACAGGTAGTGATAAAGAATAATACAAATCAGTGCACATCCGGGGTTATCACATGTGCATAGTAGTGCGCAGCTGGAATACATATGAAATGGTCTCTATTGTTGTTGAACGAACTAACAGAGTATTGTATTAGGTATCCCTTATCTTTAAGATAGGAAAGAAATCTTCTACAAAGAAAAAAAATACCATTTGTTTAAATATGGAGCGAAATTCATAGTAAGAGCACATTGCATAAAGACAAATCTGTCACTTTTCTCTGTAGGATAGATGAAGAGGCTCATAAACGCAAACAAACAAATTATTCTCATGATTGCTAAACCTAAATAAATTGGTAGGAATAATTCTTTTAAAGGATGTGATACTTTGCATAAAAATGATTTGATTAAATTTATTTCTGACTTTGATCAGATGTTTCAGGAACCACAAGTATTTTCTCCTAAGAGGTAGGTTCAACATGAGATCCAATTGCTGCAAGATGCTCCATTTCCTAACCTTGGATTGTATGATATTATTAGTAATTGAAAATGAAGAGGTTAAAAAAAAGTACAAGAGTTTATTGAGAAGGGGTTCATCTGTCCCAACTCTTCGCCATCTAGATTAACCATAGTACTTGTTCCAAATAAGGATGGCATGTAAAGTATGTGGATTTATTTTTCGAGATCTAAACAAAATCATGGTAAAGAATATATATCCTCTTCCTCGTATTGATTTTATTTTGTATTAATTAAATAATGCAATTTATTTCCCTAAGTTAGACTTGCGAAGTGGTTACCATCAAATTAGAATTCATGAAAATTATGTTTGGAAAATTTATTTTAAAACTAACGAGGGTTTGTATGAATGGATGGTTATGCCCTTTGGGATTTGTAATGATCCTGCAACATTCATGCTGGTAATGAATGATGTATTTGTGCCATTCATTGATGACTTTGTAATAGTCCACTTAGATGATATTTGGTTTTCATTCAAACTTGGGAATATCTTGTCAAGCATTTAAGACAAGTCTTAGATGTCTTAGCAAGGGAGAAAGTATATTTAGAGATGTCCAAATGTGAGTTTGGGAGAACATATTTGGTTTATATGGGTTAAATTGTATGGCATGGTGAGATGAGAATAAATCCTTCTAATGTTGAGTTCATTCAGAATTGTCCCAAGCCAACTAATTTAACCGAGGTTAGAAGCTTCCTATGAGAAGCCCAATATTAGAGGAAGTTTATTGCTAGTTTTTCATATATTGCTTCTCCTTTACATGATTTGACAAGTGTGAAACATTTTTTTTCAATGGGGAGGAAAAGAGAAGCATGCCTTCAACACTTCGGAAGTAAAAATTGGTACAACACCAATACCTGCATTATCGAATCTGCAACAACCATTCGAAATTGAAACTGATGCTAGTGGTTATGCCATGGGGGAAATCTTAATGAAATATTAGAAACCTATATGCTATCATTATGAAACATTCTCTAAATCAGTAGCTTAATATCCCACATATGATAAAGATTTGTATGCATTAGTACAAAGTATGAATAAGTGGAAACATTATTTAATGGGTAAATAAACAATCATACATACTGATCATCAACCATTACAATATCTACAATATATACTATAACAAACTAAGCTACAACCGTCAAGGAAATTCACATCGATGGGATTTTTATATCATTTTCATTTAGTCATGAAATATAAAAAGGGAATTCATAATAAAGTTGCAGACATGTTATCGAGACCTCCAACAAATGCATCCATTATTTTGCAGAATAGTCCATTGGCTCATGAAAATTACATTAAACAATATGCTAAGGATGAAGAATTCAAAGATGTGTATGTATATTTAATTCATAGTACAAAAAATAAAGAATTGAACTAACATATTCATGATACGTTATTGTATCATCTTGGTAAAATTTGTATTCCACAGAGCGAAAGAGTGCATGCAATTAGAGAAGCTCATGCTTCTCATATATCTGGTCATTTTAGTGTAGGCAAGACAATAGCTAAGTTTCATAGGTATTGTTATTGGCCTTGGATGGATTAAACTCCATCCAAATATGTAAAGGCATGTATTATGTGTGCTGCTTGTAAGCCAAGTAATAGAAAATTGGGCTTGTGCACTCCACTCCTTGTACCTTCTCAACCATGACAAAGTGTGTTTATGGATTTTGTGGGAGGGTTACCTATTTATAGGAAGGTCATGGTTACTTGTATGTGGTTGAGGATAGGTTCGGTAAAATGTGCATCTTAATGCCTTGTAAGAAGAAGGTCACAATAGATTTGACATCTCAATTGTACTTCAAAAATGTTTTGGTTCATTTTGGGTTACCCACTTCTATTGTATCTGATCCGGATTCTCGCTTTCTTGGGAAGTTTTTGTCAACTTTGTGGGAATTCATGGACACTGTACTTCCTTTCATCCACAAACCAATGAAAAAACTAAATTAATCAAGTACATAGTGGTAAAAAAACTTTGAGGATATTGTTCTAAGCATCCTAAGATTTGGGATGGGAAATTACATTATGTACAACATGCCTACAACTGTGCCATACACTCTTCTAAACAAAGGTATCCATTTGAGACATGTTTTGTATATTTTTTGAAGTCTCCTTTAGACTTTGTTAATGGTAAATATTTTGGGGAAGATGGACAAGTCGACATAGAAAGAGATTTGGATTTCATGTATCAAATCCAATTAGTACACCATGTAGTACATGAAGAATTGGAGAAAATCCAAGCCAAATATAAAAAAAGACATGCCAAGAATCAAATGGATCATCAATTTCAAATCAATGATCAATTTTTACTTCATATCAGGAAAGAACAACTTAAAGGTGAAGGTAAAAATATTAAACCACTCAGGTATGGACCCCTTAGAATTTTGGATAAAGTTGGTAATAATTCTTTCTAGTTAGATTTACCTCCATATATGTAAGTGTATTCCATTGTGAATTTGGAAAACTTGAAATATTATGAACCTTCAATGATCATGGATCAATAGGATAATTTTCATGTTCCTTTGTTGATGAATTTTCACCTGAGTATCTTGATGAGTTGCAGGAAAACATCATTATTGATAGGAGGTTAAGGAATTCATAAAGAGGAAATGTGGAATATATTAATCTAGGTATTAAAGGAATGCATCCAAGCAAGGCATGATAGATAGAGACTATAAAGGAAATGGATATGTACCCTCACCTATTTACTGAGTAATTTTAGGCTTTTGTAGGTCCAAAATCTTTTTAGTGGGGAGGTGTGATCTAGGGGGATCTCCTAAAGAACAAAAAAAAAATTCTTCAAATGTTTGAAAGGAAGTTATGGTTGCATAAATATCTCCTAAATATTCTGGTGATACTCATTTCATCGAAATTGGACTTCGGATGTGAAAGATATCGTGCTCTGAAGTTTTGAAAAAATAAGCAAAATTGAGACAAGAGGGTGACATGTAGCACCATTAGAGGGTAGACACGTGTCCTGTATACTGCTAAAGTGGAACACCCACAGATTAGGTTGTAGATGACATGGTAGTTAGGTAGTGTTGATTGGAAGTCAAGTTGGAATCTACATGGTCCTATCATCATTTGACATGTGGAAGAATATTTGTACAATTGGGAGTTGAGTTGGAAATGATAGGGGCTTAATGATGACTTACAAATTATGATTTGGCATAGTCAAGAATCGAGAGTCAATATGTTCATTACATAATATGTTAAGTATATTTCAACTTCTGACTTCTGACTTCCTAATTCGATGGGTTATTATTGTGTTGTTTGGCACATCCAACTTCTTACTTCCAACATCAGAACATTTGGGATCGACACAATTGAGGTTAACACGTAGGAACTTATAAAATGTATAGGTTGTCATTGGAATAGTCAGGATCACATAGTAGGGATCACGACATAAAATTATAGATCGATGGTCTATAATAATCGACGGTCTAGCATAATCGACGACGAATCAATATCAATGACCAAGGATGAATCTAGAAATTATTCCTAGGGATTTGGTTTTTCAATATTATAAAGATATTTTCTATTTGGAATAAAGATTTCTAGTTCTTGATTTGTTATTTTTGTCACTAAGCCTATTCCTTTAACTTTGGAATTGATCATGAAGGATAATTTGGGAATGGAATCATATTTCATACTCAATTGAACGTGGCACCTATAAATCCACAACCAATTTAGTTCTTTATTTAAACATGCAATTTGGATGTGAAATGAAGCGTGGTAGAGAGATAGATAGAGAAAGAATTATTTGAGAAACAAAGTTCAAATAGACTGTTTGAACTAATAAAGTTTGAAATTGATAGCAAAAAGGTTGAATATGATAGTCATTGTGGTTGTTTCTAGTGTGTTAAAGTTGTAGCACAGTTCTAAGGTGGTTCTGTCCAACACATGAGACAAATTCTCATTTGGCATGTCAAGGGAGTTCCTTGAAAGATCTAATTAGCATTGGTTCAGTATGTTGTTGTAAGTAACATAAAAAATATCTCAGACTTCTCTGTATTGATGTAAGTTTGAAACATTTAAAGAAAATAAATTAAAATGGTCCCATTGGAAGTCAAGACCCTGAGATCTAGTCTAAACTGGATGAACTCCATTATCAAGTTGCATTATTTAGTTTATAATTTGGATTTGTGTTAATTTGGATTGATGTTAATTATGCATTTTGTTTTAAAGTAGTTTCTATTTCAAAATCTTCCTCAAAGATTTTACTATTTAAAAATCATTCACACAAAAATTCATTGTTAATATGATCCTATAATATTCAGATCACTTAACTCATACTGTAGATTTGTTTGTCTCTAACTTAGATTGGATCTAATATTATAATGGTTATATTCTCTTTTACCTCCATTTATGCACTTTATTCTCTCTCTCATTCACTTATCCTCTAACTCCTTTTATACTCGCAGAGCGAGTCCAAAATTAGTCCAAAAGTTGTTGTGGTCGTTAAATTTTTTCTATAACTTCCACTTCCTTTCCACACCTTTATTCCTTGGTCTTCTCTACTTCCACCTTTTATGGTCCTCTTCAAAAATAAAGGAGCCAATAGACCCCAAATACAAAGGTTGAATTTCCCTTGATTCAACTCTGATGCATTACTAATCCTTGTGCATCTTCGACTGTTGGTCCTTCAAATTAAGGAGCCAACTCTAGTACTGAACAATGTTAGTTTAGTGCTTCTGGTACTAGAAAAAAACAGTATTTAGCCTCTATATCAGTTACAAAAAATAAAATTACGATATGTTATGCTGATAAAATTTCCTGTAAGAAAGACTACAAATCGTTTGGATGTGGAATTATAGGAAAACAAAAGTGACAAATGATATGTCTTTTTTAAAATATCCACTCCCAAGGACTCCATTGTAGATAGGAAAATTGTTGTATACTTGTTCAACAAGAGACCAGGCTCCCAGAGACGATCTTCTGAGCATAAAGGATACTAAGAAATGAATATGACGCATAGGAATTACTATCAGTAAGGTTAGCAATTGCATCTTGGATTGCAGGGTGTTAGTCTCTCAAACTCTCATAAAATTTCATAGTGGTAGTAGGGGGCTTGAGAGAGTGTGATGTGGTTGGAATATGAGGGGAAAATCTTGTCCAAAGAACATATGATTTCTTGAAATGTTCATCTAAAATGAACTAAGTTTGGGAGCAATTAATGGTGTCCCATTAGAGGAAATTTGAGGTCTAAATGGGCCTCCTAAGGAAAATAATAAAATAATAGTTAAAATAATAAAATAATATTATAAATTTTGAAAGAAAAGACACAAACTACTTTCTTTTTCGTGTTTTCAGCCTATCTCCCTATTGTTTTTACTCAGATTTCGAGCAATAGCACCTGTTGGATGAAAATTAAATTTTGCATCCAACAAGTACCCACACTGCATACTTTTGATGGACCCGTCCCCACGAAAAATGAGAAATACATTAAAAAATGTGTTACTTGAAAATATTTTCTAATGTCCACATGGAGGAAACTCAAAAAGGCTTAACGAGGGATAGGATCTCATACAACAACAAGGGAATGAACACAGGGGATGGGGGAACTATTTTCATGGCTACAACAAGATGAGACATGGGAAAATGACTGTGGGTGGAAAGGGATGTTACTTCTCCTTATATAGATGTGGAATCATAGTGGGGTGGCCTTTTGCATGGTATGTATTGGATGGGGATGATGCATCAGGAGTATGAATATGGGGTAGGTATTTTCATGATGGAAATCACACAAGTATAGGATAAATGTTTCTGAATCATATGTCTGACAATTAGGTAATAATGAATGATGGATCACAGGGGCGGGATATTTAGGTGGTTGGTTGCTGTAGAGTTGAGATGGTAGAAATTTCCATGATGACACAATGATTTGATGTATAAGGAAATTGTACTATTACAATGGAATACTAACAAAATATTACTAGAGTTGTGGGTCCCTCCTAGACCGCAATGGTGAGGACTAACTGAGAAACATAATAAACTGCACAAACCAACTAAAGACTGAAAATAAACATCACTGGACTGAAATGAAAATAAATACTAACTCCTAACTAACTCTCGAGAGAGAGAAGGAGTGGTCGCTTAGTGAATTACTAATCGAAAACGTAGAGCTTCAAGTTTGCACTATTTACCCATCCTATATGCAAGATACCATCAAGTTGTGCAAGTTTAACAGCACGTGAATCCTTAATTTCCACAACAATGAATGGTCCCAACCAATGCATTTGTAATTTTCCTTGATGGTTCATAAACTTGTTTTTATACAATAACACTTTGTCACCTTTGGAAAAAAAAATATTCTTGATATGGAGATCATTACATGCCTTCTCTTGCCCTTTTTCCACTGTTGCACGATATTCTACCATAAAATGGGATTCTTCAAGTCTCATGAGTTTTGTAAGTATTTCCACAACTGATTCTTCTTTTTTATTTATATTGCATATTCAATGTAAAGACTTGTAACTATGAACTCAGTGGGAACTACTGCTTATCTACCATATACCAACTAAAATCGAGTCTTATTGTGAAGCTTCTTAGAAGTAGTCTTGTAATCCCATGGTACAATTGTAATCCACTAATCCCAATCATCCCTATTTGTGTAATAGACTTTGGCCCGTCCATTTTCCAGAATAAAATTTGAATTCTTCTATAGTACCATTCGCCTGAGGGTGATACAATGTACTCTTATGATGTTGAATCATAAATTCAATTGTGAATTCTTCAATGGTATAGTTTAGAAAATGTATTTCTTGATCACTTGTGAGACTTCCATGGAACCCAAAACAAGTGATAATGTTTTCATAATGAATTGTATAGTTGTCTCAGTGGAATAGTCTCAGACTGGTATGGATTTCACCCAAACGGTTAAATAATTTGTTGTAGTTATAATATAACATGATTTTGAATGCTTCGCCACTGGGTTTATGGGTCCTATAAAGTTTATCTACCATTTCTCAAATAGTTGCAACACTCAAACTAGATTCGATGGGAGTTCATCTTTGTGAGATGGTCAATTGACATGTTGGAAGATGTTGCATTCCCTTGTATACTCCTTAGCATCTTCGAATACTAAATCTCAACATGAAATCCTTAGTTCCAAACAAAAACTACTTAAAAGTAAATACCTTATCAAAGTAACATACATCCACTTTCTTTCATCTATCTAATTTACCGTTAACATTCTTTCTCTTAAACCATAATTTAAGGTCATTATTTCATATGATTAGTCTTTACTAACACCCTACTAATAAGGTTTCAAACCTAATAGTGACCCTTATACTTATTATAAGAATACACTATACTAGGGGACATAATTACATATGTATATATATCCATACTGATGGATTTACAAACCTAACCATTGGAACATTATTATCATGTAATCACATGAGCATATCCTATCGTTAAACATATTATTTATCAAACATACACACAAGTTGTAAAACATTTTCTAATTAAATCATTCTTTAATACCAAGAAATCCACTTTTAATCCATAAAGTGCTTGACACCAGAATAATAGTGTTTCATAGTTAACTCTATGTATAATTTATTCATTGACGTATATATTTGTTATCAAACCAAAGTAAACCTTTCGGAATTTAATAGAATTACACTCGAATCAAGAACAGCATAATATTAATTACTAAGATATTATTTCCTCCCAACATGCAAGTCCCACTAAGTAAAAGGGTCTATTCAAAGGGAAAGAACTTATTATCATGAAGTTAAAACTTTATTTCTTTGGTCTAAATTTAAAGTCATTTATTTATAATAATAATTAACCATTTATATATTTTTTTGAAACTAAGAATAACAATGGTTTCCATGTGCATACTAAAACTTACGTTTATTAAAGGTGTTTTAATTGGACATTATTGAAAATAATAATACATGAAACATCAATCGATAGATAAAGTCACTTAACCATAGAAAAACGACTATGTCATAGTTGAGTAAGAACTAACAATAGCTTTAATCACTTATTTGTACTAGTATTTATTCGTATTCGCTTGAAGCATAATGATAAAACGATGCTATCAACATGAGCAACTTTCATAAATGGAAGAACATTATATCACATTGATGCTTTTTAACTCAACAATATTTTGCATAGATCTCCCTAAACTAGATATCATTAATTGCAAAACAAATATATGATACTTACATGAGTATCAAGACTTGCAAAACCTAAGGTAATTAAATACTTGATTGCAATGTTCCACCCAAATTTCTAAATCTCTTTTCAGTGTATATTCCTTTCGTTAAGAGGCCATCCCCAAACGTATAAAAACATTAATTTAAATACTGGATTCCAAGCCTAGTTTGTGTCTTACAGGATGCACCCTCTCAAGCTGAGTCTACCTTTAAAACAAAATACAAGAAATTTATTAAAAAATGGATTTCAAACCTAGGATGTGCATGATATGTTGCGCCCTCTCAGTTTCGATTTATTCTTTATCGAAACAAGGCCTAGCAGCAATGCTGCATATTCCCTGCCCTTAGGATTGTAAAACTTAGAGCAAGTTTAAGTTCGAGTAAATGAGGAGTCTACTAGAGAGGGCGTAGAGTTTTATTTTTTTGGACTGCAATGTTCTTTACAACAAAAGAACATTTGTTTATAATGAATGTGATAAATGACCCTAAATCTTTGAGATGTTAATGCTTTCTTAAATAACTACTAAAGTAATTGATTCTTTGGGAATTTATGTGAGTATTTATTTTACCGAACTTAAAATCACATATCAACCCCCTACAAAATAAGTAATTGATTCTTTGGGAATTTATGTGAGTATTTATTTTACTGAACTTAAACTCACATATCAACCCCTGCAAAATAACCCATTTTCCATTATACATCTGTCAAGTAGAATATGCATTTTCATTGTTTTGTGTGTGGTTTTGATCACGAGTGTCTAAGGTCAATTGTTCTAGAGAAAAGCATTAAATTTCATCTTTGTAATGATCGAAAGTCACACTAAACACATGCAAATAGGGTACTTATTTACAAGTGAAGTAGATGGATAGTAAAGGGTTTCATTCTTGATATATATTCCATTCATTTACATAAATTCCCATCAAAAGGAACATCCATGGCATCACAACATAGTATGAATAACTCCAGAGAATCTATGCCAAAACGGAAAGAGATATGCCTACAAAACCATAGCCCCCATATGCAACGTGGTCTAATTCTCAACCAACCAAGAAGAGTCTTTGAGAAATGAATGCTCAATGCCTCATGACTAGACCTATAAACAACAACTTGGAAAATCATATTCAATGATCTATACCTTATAAATTCTTTGCTTTCTCAAAAATCCACAGCAAGAGACCAATACAACAACAAAAAAATTCAAAACACAAATCTCTATTATTAATTTGGAGAACAATGACAATCATCTATCTTTTGCAATATAAATTTAAATTAGTTATACAATGAATGTAGAAATATGTAATTTATTTTTTTGCAATATATTTAAATTGGTATAGGTCCAACAACCATCTATCTTTTGCAATATAAATTTAAATTAGTTATAGGGGTGGTAGGTGCGGGAGGGATCCTGAAGGAAAAATTCAACAAACCTACACCTGGGGAATTGGATGCAGGACCAATAATGAGGCGGAATGGATAGCCCTTCTTCAGGGATTGATGATTCTCGGCAACTCCAGTCACTACAAGGTCGCAATATTTGGCGATTCTAGACATGTCATATATAAAATTCTCAATGGATACACTACTGGCTCGATAAGATGTCGTCGCTTGTATATAAAGTTTCCTCTCTACTCTCTCCCCGTTATGAATTCTATCATATTCTCCGAGAAAATAATGTGATCGCTGATGAATTGGAAAACGTGGGGGCTTCCCTCCCACAAGGGCACTTTCAATTCAATGGGGTTAATTCCCCCCCTAAACCCATTACATAATGAACTATGGCTTATGGCTTAAAAGGACCATTTACCATTGCAATGGTCATGATGCAAGGGGTATATACGTGGGTTTCCACAATGAACGATGGATTAAAAGGACCATTCACCATTGCAATGGCCACGATGCTAGGTGCATTTAAGAATACACCAGCGCACATTTGGCTCGTTCCATTGCCTCCCATGCCATCGCCGCATGTGCTCCCGCTCTCCTCGATCCTCGACGATATTAACTCCAGTCCTGTCCTGCATTATTGCTATTGCAGCTCACACACTCCAGGTCCTATCATATTTCATGTTATGGCTTCTCTCAGGCTCCATTCTCACTCTGCAGCTTCTTGGAACAGCGGTCTGATCCTTGCTCGCTCTATTGTCTCGCCGGAGAGGACACTGTTGAATGTGATTTTAGGTGTTGACGAGGGATTTCTCCAAGAGATTCTGTGGGAGTCTCTTCCTTTTTGCAGGGTGTTTGTGAAAGAAAGGCTTGCTCTTGCTGCCTTCTTCTCCTGTCATTGCTCTTCCCACTACAGCGGACCTCTGTGGCGTTTGAATTCGGGTCTCGGGCTCAGTTTTCTTATAGGTGAGGTTTTCACAGTTGATAACAGTTTGATTCTCGATTGCAAGTGTTTTGGGTAGAAGGAAGCAGACATTGGTACCCTTTCCTATAAATTCAAAGCCGACCCTGATTCTCTTCTGCGAGAAGTTAGCATTCTTCACTCGGCTCTTGGTGAGTTTTATGGTACACAGTCTCGAAATCTGGAAGGTGTTGTTTTTAGTTTTTCTCGCTTAGCTCTTGACACTTGTTCTCCTAGGCAAGGCAATATGAACCTGGAAAATGAGAATGCAAGGATTCTTGACCTGAAGAAAAACCTCAGACGCATGTATGAAAATATGGCAATAGGCATAATGGATAACAAAGCTCTGGTTCAAGAGGTGAAGGATATGGGTGAGGTGGTCAGCTATACCTCCTATCAGATAAGCAACCACGATTCAAGGATTGATGATACCGAATCCAACCTCAGAGAAATGATGAGCAAAGTGGATAGAATCTAGGAAGATCTTTAGCGTTTTGTTAGTATGAATCAAGCCAGTCAGGCCCGTGAAACCCCTGTTGCAGTTCAGCCCATGGAGGAGGAGTCGGTGGAACAACCATTGAAGCCACCAGTCTAATTTCTTAATGACTTTCTATGTTTATGTTTTTCTGTTTATTTCTAAATCAACAATATATTAGGGTATACACTACCACTGTCCATCGAATATATGTAAAAACACTATGTGGAGTTCTTTGGTCTCCCCTCTGGACCAATTTTGGTTTTTTGTTTTCTGAACAACAAGAACTCTCAGTCTTGGTTTTTTTTGTAATGAATGGTTGTGCACAGCCTGTTTAATACCATCACCTTTTACTATTTTTGTTAAAAAAAAAATTAAATTAGTTATACAATGAATGTAGAGATATGTAATTTATTTTTTTCAAAATTTTTGAAGTATATTTAAATTGGTATAGGTCCACTTAACACAAAATTCTAAAAACCAATATATTTTAAATAAAAAATAAAACTTAAAAGCTTAACCATAAACAATGTAATATGCAGACCATAATAACACAATACAAGTTATATACAAAATGTCCAATAACATACTATTATCTCCATACTACATTAATAATAATAATAGATATTGATTGTTTTTTAATGAAATATGTTATCTTCTCATTTATTAATAACTTCTAATAATAGAAATTGATTATGTTTATTTTTTTACAGTAATAATAATAATAGATATTTATTGTTTTTTAATTAAATATTTTATCTTCTCATTTATTAATACCTTCCAATAATAGAAATTGACTATGTTTATTTTTTTCATATGGTTCATAACTTTCAGAATATTGGTAGAGGCTCACTATATCCATAGTAGTTTTGGGAACCTAACCTCAAATGAACTTCCCTAAAAACTATTGATTATGTACTTTTGTTAAAATAAAATAACTTAAATTTTGCAAAGTTTGTTAAATTAAAATAACTTAAAAATATTTAAAAATAAGAAATATAAAAATGTCAATTACCATTTCATTTTATGTTATTAGCTTAAAAACATTTAAACAAATTTAATAAATTAAATTACACCTCAAAATAAATCGACCCCTCTATACATGGATGCTAAGATTTAAAATGAATTAAGTTGAAAGCTGAAAACTTGAATAATAAAAAATAAGTTCTATATTCTTCTCACCCAAACTCAATTACACTTAATTAATATGCCACATGGTTGAGAAATTCAAATACCCTAAACTTTCTAATAAAAAAACGTGTTGTTCTATTGCATTTTATGGGGTATGGATGATACATGGACACATCAACAAGAAAATGAGGATAATGATACGAGCAAAGACCCTTTTATTTATGTGAGTATCATCATGGAAGGAAAGGTGAAAGATTGATCCTACTGAATGAAAGGTTGTCTCATGTGTGTTGAGTGTATAGTTGTTATTGATGTCAAAGGTGTTCACGAATGACAAAGGAATAACCAGCAGATATCATGGCAGGACAAACTCAGTGAAAGACTAAGGTAGTGATGGCATGGAATGGCATAGTTGAGAATGTAGCATGGCACATATGAGATGAATGAGATGGACATGGATAATAAGACATCATGAATGACTGATATGAAGACTTCCAAGACACTGTCAACAATATGATGTAAACAATGGTTAATGAAACAAAGAACATAGGTCGAGTGGAAGTAGATATGTAATATGAATGAACAAAACTGTTAGAAATAGTCGTAGAGGATTTCCACAAAGAAATCATGTAGATCCATAAAGTCACGGTGAGATTCGAATTTGATCTGAAATCGACAGTCAGGAAGCATCCCGCACAAGATCCAACAACTGAGGATCAACTCTGCAAAAGATAAAGATCAAATAGCTAAGATTAGTTCTGCCAAAAGAGATCGACGGTGGGGAAGAAAAAAATGTAGAAAGGGAATTGTGGAAATAACATTTAAAGATTCTATGAATCCGCAATCCGCAATCCACAATAAGGAAATCGACGGTCAGGAAAAAACCTGTAATGTCCCCTATTTTGACCCCATTTGCATGATTTATATATTGTAATTAATCGTGGTGAGGAGCTCAAGGTAAAAGCCCCACCATCGATTTGGTTGTGTATGTTTCGGCAAAAGGGATAGTTGCTGATGGTATATCGTGCTATCCGGCACATTATGGTTGGGATCATGTAAACACGCACATCAATTAAAATAAACCACAACCAGCTACGGTAGTGCAACGTTGAATGAAAAGGGCATGGTTCCAAAGGATAAGGGGTGGGGGATGTCAAACCTTGGTTATGGGGGAAAAACCCATGTGTTGCCACCTTGTTGAATTGTCACCCTCTTTGTCTCATCCAACCTCTTCTAACCTCTTTAATGTTTTGTTGGGTAGCTGAGGAGTTATGACTGCTGGTGGTTGAGGCAGTTATGGTCTTTGGGAGTGGGGTGGTAGGACTGTCAGTCCCTTTCCCACACGAACACTCCACCCACGACTGCATTCACTCAATCTCTCTCTCACGACCTTCCATGCTCCCCATTCTCCATTCTGTCTGTTCATTCCTCACGCAGAGGCCGCTGTCTGTTCTTCCTCATGCATGGTCTTCACCTTCATGGTGGTAATTTTATTCATCCTCACGCAGAGCCATGGTTGTTCATCTTCACGTGGAGGGTTCTCTTCACGAACAGGCGGGAGACCTTCGTTGCTACACTCACATGGGCAGGGATTTGGTCTATCTGTTCCTCATCTGCGCGCGGAGGGAAGCGATTCACTCTCACGGTTGTCTGTCCATCTGTGTGCATAAGTGGAGCTGTCCCTCCTCACGCATAGGCTGAGAGTATGTAGTTCCTTCCCCAGTGGGGGACTGGGTTAGTCTTTCCGTTTTCTTAATTATCCAGGACGGACTGTTGTTTTCCCTATGTGGTGATTGTGGTTGCTGTTACATTGTGGGATTGTTGTCTTCCCTGCGTATTTGGCTGGCTGTGGTGTCCAATTGCTTTTGGGCCACTGTGTATTCGTAGTGAGCCGTTTTCTGCTGAGGTCTGCGCTGGGAATGCTGTTTATTATCCATTGTGGACTGTGGATTGTTGTTGTCATTCACATTGTGTGTTGTGGCTGCTAAAGTACCCTAGATTGGGTCGCAGCCGAGTTGTTTTGGCCACGCTAGGGCCAAGAACAACTCTGTGTTGCCTGTTGGGCTTGAGTTGTGCTCATCTTTTGTTGGGATTATCCCTGGTTATCTTGACCCTCTTCACAGGGCTGTGAAGGGATTGTTATGCTGTGGGTATGTAGTGGTTGGTCTTTGGACTATGCTGTCTTGGCCGATTGTGGAAGGCCTGGTAAACCCAGCCGTGTTGGTTTGCTGATTTGTGTCCCCTGGCTATGTGTAAGCCTGCATTGACCCTTATCCTTGGAGGAATCATGCCCAGCTAGGGGGTGGCAGTGTTGCTGAGAGATTGATGAGCACGCTGGCCTATGGTTGAGTGGAACGTTGTAGCGACGTAGCTGGTTGCGGGATTCTTCATCGAAAGATAAGTGCTGCTGACTGTTTCTTCTCTGTAATTTAATCTATTGTATAATGAATTATGATGAACATGTATATGCTGAAAATGTATGTGTGTTGCTTCCGCTAAGTTTTAATTCCAGCATTGATGTTTGCTTATGTTCATGGGGCTGTTTTCTCGTCTGTATTGTGGTGTTCGTTGCGTCCTCTTCGCCGTCTGAAGGATGGGGACGTGACAAAACCCACAAAAGATAAATGATGCGGAATTGTTGTTGCGAAAAGAAGCTTATGAAAAGTCGAGATAGGATTTTGGGAATTGTTACATCCCGCATCCCACAATATTGAGAGATCAGATGACTGAAGTTAGTTCCGCTAAAACAGATCAACTGTTCGGAAAAAGAAGTGCGAGAAGAAGTTTGTGGGAAGACGAGATACGATTTTGGGAAATGTTACATTACACATCCTGCATCCCACAATCTAAAGATCGACGCTCATGGAGAATCCCAATGAACATCAATAGTGGGGAATCATCGAAACAGAAACCTGATGCGGAAATACGATTTCAAGAGGAAATATTTGGAGTATATCAATAGTCCGGAGAGATTCAGACATAAGATCAATGGTATGGATTGTATCTGGAGAAGAAGATTATGGAAGCACCAAAAAATGATAAACATGGCTACAGAAATGAATTCTAAGTTGTGAGAAGAACGAAACGGTGCATTTGCTGAAAGTTAACAATGAAATGATGTGACAGTTGAATGGGTAGATAATGAAGAGGTATGTCTATAAGTAAATAGTCACGATCCAAAATGAAAGAATGCAGCTATGGAGAGATGCATTGGTAGGTAATAGGTAAAAGGTATTTATTGAATGAATGTGTAAAGAATAAAGAAGAAAGACTGATAGAGTCCAAAGTGGATAGTTCTTCAACTGTTCTAAAAGACTGAGAACATTAGTCTAGGGTGGCAGGGTGGTGCTAGGGCAAGCCACATGTCTGCAGGGGGTCAAAGCCTCCTTCCATTCATATTTGGAGAACAGGGTGTCATAGCATCCTTGTTTGTTGAAGCGAGCATGAAACCATAGGGTTGTTGTAGCATCCTAGTTTGTAGTTGTAGGAAAAATCTAGGGTGTATCTACATCCTTTCTATTGAAGCAGATAAACAATTTTATAAATTCATCTTATTAATGAGTTTGTGTTAGTGGTTTTCTCTTTGAGGTTTCCATGAAAAAAATTGTTTCTTGATTGTTGATTCTTGTGTATTTTATTTTTTTTAAAGGAAAATATTGATTCACACCCCCTCTCAGTATTACGGGATAAACCAACAATTGGTATCAGAGTAGGTTCCTTCACAACAGCTTAACCACTAGAAGGAATATCCCATCCAAAAACCATAATGGATCAACACGAAGGATTGGCCACTAACAAACCTCCACTATTTACCAGAGAAAATTATGCTTACTGGAGTGTAAGAATGGGGTGTCATCTGATGTCCCTGGGATGGAAGGTTTGGGAAACAACATAAAATGAATGTAATATAGGAAACCAATACCCTACGGACATAGTTGAACTAGGTGAATATGAAGGTAATTCCAAAGACCTAAACGCAATCTTAAGTGGTTTAACAAATTTGGTATTTACTAAAGTTATGCAATGCACATCTGCCAAACAAGCTTGGAACAAAATGAATATTATCTATGAAATAGAATCTAAGGTCAAAGAATCCAAAAATCAAACATATAGAGGTCAATTTGAAAGTCTTTAAATGAAAGAAGAAGAGAATGCTGGGGAATACGTTCTTCAAGTAGATGAAGTTGTTAATGTGATCATAGGCCTTGGAGGAAAATTAAAAGAAAAAGAAGTGGTAAGCAAGGTACTAAGAACATTACCAATGAGATATGACCCGAAGGTATCCACCTTAGAAGAACGAGATGACCTTAAAAATATAACAATGGATGAGTTACATGGAATTCTCACTGCGTATGAGATGAGAACAGGACAAAATGGATCTTCAAGAAAAGAAGCAGCTTTTAAAGCCTCCATAAAAAATCAATCAAAAAACCCAAATGATGAGGAAGCTCTTTCTATTAATAAACTTGAGAGAGGGACTAGAAAATACAAGGGGAAGCTACCTTTAAAGTGTTTTAATTGTGGAAGGATTGGACATTTTTCCTCTAAATGCACCTACACTAAACAAGATGAGAATGAAGAAAAATAAACTTCAAAATTCAAAATGGGTAAACCAGGAAACAAGAAAAAACCCTATGGGAAAAAGAAAATTGTTTACACCATGGAAGACAGTGAAGATTCAGATGTAAGCGAAGTTGAAGAAATTGAATTTTTATTTATGGGCCTAGACACTCAAGCCTCAAATAGTGACTCAAACGTAGAAGGAGAAGTAGATCTAAGAGATGAACTTGTTAGCTCCCTTAAAGAACTTGAGAAATGTAGGAAAAAGAACCGACAGTCGAATCTTATCATTAGTCAGTTGGAAGCTCAACTCTTAGATCCCAAAAAGGTTGAGGAGGACGTAAACCTAAAACTCAAAAGAAGAATACAGGAGTCTGGAAATGTTGCAGAAGAAAACATGTAATTCAAGAGAAATTTTGATGAAGGATCTATCAAATCAAAGTTTGAGAATAGCTCAAGGATTCTAGATGACATTCTGAGTAGCAAAAGACCATCAAGTGATAGGTCTGGTTTGGGGTTCATTAAAAAAAAGAAGCCAGAGAGTTTTCCTATAGCAAATCAAGAAGGAAGTAAGAAAAGCTATGCTGAAATACTAAAGACTCCAGCTAAAAAGGAAAGAAGCAAGAAAGCTGAATTAATTTCTCAAGATAAAAATAGAAATAATATAACACCCAATAGACCAAATAGATATCTACAGATATTTTTAGGTCACTGCTTTGCTTGTAATAATTTTTTCCATAAAGCCTTAAACTGCAGAACTGAAAGAAAGGGTTCTTAATACAAGAAAAAGTCATCAAGTAATAAGTCGAAGGGAAATAAGAATATTTTTACACTACTCCAAAAATATGACATAGAATGTTATAAGTGTAATAACCATGGGCATATGGCAAGAGATTGTAAGCTAAAGATTCCTACAAGAATTATTGTTGCAATCAAATCTTAAACCACCAAAAAAAAGAGATATTGGAGGGAAAAGGAAGAAAAGGAAACTTCCATGATTGCCTTATGTGCATCCGAAAGCCAAAACTTATGGCACTTGGATAGTGGTTGTTCAAAACATATGACTAGTGACCCAAGAAAATTCATAACACTAAAAGATAATAAGAGAAAAGTCATTTTTGGAGACAGCCTATCCTCCAAAATAATCGGCAAAGGAACAACTGTTGTCAACAGCAAGATCAAAGCAAAAAAATGTTTTTCTAGTTGAAAAACTCAAGCCTAATCTTCTCAGTGTAATTCAAACATGCGACGAAGGACACATTTGCATCTTTGAATCAGAAAAAATGTGATATCAAGAATAAGTAATGAGGAAAGGTTGTCGGCATTGCTATGAGAAATACAAACAATGTATACATGTTGGAAAATTAAAACCAAGGTTAGTTAAGTATGGTAGATGAAAGTTGTTTATGGAACAAAAGGTTGGGACATCTAAGTTTTGACAATCTTGCCAAAATAAGCACGAAGGAAGCTGTAAGAGATCTACCTAAAATTATAGTTCCTCTAAACTCTGTGTGCAGACATTGTCAACATGGGAAGCAAACCAGGCCAATTTTAAAATAAAAGAACATATGACCTCACACCCTCTAGAAATAATACACACAGACCTTTCTGGACCAACCAGAACTAAAAGTCTGTAAGGAGATCACTATTTCATGTTGCTCATTGATGATTACACAAGGATGGCCTGGGTGGCATTTCTCAAATAAAAATAAGAATCCTTTGAAAAATTTAAAATCTTCAACGCAATGGTTGAAAATGAGCGTAGTATGAAAATCAAGTGTCTTAGATCAGATAATGGGGGGGAATTTATCTCAAATGAATTCAATGAGTTCTATGAAGGTCATGGAATTAAGAGGCAATTTTCAACAGCAAAAAATCCTCAACAGAATGGGGTTGTTGAAAGGAAAAACAAAATAGTCCAACAAGCTACCAAAACTATGCTCAATGAAGCAAAACTGTCAGATTCGTTTTGGAGAGAAGCTGTATACACAAGTGTCTACATACTTAACATAGGACAACTTAGAGTGAATAAGGATAAGACCCCCTACAAATTGTGATATGGAAGACCAGCCTCAGTCAAATATTTTAAAGTGTTTGGCAGTAATTGTTACATCAAAAGAAACGAGGATGAACTTGGAAAGTTCAACTTCAGAACTGATGATGGAATCTTTTTAGGATACTCATCCACCAAAAAGGCATATAGGTGTTACAATAAAAGGTTACATAAAATTTTAGAAAGTGTTGATGTGAAAGTAGATAATATAAAACCAAGGAAAGAGAAAAATATTGACAATATTGAAAATAGATGTGATGATAAAATAAAATACTTGCAAAAGGACAAGAGCATTCATAACGAAGAAGAAGACAAAGAGAAGGAAGATACACAGGAATATGATGAAGACTTCCCTAGAATTGACTCTGAAACTCCTTCTAGAAGGGTACAAAAGGATCATCCAGAGTCACAGGTCATGGGTGATAAAAATGCTGGAGTCAAAACACGAAGAAAACTGCCAGATGTGGAACAAGCCCTACTCTCAATAGTAGATCCTAAGAACTTTACAAAATCTAGAAAAAGTGATGAATGGGTCAAAGCCATGAATGAAGAACTAGATCAGACTAAGAAAAATGAGACCTAGGAACTTGTCCCAAGACCTGAAGATAAGAACATTGTAGGAACCAAATGGATTTTCAAAAACAAGTTCAATCAAGATGGAAAAGTAATAACGAACAAAGCAATACTGGTTTGTAAGGGGTATGCCCAAGTGGAAGGTATTGATTTTGAATAAAATTATGCTCCTGTAGCTCGACTTGAAGCAATTAGAATGTTTTTAGCACTGTCATGCCATAAAAACTTCAAAGTATATCAAATGGATGTCCACTCTAAAAACCTGAATGGAAAACCAGAAGAAGAAGTGTATATTGAACAACTTGAAGGGTTTCTCTTATCTGAAAACAAATATTATGTTTATAAACTAGAAAAGTGCTCTATGGTCTCAAACAAGCTCGAAGAGCATGGTTTTCAAGACTAGATAGTTACTTGAAACAACAAGTTTTTAAAAGAGGAGTCACTGAAAGTAATCTTTACCTAAAAATGGAAGATAAAAATATGATCATTGTTGTTGTCTATGTGGATGATATCATTTTTGGAAGCAATATTCAAATCCTAAGTGTAGAATTTGTCTCTGAAATGAAGAAAGAATTCGAAATGTCAATGTTGGGTGAATTGACATTCTTCTTGGGATTGCAAGTCTGCCAAACAGACGAAGGCATTTTCATCTCTCAAACTAAGTACATCAAAGATATGTTGAAAAAGTTTAAGATGGGAGATTCCAAAACTGTTGGTACTCCTATGGTCACTGGTTGAAAGTTAACTAAGGATGATGAATCTTTGGAAGTATATCATAACATGTTTATATCCATGATAGGCGGTCTGCTATATGTGACAGCCACAAGACTAGATGTGATGCAAGTTGTTGGACTGGTAGCTAGATTCCAGTCAGCTCCCAAAGGAACACATGTAACAGCAGTAAAAAAGATTTTCAAATATCTAAAAGGTACTATGGAGTATGATTTATGGTATCCTTGAAGGCATTTACTGATGCAGATTTGGAAGGAAGTGTTGACGATCGAAAAAGTACTAGTGGAGCAGTATTTTTTCTAGGAAATTTCTTAGTATCATTGTCAAGTAGAAAAAATCCTCCATTTCACTCTCTACAACATAATCATAATATATTGCTGCCTCCTCATGTTGCACTCAGGTTATTTAGATGAGACAAACCATAGAAGATCTACTTGTAAAATATGAACATCCAATAGTGATCAACCATGATAACACTAGTGCTATAAATATGTCTAAAAATCCTATCATGCATTCTAAGACAAAACATATACCAATAAAGTATCACTATCTAAGAGAATAGGTATCTCAAAAAGCTGTCAAATTAGAATACATTGACACAAAAGAACAGATTACTGACATTTTCACCAAACCACTACCTAAGGAAGCCTTTGAGCATCTTAGAAAAAGATGGTATTAATTCCGTTACAAAAGTACTAAGAGGAGAAAGCTCAATCTCAGAGAGAGAAATGCTGATAGGGGGAGCTGTCAGACAGAAGGTTCCTTTGTCATTGTTTTCAAAGGGGGAGAATGTTTAGAGGTTGCCATCAACGCTAAAGGGGGAGATTGTTGAGTATATAGTTGTCATTGATGTCAAAGGTGTTCACAAATGAAAAAGGAATAACTAGTGGATATGATAGCAGGACTAACTCAGTGAAATACTAAGGTAGTGATGGCATGGAATGGCATAGTTGAGAATGTAGCATGACACACATGACATGAACGAGATGGACATGGATGATAAGGTAACATGAATGATTGATATGAAGACTTCCAAGACAGTGTCAACAATATGATGTAAACAATGGTTAATGAAACAAAGAATAGAGGTCAAGTGGAAGTAGAGATGCAGTATGAATGACAAAACTATTAGAAATAGTCGCAGAGGATTTCCGAAAAGAAATCGCGCAGATCCGCAAAGTCATGGTGAAATCCAAATTCGATTTGAAATTGATGGCCAAGAAGTATCCTGCACGAGATCCAATGGCTGAGGATCAATTCTGCAAAAGATAGGCGGGAGGATGAAGTTCCGCAAAAGATCAATATCGGACGGCTAATATTAGTTCCTCCAAAAGAGATCGACGGTGTGGAAGAAAAAATGTGGAAAGGGAATTGCAAAAATAAATTTTAAAGATGATATGAACCCGCAATCTACATCCCGCAATATAGAAATCGATGGTTAGGAAAACACCTGCAAAATATCAACGGTGCGGAATTGTTGTTGCGGAAAGAAGCTTGCGAAATTCAAGATACGGTTTTGGAAAATGTTACATCCCGCATCCCACATCCTACATCTCGCAATATGGAGAGATCAGATGGCTGAAGTTAGTTCTGCTAAAATAGATCAATAGTTCGGAAAAATAAGTGTGGAAAGAAGTTTACAGAAATACGAGAGATGATTTTGGGAAATGTGACATTCTGCATCCCGCAATCTAAAGATTGACGCTCATGGAGAAGCCCGATGAAGATCAATAGTGGAGAATCGTCCAAACATAAACCTAGTGTAGAAATAAGATTTCAAGAGGAAATATTCAAAGGAGATCAACGGTTCAGAGAGATTCAGACATAAGATCAATGGTCTGGATTGTATCTGGAGAAGAAGATTACAGAAGCATCAGAAAACGATAAACGAGGTTGGGGAAATGAATTCTAATTTGTGAGAAGAATGAAACGGCTCATTTTCTGAAACTTAATGATGAAATGTTGCAATGGTTGAATTGGTAGATGATGAAGAGGTATGCATGTAAGTAAACAATCACGATCCAAAATGAAAGAACTCAGCTATTGAGAGATGCGTTGGTAGGTAATAGGTAAAAGGTATTTATTGAATGAATGTGTAAAGAATAAAGTGTCTCTGTTAGTAAGACTGATAGAGTCCAAATTGGATAGTTCTTCAACTGTCTAAAAGACCAAGAACATCAGTCTAAGGTGGTAGGGTGGTGCTAGGGCAGGCCACATGTCTTTAGGGGGTCGAAGCCTCCTTCCAGTCGTAGTTAGAGAACACGGTGTCGTAGCATCCTTGTCTGTTGAAGCAGGAAGAAAACCGTAGGGGTGTTGTAGCATCCTAGTCTGTAGTTGCAAGAAAAATATAGGGTGTATCTACATCCTTTCTGTTGCAGCAGATAAACAATTTTGTAAATTCATCTTATTAATGAGTTTGTGTTGGTGGTTTTGTCTTTGAGGTTTCCATGATAAAATCCATGACTTGATTGTTGATTCTTGTGTATTTTATTTTTTGAAAAGGACAGTACTGATTCACCCCTGCTCTCATTATTGTGGGATAAACCAACAATGTGAGATGAAAAAGGCGCAATAAAGATGCAATTAGGTGCAATCTTACCGAGGGGAATTGTCGCAGTCGTCGCACTCGGAGAATGTAACTGTGATTTTTCATGCCCATAAATGGGTGAGCTCCTAACATTTTTCACAGAGGGAACTCGATTAATTAAACCCTACGAGTCAAAGTGTTTCTGTCCTGATTCTGACTACCAAGAGGGAGAGCTTCAGAGAGAATCGGTATAGCGGGTAAGTAAGGTGATATCTATAACGCACTAATGTAATAGCTGTGACGGGATGGTACCACAACTATCTATAGATATAGCGTACTGATCATATTATGGCACAAAGTAAAGATGGAAGCTCATGGTTCCATTCTTGCCAATCATGTAATGCATCATGACTATCTAAGTCATAGGAGAAAATGCTGCGCTAGCTCATAGCTCTATGAGTTGTGAGATTAACAAAGTATTTACAATCTATCCTGCTTGAGAACACAAGTAGAAATCAAAATTTATAGGATGCCAAATATGAATATCCACAATTGTGCTTGCATCCAAAACATATAAAATTGTCTACTTTGTTTTGCATAATAAGACAATCTCATCAAATAAGTAAATACTCCATTTAATATTGGTTAACCATTCATAATTTCTTATGAAATGCCAAAACTGAATATGAGTAAATACTCCATATCATTCTGGTTAACCATTTTGATAATTTGTTATGAAATGCTAAAATTGAATAATATGAATAAATACATTTGTTTTATGTATTTCTCACTCTTTGGGAATAGCTTTAAGTGATGATTCTTCTGCACAATTATCAATGTACATGATGACTCTTCTGTCCAACTATCAATGTAACTCTAGGTCTATAACCCATCTAAAAAACATCACATGCCTGGTATATCAATCACCATTTATAGTTTAGATTGAAGTAGGTTAATCCGTAACCATCTATTAGATGAGAATTTTATCTTTCAATTATAAAAAGAATGCATTGAGGATTGAGAAATAAGGATAAGAGAACCTTTAATTTAAAAAATCAAACCTGAAAATGATTTAAACTTTTGAAAGGAACAACTTTTAATAAACATTAATATGATATTAAGATAGAGCTCAACGAACTTTAAAAATTGTATATCTTTTCTGAGACAAAGAAAATATGGACGATTATGAAGTACCAACGACGATGCAGCAATCCCTATGGGAAGGGAAATATATGAGTATAAATTTGGATTCGAAAAATTTCCAAAAATCAGTCATATGCAAACCTTTGGAATTAGAAACGTAAAAAATTTTAAAATTAAAATATTGGAAATATAAACAGAGGTTATTTTGGAATAAAAAATACTGAAAAATCAGTAACTTGAAAACAAAATGAGTAAAATTTTAAAGACTTTTTCTCTTTGAAAGGAACAAAGAAAACTTATACAAGACATTTGCAACACTGCCATATAATATGGCTGGGAGGGGATTTTTTAAGAATTCTAATATTATACTGAAGTATAGTATTCTAAACGATTGTTTTGGACTGAAAAAACATGTTTATATATAGGTAGGCGAATATTAAATATGAAACATAAAATTAACACTGAAATGTGTAAATTTTGGCCAATATTATGATAAAAAAAACATATTTTATGTAAATATAGGCAATATTAGACACTAAAAATGACCACATAGCGAATTTATTTTTTGAAAAACACAAAAAAACTAGCCAATTAGCGAAATTTCGCCCCTAAAAATTACTGTGATGGCTGGTTAACAACAACATTAAGAGAAACACAAATATCCTGAAAAACAAAATGAGTTAAACTCTAAAGACTATTTTTTTCTTTGAAAGGAAAACTTATACAAGACATTTGCAACACTACCATATAGTATGGCTAGTTAATAACTATATTAAGAGAAATACAAATATTCTTATAGCTAGAAACGATGAGAAAGACAAGATATACTACCTGTAACCTGGAATAATGAACTTAGGGAAGCTTTCAGTCATGAGAATCGCTTGCAGGTCAAAAATGTGTTGAAAACTGATCGTGTAACTTGGGTTTATTCGCTTTGCTATCTAAAACACAGCTCATCGCATGACCACTAAATGGAAAGCTGGAAGTTGTTAGCTCAAAGTGAGAGTCTGGTGTTTCAAAGTTGTTAAGCATGGAAACATTGCTTTTTGAAGATGGATTGTTCCTGTCCAAAATAAAATGCAGAGTTGTAATAATATAAAAAAAATTATGCCTACCTGATAATCTAACTAGCGATCCTAAGTGGATGTATGAGTCTAAACGCACTATAGAATTCATGTAAAACGTTTTCTGTTTGGGACACCCAGCATTGAAAACAGTTCTATTTAGAGAGTTCCAGTCTGCAAGATGTATTCTTGTTGGTTTTGGTGACACCCAACAATATTTTTTTAAACGTTTAATTACCGAGATGCAAAATGTTTTCTTTCTTGGTGACGCCTGGTCTTGACATTGAACTTATGTAGTGGTAGAAAACCAATCTACGTCTCTAGCTTTCAAAAAAATCAAATTGTTAGCTTTTTTTAGATAGCTACTGCCAAAAGCAATTCTGGCAATGACATCCGCAGTGAGATTCGGAATTCTTCCATTAACTCTCTTGCATGCCAGAAGCTATTGTCTATCTCTTCAGTTCTAGAAGCTACTGTATGGTCCCATTTGTCTAACAGATTTGTTGAGTAAGCCAAAACTTCCAGCACCATAAACTGACAGAAACTAAACCAATAACGTTAGTGCTAAAGTTCACTTACATATTACAAAACTGCAAGCGTCAGCAAATATAAAACTGCAAACTTCAACAAATACAAAGCATGCATACATATAGAATCAAAACTCAACCAAAGATGACAAAGAGATAAATATTCACAACAAATGCTCGAGGTATTCTTGATACATGCCCTCCAATTTGATTGTCAAACAACCTCACAACAAAATTCCTAAGGCCAATGAACATGTAGAAGGTATCCACCCTTGTAAGCATGCACACATACATATGGATGGTTGCATGCCTAGATTTGTTTACAAGTTTACCACGCTATCCTTGAATGCACAATGAGGATGACCAAGGTTGTCAGTGGTCAGGGATCATGGATCGGTGCATGTGTCAGCAGAAGATGACCAGGGTTGCCGGTTGTCAAGGGATCAAGGATCCGTACATGTGTTGTCAGAATCGTCAGTTGTAGGGAGTGTTGCTGTAAAATGAAAGCCAAATTTCACAATAAGAGGTGTTATGTTAAATACTTAAGAAAACCATTTCATTAAAGTAAAAAAACATAGCTTAAAAAACTGTAATGGATGGACACTACTATCAAAAGATCGAATACATTCTTTAGTGCTTGCAGAGAACAATAAGCAAAGTTTATTTAGAAGAAAAGATAGTCATGCTTGGGACGTGCCTTCATGAGGAGCACCCTTCTCCCTAACGGGTTTCAAAGCTCTATAACACATAACATTAATTTTTATTATTCGAGTTCTATAGAGAGCGTGTTAATTTTATTAGTGGCCACCAGCCATTCGTTTTTACATTAACATAATATAACACATCTTATTATCAATTTAGTAATATGTTTATTAGTTACACCATGATGAGAGGTGTTTCATCTACCTCGCCCATCTTTGTGGCAAAACAAGGACTGCTATTAAAGTATATTAAGCCACCTCTTCAATAATTCACTCCACGAATTTTTTGTAACCTTTTGTTCCTCCTTTCAAGGAATCCTTAACTGCTCCAAATCAAATGTTATTTTCTTTTTATAAAGGTGACACTCAACCAATGTTTTCATCTTTTTAGAGTTGTCTAAGATAATATATATGTATCTACTTTGTTATAATTTTATATACTATCACCTAAAAGTAAGATAATAGATATGCATCTACTTGCTTATAATTTTATATATTTATATTATCTCTCAAAAGTAAGATTTTTTTTTGGCCGGGGGGGGTTCATTCCATTGTAAACACTCTTGCTCCAATATGTATATTATGCTGACTATGAAAGTTTCTTAGACTAAGAGCAAGATTTCTTATTAAAAGTTTTAGTAACAACTTTTTGGCACTTGACGTTACAATTAAGAAATTTATAATAATTAGGATAATTATTAAAACTTAAAATTACTACTAATAATAATTAGTTTCACACTAATTAATAGATCATAGAATTTTACCATTATCTAATGGGAAATGATTAGTTTTGTGAGAATTAATCATCACTTAAGAAGTTACTTAAAAACATTGAGATGAACAAGTAAATAGTCACTTAATAAGAAATCTTGGCTTCTTATTAGAAGTTTTAGGAACAACTCTTTCGCATTTGATGTCAAAATTAAGACAGTTATAATAATTAGGATATTTTTAAATCTTAAAATTACTAATAATAATAATTAGCTTCACGCTAATTAATAGATCGTAGAAGTTTACCATTATATAATGAAAAATGATTAGTTTTGTGAGGATTAATCATGACTTAAGAGGTCACTTAAAACATTGAGATGAACAAGTAAATAGTTACTCTATCTTAGGAACACCCACAGTTCACTCTTCTTCTAGTTCCTAAGGCACTAACTTGACACCCTCCATCAAACACATGGCTTCCTAACCATTCAACCTCTCCCACTAATTGATTCATGCACCTACCATTCAGTTGCATTAAGATATGTAGACTCCTAAGTCTACAATTGCAATTCACAACTTAGGGAATACATAACAATTCTTACAGTACTTTATTAGT
Organism: Pseudotsuga menziesii; assembly: GCA_001517045.1. Lineage (NCBI taxonomy): Eukaryota > Viridiplantae > Streptophyta > Pinopsida > Pinales > Pinaceae > Pseudotsuga > Pseudotsuga menziesii. Next base: position 1,314,503 of record LPNX010787311.1, read on the forward strand.
GGGGCCTTGTTCTTGATCTTCTCACTAGGAAGTTGTACATTGCATATTTACCATTTCATTTTCTATTGTAAAAGAATTGAGGTAGAAGAGGGAATATTACCTGACCCAAGGTGGATTTGAATTTATTTACCATCATAGATGCCTGTAGATTTACAATGATTGCGTTTTTCATAGGATTGATTAGTACTACACCTTTGCATACAATATGTCCCAACAAGTTACCAAAATATACACATAATATGCACTTCCACATGTTAAATGAAATCTCCATATGTTTGCAACAAACCAACATAATCTGAAGGAGAGAAACATGGTATTTCAGTAAACTATAGACGGTCCAATCATCCAGATAGACTTCTAAGAACTTATGAAGGAACTCATGGAAAGCGACGATCACAATCCTCTAAAAGACATATGATGCATTCTTAAGTCCAAATAAAATAACATTATATGCGAATAATCCCCATTTAGTAGTAAATGTAGTATTATTATTACCTTCTTTAGTGATTCTAACTTAATGATATCCGAAGGATCCACCAATGAAGGAGTATGCTTCATTTCCTGCCACTTGATTTAATACTTCGTCGTTGAACGATGCTAGAAATGGATCATGGATGCAGGTAGCATTCAAGTTGCTATAATCAACACAACATTGGATGTCCTCTATATCCTTCTTGCTTTGAATCACAATGGGACTGATCCATTTAGATTCATCGACTCAGAAAATTATTCCTACACTCAACATGTGGTCAATCTCCTTCTTGAACTTTAGATTTATTTAGGAATTCAATAAATATGGTCGATGCTTTATAATATTTTCATTTGGATTTAGTGTAATCTTCATTTCCCCGAGATATCCCTGAATTCCTTTTATTTCTATGAATCTCTGTAGAAACAAGTCTTCATGTTATTTCAATAGGGATGTGACCTCAGAGATTGTTTGGTTGTCCCAATAATCCCCATTAACTGCCATAATTTTTTGTCTTCAATACCAATTTTTATTTTCTTTAGCTATAGAAGTTACGAATATATTGCTCTGATATATTCAAGTTTGGTTTGTTTAACTTCCTCAATTCCTTTTGTTTCCTGGAAGGTGAGGTGTCACAACTATTCTAGTTCATATGGTTATGGATTGTCTTGATCTACCTTTGCACAATATAGAGGATGCTTCATCTCTCGGATATCCAAGTGAAAGCTCACTAATTCTTAATGTGCAGGGAAAATATTTGAGTAAGCCACCTTCCGCAACTGGCAAATAAATGATGCACCCTTGATAGATGTTAATTCTTTTGTCATTGTGTCACTTATTGCAGAGAAGGAATATTCTTGACAAAAGTTTCTGTGTAGCTTCTTCTAGTAGTCGGTTTTCCTCCTTGTTTCTTCATGTAGATAGTAAGATTTCAGAATAGGACCGACTCATGGAAGAACCGGTGAGTCGAAAATCGTGGTTGTAAACTTCCTGATTCCCACTACTACTCACACAGCTCAATGTAGTTGTAGGGATTTTTCTCTCCTATGTAGGTTTCTTTCACCATGTTAGTGTGCATAAATGGTCTAATATAATATTCATAGTTAGTTGTGTGGTATCCCAATCCGACAAATCATTTTTTGTTTGTTTCCCACCATCTCGAAACATTCCTTCTAAGTGTTATGTCCAATACATCCATACGATATTCTTCTTCTACTAAATATTCAATCTACTGCAAGAATGTATCCAAGACGTTAGTCCCATCATATGTTGGTATATGATTTAATTCTACACCAATCCATCTAACAAATTTCACCATTGCACAATTTATGGAAGAAACCTAATGATGTTCATGTTTCTAGTTGTCCTATGCTTCTTTAGAATCACTGTAAAATGATTGAATATGTATCCAGATTATTGATCCTTCTGTAGTTGGGTTCATGTAGTTGTCCCTTTTTCCTGATTTGAGAGAGTATATATTGTCCAAAACATCATGTTGCATATTTTCTTGGATTGGATCTATGTATCATGGACCTTGATGCAGATCTAGAGGTTCTGTCACCTTCATTGGCATTGACTTTGAATCTCATCATTCATTCTTTTAGTTCAAGAATGTCATATTTTTCATACATCAATTCAATTTTGAGAAACACAGGATAAGGATCCATCTCACCCATGATCTCAATTACTTCAAAATATGTAGTGGACCAGTGGTCTAGACACCTCCTAAGTCCACTTAAGCATTCTCTAGATGGACAATGGGGAAAATGAAATACTAATTTTCCATATGCAACTTAATTGGAGAATAGACAAGATTTTTGAAACCCATTGCTTCCCATGATGTCTTCAACAAGATGTTCACATCATATCCTAAGTCCAACATCACATTCTTAATATCATAGCCATGCAATTATGCTATTTCTTATAGCACCCTAATTCATTAATTCCCCCCCACAGTGATAAAATAAGTTTTTTTTTGGTGAAACTGAAGACATAATTATTTATGGAAAGAGATGTTTCTACCTTATAAAGATAAATTATAGATTAATATGCTTCTATAGATCATAAATCATATAATAAACTGACCATTACAAGGAAACTCCAAAATAAGGGGCAGGAGGCCCAAAACATGACTAGAAAAAGGGGTTGAGAGCATAGGTGAAGCATGGGATTCACTGGAGCTCAACCTGAATGTGATGGAGGCTGAAAATAACTCTGATAATACTTAAATGGCTGCAATATATCACTCCATACCTGCAAGATAAGAGAATAGGATGGAAGGAGAGGGGAAGTGAATGATGCAGCTCATCTCCCAGTAGTCTAAGGCACATCACTCAGAAGGAATGCTCACATAAGAATAATTCAACATACAAAACAACCAAACTGAAGCAATGGGCTTGCAATATCCTTTAATAGCATTCTGGATAACCTATTGAGCAAGTTACTTGGCTTGGTGACCTATGAGAATAGGTCACCCATGAGTGGACATACTTTCCTTGCTTTTCTTTGCTTTGGCTTTCCTTTTTTTTCCTCTTTTTCTGCCTTTCCTTCTTTTCTAAACTTTCCTACTTTTCATACTTTCCTTCTTTTCCTGTTTTATCTTGCTTTTTGGATTTATGCTGCTTTTCCTGAAATATTCCTCTTTTCTCATTTTTGGACTCTAGTGCTTACTTGACTTCTACTCCAAGTAATTCATCCAAGCTTAACCACTAATTTGAATTAGCGAGGCAATTTCTCCATTTATTCAGCATAACAAATAAAAATATTAATTTCATCAATAATATTAAATGCTCCATAATTATTTATTCCAAAGGGGTAGCAACTATGGATAAATTTAAATGCACACTCCTAATTAATTAATTGCCTCATCTTAACCCCTCATTAATTATTTAATTTAATATGTCACTAAGACTAATGGGGTTCGATCTACTTCATGGTGCTATCAAAATAGGAATATGATAGTTTCCTACCTTTATCTTTTCGGATCAAGATCATGTCTTTTGTCTTGCACAAAACAAAACTTACAGAGCACACAAAGCACATTCCAAATTCATACCACTTGCGTTCTATCACCATAGTAGTATGTCAAGACATTTCACGTCAATATGACAACATGTAACATCCACTATGCAAGAATCACCTAGGAGCACACTCAGTACATTATATCTCTACATGGTCAATGCATTCTATTAGTAAAGAAGAATCGCCTAGGTCCACCTCATGTGCCTCGTGACCTTATCACATCCAACATGGGAACACACACATATATAGATATATATGTAAGGGATGGTTATGGCCGAACAACTTGCTACACCAAATATTTTACATTCAAGTTCAACCTGAAGGACTTATTACATCTGAACAAGATACATCCAAGATATTTTCCATTTAGACAACCTTCGGGGCATATTACATCTGAGTAACATGTGTACCACACTAGGGCTCTTTTTACACTCAGACAACCCATAGGACTTATTACATCTGAATAACCTACGTACCATGCCAGGACTCATATTTACATTTGAATAACCCGTCCTAGGATCGATTACATCTCAGTAACCTATGTATCATGTCAGGACTCATATTTACACTCAAAAACCTACAAGACTGGTTACGTCCGAGCAACCTGCTACACCAAGGTCTTTTCCTCTTTGACAACCTGTCTCATTTCCCATGTGAGATATCATGCATCTACACCTTCTGGTCTCTCATTATTTCTAGCATAGAAACATATCAAGAATGATAATGTCCAAGGATAACCTACAAGCTTCTCCATGACTAATTACATCTGAGTACAACCTACAAGATTGATTACATTTGAACAACCTATGATATTCGCTAGGATTTTACGCTTAGGCAACCTGTCTCTCCAACTATGCTAGAACTCATCACTCCCTCTTTCAAGAGGTCTCGTTTTGGATCACACCAAGTCTTTCTCTGAAGTACCTGAACTTCACTTTGGCTATTTCTAGAATAGAATTGCATCAAGACTAATTACATCTAAGGATAACCTGCGAGATTCGTTAGGACTGATTACATTCCAGGACAACATAGAGGTATGATTACATCTGAGCAACCTATGACCTTCACTATTACTTTTACACTTGGATAACCTGTGTCTCCATCTATGCTATAATTTATCACTCCCTCTTTTGAGGGGCTCGATCTGGATCACATACTAGAGCTTCACTGCTCCTCTCTGCATCATACAAAAATGCAAGTCAGATCAATCAAATCATATATTAGCTTTCAAAAAACTACTTCCTCTCAACTAGCCGAGCAAGTGGCAACATATATTATCTCACTTGTACTCAACACCATGTAGAACTACATCCTTCCAAACCAGTATATCATACCATATCTCAAACTGAAAAATAAACCCAAGGTGTTCTTCCTCTAAGTGGTGTTTCATTCCCAATCCAAATCAACAAAAGCATGCAAGTTATTATTCTGATTCATATCATACTTAGGCCCATACTCAACTATACCCTTAGAGTACCTTAATACATGCTTTGTAGAAACCAGGTGAACGTATCTCAGATCCATCAAAAATTGGCTCAGGGTGTTCACAACAAAGCATATGCCTTGTCTCATATTCGTCAGATACATCAATGAGACAATCATCTGATGATACATCATGGAATCAATTGACTCTGATGAAGAATCACACAATAGCTTCAAGTTTGATTCCATAGGTGTGGCTATCAGCTTGCAAATTTCTTTAGAATCTCCACTGCATACTTTCCTTGGCCAAGGAAAATCCCATCTACATTCTGCGACACCTCCATGCCTAAGAATTATTGCATAATCCCTAGGTCTTTCATTTCTAACTCGGTGGAAAGTTTCCTCCTTGCATAATCAATGAGTTCATCCTCTCCTGTTAGGAACATGACATTGACATATAGCATGAGCATCATTGGTATTCTTCCTTCAACCTTGAAGTAAATTTTGGAATCGAATTTACTCTCAGTAAATCCTAATCAGATTAGTAAGTTGTCCATCCTGGAATACCATGTCAAACTTGAGGATATTCTACAGTCATGCCCTTTAAAGTGGATTATTATCCTCCATCTACATTTTGTACTCTTTGTATCGAAGCATTCTGTACTAAAGTGACATGTAGCTTCCTATGATACTGATCTTCTATGTATCCATCTAAGGTCACTGGATACCAAGATCCTCTATCTTGACCTTTGTTGAAAATTTCCTCTTACACCCATCTATGAGCTTGTGATCCTCTATAGGATTTCATCTTCAACCTTGTAATAAAGGTTACTATATTCATCACTATTGGTGATCTTCAAGCTTCTCATGTAATTGTATGTGCTATCCCATGGGTGCCTTCTAAGCCCATACAAGGCCTTCTTTAATTTTCACACATGATTCTTCGTGTCATGTGTCTCAACTCCCAGTGGATTCTCTACGTACACTTCCTCCTCGACTACACCATTTAAGAATGTTGTCTTGATATCTAGCTGGTGTATCTCCCATATCATACCAGTACATATGGATCTAATGGAAGTGTACCTCACAACTGGTGAAAATTTATCCTCATAGTCTATCCCTTCTTTCTGTAAGAAGCCTTGTGCTACGAATATTTCCTTGTGTCCCATGATGTTTCCATCTACTGCATGCTAGATCTTGTAGATCCATATGGAAGATGTTACAGAATTCCCTTCAGGCCTCAAAACCCCATATTAGACATCATTCCCCATTATCACATGGTACTCTTTGATAATAGTATTCTTTCCTTTCTACTTGGCTAATTCTTCATAGCTAGAAGGATCTGCATCAATGATGTCACTCAACAAAGCCACATTACTGGAGTGTGTCCGAGGCATATTACTTTCTTTGGAATTTCTGCCATACTTTTATTTATATCAGAAGATATTTTGTGCCCATGATGATCTTCATTTCTCGAGGTCGATATACCATTCTCTTTATTTTATTCTAAATCTCTTTCTTTCGCCACAGTGTCTCTAACCCAGAAAGCTTCAGGTTCTTCTTTTAAACTATCGTTACTTGTTCTTCATAATGATCTACAAGTCAAGTTTAGTTGCATGATTCGAAATATTTCATTATTTCCAAAACATATTAATCTAATGCATCAAGATATATGTTACACAGTCATGCAACTATCTTAGCCAATGCTATGACATTCATCCATATCCCGTACACATACGGGTAACTTCTACATGGACTCTACCCCAATGTTATTAAGAGTGTGTACTACTCCCAATATGTCAGCAAAGAGGTTTCAATCGAGATAAGTAGCAATGGAATGGTGTACAACATCACCAACTTCTTACTCATGATGACCAATTTAGTAGTATAAATGCAAACACACTAACATAAATAATACATCAAATGAATATAAACAAGTGCACAACCAAAAAATATTATGAAATGACAATTGAACACTTATTTGTGTTTGTTTGGTGGGTAGACTCCTTCTTTATCCTTATGTCCTTGCAAGAATAAATGGAGTATTCTACTTCATCACCTTCTTCTTTCACAATTGCATCCTTTCTTATCCAAATGTTGAGATGGATAAGAGGTTCTTCATGAGTTGAATCCTTCAGTATTAAAGTACATATTCCTTATCACTTGAGGAATCTTCTCTTTCTTCTTTGAATCATGAGAGCTTGATCTTTAGTTGCTCTGATATTCTCTTCCCTTGTTATGAGTTGAGCTTCTTCTTGTGTGCACTCTTCCTAGATTCTGATAAAGGTAATCAAATTCCTTCTGGAACATATTCCTTGAATGAATGAATCCCATGATATTGGGATTTCATTCAAGGTGGTCCTAACAATATCTTATTCTTCTTCAATTTATCCAATTTGTTCCTTGAATTGAGAAACCCTTGTGAAGTAGGATTGCATGGTCTATGAGTTCTGTATCTTCCCATTCTTCAATTGATTCGTCAATGTCATTTTATGATTGATGTTCTTTCCTTAGAACAACTTTGTTACAACATCAACACTTCTTTTGGTGTCTTCAATGATGACACATGAGGGATGCAATGATTCTCTTGGCTCTAGCCTTAGCCTCATATCCTTCAACCTCTTATAACTTCCTTACTGATATACTGATCCAAGTCATTTTATTCAAGGATCAAGGAGGTCATATACTTCCATGTTCATAATTTTTCAGCTTTACTAAACTTATCATCAAGCTGGGTGTGATGATTCATTTTGAAATGAGAACCTCAAATGGAAATGTCGAGGATTTAGATCTTACCGATTTGAGGTGTCTGACCTGCTTCTGAAGCTAGCTGATCTAGGGTTTGTTAGAGAAACCCTAATTTCCCAATCTTGGAATTTAAAAATTCTGACTGGATAGAAATATGAGCCTCTTCAAGGTGAGTTGTCCAATGTACCCCTTTTTTGAAAATAGTGGTGGGAAGCTACCGAAACAAGAATCCCTACTTTCTCTAATTTCTTCTGCATAATTGTCTATAATTGATTCTATTTTATATCCAAATTTTATGCTCCTCAAGGGCTGAAACATCGCACTGAGGTATTCTGATATGTCTTATTACCAACCCCATAGGTTTGAGAAAAATTGGAATCTCTAAGTGTGACTTATGTTGTGTTTCTTAAGGTGACTGTTTTGAGGATTGTTCAACATAGAGAACTTGTACGGACTGCCATGTGTCAGTGTTTCACATTCGGGGTCTGAAAATTAGACCACATAAACTACAGTCCATGTGGTACATGCAAAATATTTCTAAATTTTATTTTTACCTTCCTAACCTGAGATATAGAAATTATCTCGGGGTAAACCTGTTTATGACTGTATTATGGAGGAGCCTTGAACCCTGATTTGGAGGAATCATATCTCCTAAAGTATAGAGAATATGTGGCTGAAAATCACACACTAGGTACAGAAATATTTAATATTAGGTCTGTAAATGTTTCAACTCCTGATCCTTCTCCAATATTTATTTATAGTAAAATTTCCAAGATGACTAGATTTAGTCTTATAGGGTTTTCAAGCATGAAACCCTAATTTCCAATAGCTGCCATTGTAGATGTATTTCGGTTGCATAGTGCCTTATTTTAGAGTGGCTCTGATACCATGTTAGTTTTTCTAAGTTAATTTACTTAGGATATTTATCTGAAAGAATAAAAAGCACAAAAATACATTAGAGATACACAAGATACACAATATTTTCATCGAGGAAACCATAAAGGAGGAAACCCCACAAACTTCCTCATAAAAAGTTTTGTCACAAAGACAATATGGAAATATATAATAACCCACAAACAATATGTCTGCAGTAGCTCTCTGCTCCTCCTCTTCCTCTCTCCTAAGGTGCACACAAGAGCTGAAGTGAGTGTGTTACAAATGAGGAGGGAGCCTCCCTATTTATATTCTTTTGTTGAGTAACTAACTCAACTAATTCGATAGGTCACGTAACCTTTGGGGTTGACCTATGTAGGAATACACAAAGTACATTTTTCCTTTATTTAACCTGGGTACTATTTCCCTAGGTTACATTGAAGGGTTTACCTTAGTGACCATACACATGTTGATGTATTTGTAACTTCGGAATGTATTCATTTGTATATCTTATGTATTGTACCTCGATGTTCCTATCGGGAATTATTTGTAATGTAATTGAGTCATGTCATACCCCGATGTTCCTATCAAGAGAATTAATAATGTAAAAAATTCATGTAAAGTCATTGAGGTTAACCCTCCATTGTAAGTCAGGGAAATAGTTCCACAATTGTGTTAAGGTTAACCCTCCTTGTTGATCGGAGGGAAAAGTACTCATAGTTATGGGCACTAGGGTTATTAGAATCTCCTAGAGAAGTCGACCCTGGTAAGTAATTGTTAAGTGAGGCCGACTTATTGTAGTGGACATAAAGTAAACAAAAGAATATAAATAGAAGTGAGGCTCTCCTCATTTCTACAAACACACACTCACTCAACTGGGGTGCATGAGTGAGAGAGGAATTCCTCACACAAGTGAGAGAGAGATCAGCTGTCGGAGATCATCTTTATGTTTTTGGGTTTTACTACTTCTATTGGTGCTCATTCTATCTCTGAGGAAGTTGTGGGGTTTTCTCCTTTATGGTTTCCCTAAGGAAAACTCTCTGTGTCTCTTGTCTCTTGTGATTATTGCTGTGCATGTTATTCTCTCAGATAAGATCCTAAGATCATATTGCTTAAATGATAAAAATCTAACATGGTATCAGAGCTAACCTGAGAAGAAGACAATATGCAATTGTAGAATCTAGGGATTCTTAATTTTTGGGTCTCTATCCATAATCCATCAGCAAAAGGAGGCTAGGATAACTCTCCATTGAAGGGTGCATCTTTCTGTTGAAGCAGAATTTGATTCTGGACATTTTCAGTTTTTGCTGCAGGAAACTAGGGATTTTTACAGAAGAGGGATTTTTGAGTGAGCCCAGCATAGTATTAATCTCCTCATCAAAATCAAATTTTAGAAACCTGGGTCAATATTTTTGGTTGGTTGAAACTCTTGGAAATTCAAACCCTAGTTTAACCCCAGGCCTGAAAAACCCTAAAATACTAAAACTAGTAGTTTTGGTAGATTCGCTATATCTCGAGATTGGAAAAGGTTAAGGATCTGAAACGTTTAAAATCCAAATATAAATTCCTGATGTACACTATGTAAAATTTTCAGCCTTAGATTCCCTATATTCTGGGAGATATGATTCCTCCAATTCAACGTTTCAGCCTCTTCCAGGATTCATCCCTAAATAGGACACCTGGGGATAATTGATATATCTAGGGCTACAAAGGTCCAAATGACATTTTTCAAGATGTTCTAGATAGGAAACAATAATTTAATTTCTATGGTAAAATTTTTGGACCCTGATGATTAAGCAGTGACATGTGGCAGTCTATACACGTTTGCTATTCTGAATAATCCTGAAATAAGTCACATTGGGAAAAATATCATAAGTCCCAATTGTTGAAAATAATTCTGATTAAAACTATGTTGTTGGAAAGAGGATAGATGATTTTAACTAAGTACAAAATTTCAGACACAGAGAAGCATTACTTTCAACGATACCACAGAAACAATATCAGGCATTTCTGTAGAAGAAATTGGTAAACTAGGGCTTCATGTTTCGGAAGCTTCCCTCCACTGTTTTAAGAAAAGGAGTACATTGGATAGATCACCTTGAAGAGTTCTATCTTTCTATCCATTCATATCTAAAATATTCTAAGTTTTTAAAATTAGGGTTTCTCTGACAAAGAGATTAGCCAGATCTGAAACCAGGATGGACACCTCAAATCAGTAAGATCTAATCTTTTGATATTTACATTTAAGGTTCTCATTGAAAAATGACTAATCATACCATCTTGATGAAAATATTGGTGAAGCTGACAACTTCCAAGCATGGAAGTATTGGATCTCACTAGTTATTGAATAAAATGAATTAGACACCTCCATAATTGGAGAGGTTCCAGTTCCAGAGGGAGATGAGGCTAAAAGACTTACACAAGAAGAACTTGGTCAAGGCTAAGAAGATCATTGCTGATTCAATCATGGATCATCTTATACCACAAGTGTCTTCCCTACAGAAACCGAAAGAGATGTTTGATTCCTTGACCAAGATATTTGAAGGAAAGAACATAAATCGGAAGATGACTTTGAGAAAACAGTTGAAGAATGTTAAGATCCATAATGCAAAGCCCATGCAGTCATACTTTACAAGGGTCTCTCAAATCAAATAACAAATTGAAGCAATAGAAGAAGAAGTGGAGAATTCAGAAGTTGTGATAACCACCTTGAATGGCCTCCTAGGATCATGGGATTCATTCATTCGAGGAATGTGTTCTAGAAGGAAGTGATTACTTTTAGCAGACTCTGGGAAGAGCACACACAAGATGAAGCTCTACTCATAAAAAATAAAAGAATATGGGAGCAAGTAAATATCAAGTTCTCATGATTCAAAGAAGATTCCTCAAGCAATGAGGAATATGAAGAACTCAATTCTTGGAGAACCTCTTATCCATCTTAGCATTTGGATAAGAAATGATGATGTCATGAATGAAGAAGATGATGAAGTTGAAGGCTCAAGAAGGAGTCTACCCATGAAACAAATAAAGATAAGTATTCAATTGTCATTTCATGATATTGTTTTGTTATGCATTTGTTTATATTCACTTTATGTACTATGCATGATAGCATGTTTGCATTAATGACAGTATACTACTAATATGCATGTGATGGGTAATTATCCCATGGTGGTATACAAATATCCATTGCTACTTATATATAATGAAACCTCTTTGCTGACATATTGGATTAGTGCACAATCTCTATGTTGTCCTGGTAGAGATGGAAGGCTTCTAGAAAGTTTCCGTAAGATATGGATGAATGTTTCATTGGCTAAAATAGTTGCATGATTATATCATAATGAAAAAGAAATTTTCATCATGAACATACCTTATGAAATGTTTCTAACCATACAACTAATGCATTTGAATTGTAGGAAAGATCGCGTACAATCACCTACAAGAAAAGAAGGATGAGACTTATTCTGAACAGCAAGTGACGACAGTTCCAGAAATAATCCAAGATGAAGAATAATATGACGATACTTTCAAAGAAAGAAGAAATATCATAAACAGTACAGTTATGTGACACTGTTCAGAAACATCATTGATGTAGAGCCTTCCATCTATGAAGAAGTAGCCATGAAGAAAGGTAAGGAGAGTACCAGTTCAAGAAGAATGATGTCTAGGATGTGGCATCGAGACCTAAATGAAAGTTTGTAGTATCTTCCATATGGATCTACAAGATCTAGCATGTACTAGATGACAACATCATGGGATACAAGGTAGGATTTGTAGCACAAGGATTCTCACGAAAAGAAGCCATAGACTATGAAGAGACATTTTCATCCAGTGGGAGTTGAGGCACATGACATGAAAAATCATGTGTGCAAATTAAAGAAGACCTTGTACGAGCTCAGAAGACACCCATGGGATAACACATACATGAGGAGCTTGATGAAGATCTTAACCTTTTCTACAAGGTTGAAGATAAAATCCTATAGAGGATAACAAGCTCACAAATGGGTGAGAGAAGATCATTTTTAAGATAGAGGATCTTGGTATCCAGTGACCCTAGATGGATACATATAATAATAGTAGCAGAGGAAGCTACTTGTCACTCCAGTATAGGATACATAGAGTACGAAAGGTAGAGGGAGAATAATGCTCCGCTTTAGACAGAGTGACTGCAGAATATCCTAAGGTTCAACATGGTACGATAGGATGGAAAAAATACTGATGACTGTAGGATTTACCTTTGCTTCAAGGTTGAAGGTGGAAGACCAGTTATTCTCCTATTATATGTTGATGACTTGTTCTTGATAGGAAAAGAGGAACTCGTTAAAGATGCAAGAAGGAGACTTGTTGTCGAGTTCAAGATGAAAAACTTGGTGATGATGCACTACTTTCTAGGCATGGAGGTGTGGCAGAATGCAAAGGGAATCTCCTTAGGACAAGGGAAGTATACAGTAGAGATCCTGAAGTGGTTCGGGATGATGGACTACAAGGCCATGACCACACCTATGGAATCAAACATGAAGCTAGTGAGTGATGCTTCATCTGAGTCAGTTGATGATATGATGTATCGTCAGATGATTGTGTCCTTGATGTACCTGACAAATATGAGACCAGATATTTTCTTTATTGTGAACACATTGAGCCAGTTCCTGACATATCCAAGACATGTTGACTTGATTTCTGCAAAGCATATTCTGAGGTACCTAAAGGGTATAGTTGATTATGGTCTCAAGTATAAGGTGAATTAGAATATTAACTTGGAAGGTTATTGTTATACCCAAATCCTATCACCAACATGTGATGAGATTCTTAACACCTATGTTTTCCCTAAATCCCAAACTTGGAGTGGAAACATGCTCTGGATTTCAATTCTACTTGAAAAACCCTAGCACCGTTTTTTCCCTTTATCTAATGAGTGCTACCTTGTTCAGCACCGCCTAAGTCCTTTTATAAAGAAGCAATTCCAACACTTATGTGCTTTGTTCTTGAAGAAGTTCTTACCTACACCGCTCTGTCATAAAGGTATATAAGTGGTACCCTTGGTAAAATTGGAAAAACAGAGGATGCTTGAGGTTTCTAGAACATGAGCCTCGTGTCCTCTCTTATCCCTATCAATCTGGGTTGGTTGGAATCAAGATCCCTCTTGGTAGGATCTTATAGCCACCTCACCCACAATTCTCTCAACCATACCTATCTATTTGAGTCTTATAAATACAATCTCACATCCATGGTTGAGGGAGAGAACTGAATGGTAATGTTATGCTGTTGAATTGATTATCTAGCCCAATCCATTGGAGAGCACAAGAGAGCAAGTTGGAGCTATTAGGGATGAGGTGTTTATCTTGTAGAGGAGTTTGTCAACACTAAGGCAATGGTTGTAAGCTTCTTCATTGATTTATTAGTGCAAAGCTGATTTCAATCCCACATATATGTTGTATTGATCTCCCATGTATATGTTACTGGATTCCTTAGTCACTAGTATGAATGTGTAAATAATGTTCTGGTAGCTTTGATTTTCTTGTTTGTTTCACATGTTCTACAGGTACACAGGTCCATCATCAAATAATTATTCCAGGTGTTTACAACATTCAAGGAAGGTTTTCACCCTTTGTCATTCACTTATTTGTTCTGGATCTGAACCATTTAGACCAGAGGAACAACTCTGTCTGCAGAAGGTGCAATATTCCTGACAACAAATCTAGTGACTCCACTGGGGACTAGCAAGTTTCAATTGATCTGGCCTTCCTCAGTCCTTATCTGAATCCAAGATCTAGTCCGTAGCTCTCTTCAGTCATATCTACATCTGACCCAGTGAATTTTTTGCTTTGAAATCTTCAGATCTCTTTAGATCTGAGCCACCCTAACTTTCTGTGCTTTGTATTGTGGTTGATTCATCAGTTTTCATGAAATTTTTTACATTTCTAAATTGTTTTTTCACTCTCCTATAGTTCTGGATGATTATAGAGAACCGAGCATGTGCCTTTGGCAAGAAGTGGTGCAACCACCTCAGTCCAGTTAGCAATAGGCGGTGCCACAGCCTGAATCCAGTGAGCATGGAGTGGTTTTGCCTCAAAACCGCCTGTCAGCACCTTCATCTACGCGGTTCTAGGTAGGCCCTATTCTAGACTTGTATTTTGATTTTTGTGTGTTTCTGGCTTACTTTTTGATGAAAATGAAGTGTACTTTAAAAAAATTCACTTTGATTGTTGTATTCTTTCTGCATTCAAAGAGAGTTTATGTTTCTTGCATTGGAGTTTACATTCTTTTCTTTGCTTGAAACCTCTTGCTCCTTTATGTAGATATTATTCGTTGGAATTGGAAAATATACATTTCATTTTCATGAGTAGGTTTCGGTTTTGTTTTGGAATTGGAATGTGTGAGTGATCCATGTTGTTTTGAATCTTTCTTTGCTTGGGGTGATTCTTGTTTCCTTTTGCATGTTGATTTTTTCAGTGCTTGGTAGCAAAGATTGGTTCTTCGTTTCCTTGTCTGTTTCAAAGAGAAGTTTTAGTTTTCTCTCTCCTTTTCTTTATTCGCAAGTGTTGTTGAACGATTTTCTTCTTGTTTTGTGCATGATTGTTTGAAATTCTAGATCTTAATTTCATTAAGAAGAAATATCTGTTTTCAACTTTGCATGCTTTAGAGTTAGTTTTTCTTGGAAACGTTAATGAAATGATCTTTCCATTAAGTTTTTATGCATCTTTTTGAAGCGTGGAAAGATAGGAAACATTTTTGGTTTATTTATGTTTGATGTTCTCTAGATCTCTTTTTTATTTTTTGCTTTGAATATTGTTTGGGGTGCATTGATACTTCACTTTTCGTTTGAAAAGATAGAATTGCATTTGCATTTGGGTGTGCATTTTCGAGAAGAAAAGTAAATCTCTCTCCCTCCCTTAGGTAGAATTTCATTGAAGAGGAAAACTTGCATTATCATATAGACTAGTGTGCATCTTCTTTAATTTCAAGTTTTCACTCCATGGTTCCACCTAAACGTACAAGATAAAATTAACGGTAGTACTAGGTTAAAACTTTTAGCAATTTGAGTGAAAAGTTAGAGACGTGTTCATGTGTCGTTAAGCGTAGGAGTTGTCGTTACTTGTACACACTAAAACTTGGGACTCATGCGGTTATTCCATGTACCATCGGTATATCGAACGACCTTTCATGTACCCTTGAGGTATATTGAAAGGTACTTCACCTACTCGATTGTATATCGGAAGGCCCCTTGTGAACGGTTGTGCATTAGACAACACTACTACCGATTTAAGCTCCCACGTACCTTACATATATCAGGAGACCCTTTTAGGAATCCTCAAAACAACTGATTTAACCTTTTGATTGACTTGGATTTACGAGTGAAGCTTTTAAAGTCTTGATAATCCTGTGAGGTCCCTGACTCTTATACACTCCTTTCACATGTTTTCTTGTTTCTTTTAGTTTGAGTAGTACTTGCTTGTGCATGGTAGTTAGGGGGTTTCTAGAGAGTTTAGAGATGGCATCCCCATCTGGGACTACCACTCAAGAGGTCCCTTTCCAAGGTGTACCTTTTGTATTCCCTCCAAGTGAAGGTATTGGTCCTCCCTTTATTGCCACTCTAAATCCTCTTGGGTTAACTATAGGATTACTGGTATGGATGTTTAATCCGGTAATTTTCGTTACACCTAGTATTTCAAATGTCACCTCTCCTTTAAGAGAGGATCGACCTCAACATAATCTTATTACTTCTCTGCTGGTTGTAACTTCATCCCTTTCTTCTTCTTTACTTGACCAAAGCTCTACGGTTAGTAGTAAGATGGATAAGATGAAGAAGAAAGGGAAGGGTAAAAAGAATAAGGATAAGAAAGAGAAAAATAAGCAACTATCTGCTCTTGATGGTGCTCATTCTAAGAGAATGCCTCAAAAACCCAAGTTCCCTTGTAAGCTTTACAAGGGGGGCCACCTTCTTAAGGAGTGTCCCAGTCTCTCCCGTGTACAAGAAGAGTGGTCTAAAAGGTCCAAAACATCTATGTCATCAACCTCTGATCATCGTGTTGATGATACTCCCTCAACCAGTGCCCCATTGGTAAAAGGTCGTAAGGGTAAACTCTTGTATTCTTGTTTGATATGCAAGGCTATGCATCGTACTTTTCTTTATCCAAGCATGGATGAAGCTTTGCGTTCGTTGGAAAATATTATTGATCATCAACAGGTGATTACAACAATTGATAGTAAGTTATCCCTTGATTCCTTTTTGGTTGACCAAGTGATCAATTCAGTTTCATCTATAAAATATCCCACTCTTCCTTTAGAGAGAGAAGTGGTCGAGTCAATGTCACTTTCCACCCGATCCCGCTCTTTCATCATAGAGTGTTAAGACTGAAGTAGTCTCTTTAAACAAATCTTCGTCTTGTTCTTCTCTTCCAGTAGAGAATGAACTAAAACCTGTCGAAGTTTTTATGCTTTGTTCTAATTGTTCTCGACAACAGGAATTTTTTTCTCTTTCGATAGAACTCTCTCCAAGTACTGAGGTTATTTCCTTTGACTGGAGTAACCTAACAGAGTCTTGTCTTCAGTTGAGTGTTCCTTTCCATATAGTTGTGAATGTTACTGCTAGGTGGATACTTTGCACTATTGTTGAAGAAGGGGATTCTGTTAGTATTCTATATTCAACTGCTTGACAAGCTTTAGGTTCTCCTCAGCTTGTGCCAGCCACCGATTAGATACTGGCTTTTAATAGAAGACCTGCTACACCTTTAGGGACCCTTCCTTATTTGCCTATTACATTAGGAGGGAAAACTGTCTGTATTGATGTTATGGTGGTCCAAGGTCATTTAGATTTCAATTTTCTCCTTGGACGTGATTATTTTTATGCCATGAAGGCTGTTGTGTCCACACTCTTTAGAGTTATGCATTTTCTCCATGATGGGAAGATTGTGACCATTGATCAGATTTCTTTTGTTACACCTAGCCATCCCATTACTCCTGGTAATTAGACTGCCTTGAATGTGCCACGTGTCCTTGTGGATCTTTCCCCTTATAGTTACCTTCTTCCCATCATAGGTAAAATGGGGGGTATGCCCCTAGTCTATGGACATCATAATGGAGCTAAGCCGCTAGATTTTATGAAATAAGGGAAACCTACCAACCTATGGATATCATGTTGGGTAAGAGCAGGTTTGAGAGCATAGTTTACTCATTGGTTTCAAGCTTGTTAAAAAATAAAACCACTCCTTAAGCATAGTTTACCTTTTGGTTTCAAGCTTGCATAAAAAAGAAACCATTCCTAAGCATAGTTCATTTTCTATTTTAAGCTCGTTAAAAAATGAAGTAGGTTTCCTTAAGCATAGTTTACCTTTTGGTTTCAAGCTTGCATAAAAATGAAACCATGTTCAAGCATAGTTACTTTCTATTTCAAGCTGGTGTAAAAATGAAATAGATCCCCTTCCCTTGAGTTGAGTATTCCCTTTAGTGTTAGAACTTGAACCTTCTTTCACCTGCCTGATTCTTGTTCTTCCTACCCCCCTGGTGAACATTTTCACATTAGTAACTATGTTTTTTAGGTTGGGTATGGAAGAAGAATCATCAGATGAAACGAATCTTGGGGGGCATGTCGAGCCCCTAGCAACCATGCTAGGGGTGAACTTTGCTAGAAATCATGCTGGGGCAAGATTCTGACCTTTGTATATCATGTTAAAGGGATTTTTCAAGCATAGTTTACCCATTGGTTTTGAGCTTGCGTAAAAATGAAACCAATCCTCAAGCATTCTTTCAACTGATCTTCGAGATCTTTAAAAACAGTAAGATGGTGTTGAGCTTACTTTTCATTTTTCGTGCTCTTGTTAAAACAAGAAATTTGGTTTGAGCTTAGTTTATTAATTTTTTGTGCTATGGATTCAAACATGAAAAAGGTTAATAGAGTATTCTTTAAGCTCTTTTCAGACTCTTAAAATGTGAAAAGATAGTCGAGTACTTGTCTTATTCATACTCATAAAATTACTTGAAGAGTCATTCATCTGATGGTAGGTTATCAATTTTTCAGTTTAGATGAACTATTTATGAAAAAGGGCCCTGTGGAGTCTTGTTCTGTGGTCATTCAGACTCTCTAAACAAAAACGATACCGAGTTAACTTTCATTGGACTTGTTAAATTAAACATTGAGAGACCCGCTTTTGGGAATGAACCCCTACTCTCTTAGTTTCGGAAAACATATGAGTTTGGACTTGTCTTTGGACGAGCTACAATGAGTGTTTGTTACCTTCTTTGAAATCATAAAAACAAAACAGAGGCAAATAAATGGCAGTTTGTCATTACCTTTGAACATGGCACATGTATGCATATCATTTCAGTCAATTGGGCATCTAGTTTATTTCCATGACGATCCACTTTCATGAGTCATGTCACTCCTTTGAGTTTTTCAAAAGAATGCATTGTCCACCATCGCACTGTGTGTTTGTCTGGTCTAGTCATGCTACCAAGTATTTTATCGTGCTGCCCGATGTTCAAAGGGAAGTTGTAAAATTCTACCTCTGTAGTAAAAACAGTCTTTGTCTCAGTACTTTTGATTCAGTATTATGGTTACCTCATTCAAATCATTCCAGAACTTTGTTCTGAGTTTCGTGTTGTCGATGTGGGATTCATCATAGCCCTCCTTCGATGAGACTATTCCTATCGACATCAGCTCATCATCCGAGAAATAGTCTTAGAAACAATTTTAGTACCTTGAGATCTATATGCCTCAATGAAAGATTCTCTCTCTCTTGACATAGGTTCACATAATTGACTTTTGATCGATAGAATCGACTGGGTGTTCGACATCAAAACATTTATTCACACTCAGTAGATTGTACTAGGGTACCTTGGCAATCATTGACATCAATGGTGATCTCCCTTGTACTTGTTAACAGTTCACATCATTAGCTGGTAATCAAGTGGTTTCTACCATGTTCGACTTCAGAACATTGTAATCACATGGATAGAATTGTACTTTGTGGAAAATGAGATGAAGACCTTGGGTAGTTGTTTAGCACTCATTGCTTTCCCTAGGTTGCGATGGAGTTTTGTATATCAAGCATGGATTCACATTTGTATGGTCGTGGTGATGCTCAAATTTACATCTGTATGACATAGATCTATGTTGTATGTCTGGTAGCTATGTCCAAGTTTGAGTCCTCTATCACATGGATCTACGTTGTATTCTAGTAGCCATGGTTTTTTATTCCTCTCATGGATCTGCTTTGTATTGGTCTACAGCCATGAGTTGGTTACATTTGTCTATGAGTCAAAAATATTGATTTATTGCAGATGCCTAATTGACGACACTCTCCGATCAAGTTGACTCTTACCTCAAAGTGACAAGTTGTTCTCTTAAATATCTCGCTTATCATATCCCCCTAAGCCTCATGCTTTGGGAGGCATTCTGTTATACCCAAATCCTGTCACCAACATGTGATGAGATCCTTAACACCTATGTTTTCCCTAAATCCAAAACTTGGAGTGTAAACATGCTCTAGATGTCAATTCTACATGAAAAACCCTAGCACTGCTTTTTCCCTTTAGCTGATGAGCGGTACCTTGTTTAGCGCCGCTTGAGTCCTGTTATAGAGAAGCGATGTGTTGGTTTACTATGGGAAAACCCAGGTTTACTATAATGTACCAACAAAACCCCTAGCTCACTGGCCCTTTCAGTGACAAACCGTGGAACAGCCTAAAGTCTCACCCGAAGTGATCTCGGATGGGTTGGCTGAAGACTCAGGTGTCCTCAACCAGGTTCTATTGTATCCTACGTTCTCCTTTCTCTACTTAACCAATTGAGTCTCTTTATAAGAACTATTTCTCTCTCCCAGGTGGCTCTACCTTAAAACTGACTCTTATCGCATCACGACTTCTCCGACGATGCACAAACTTTCTCTTCTACTTGACTCTTTACCTGCGATATCCCACACCGCGGCTCCTCCGGCAGTGCGATATCGCCTTTCTGCGCTGCGATAGCTTCTATGGCAAGACTCAATAGGACTCTCCAACTCTCAAGGTCCAACAACTTTCCTTCTCTTCTAATAGCTCAGTTAACCTTTGCAAGGGTTTTAAGCAACTTCTCTTATGATTCCTCAGTCTATTATGCTTAACATCTATTACGCTCAACTTGCTAGATTAAATATACAAAAATCACTTAACACAGTAACTGTTATGGTCTGAATAAAGCACTAATAAAGCCATAATCAGAATACTTAACACATCCAACTCACATTTAACCTTCTATGTTACTGTAAACTGAAGGATAGCATACATACATTCATTAACTGTTAATCAAAGCTCATGTAACAGGTAACAGATAGCAAATAAGTAAACACAATCACATGAAACAGTCGCACAACACACGTATTTTACATGGTTCACTTCCAAGGGGGGGAAGCTAGGTCCACAAGAGCTGGTTTTTATATTATATCTTGAGAGGATAAACACAGTTCCACTGCAACCTATTATGCAGCTCGAGATCTTCTGGGAAACTCCACGCACTCAGTCGGGAGCCCTTCTCTTAGATCTCTTCTCTTTCTATATTGCTTTCTCTTTACAATATTTCCTCTCTCTCTCTCTCAATCCCTGTGGATTGTTACATTCATGCTCAAGGAGCCAGCTACTGGTTGCAGTAAGATAATACAGACTTAACAATAGAACCAGAGCTCGACTCTTTCTTAATATCTTACAATACAGATAATTCAACAACTAGCTATCTTTCTCTCTACTATCTAACTGTCTCTCTGTCTCACTATCTAACCTTTTACAATACAAAATACATGCTTAAATAGGTGGCCCGAAGGTCTCACCCTGATACAACACTGTGGGCCTATCCCAACAATAACCCCAAAACCCTAACTGTGACAGTCAGCGCATCTGTACTGTGGGCTGCCGCTTACTGGTCACACTGTAGCTCTTTGTAGTCTTCCACGCTGATCATGGGTATGGGGGCCACTTCCTTGGTTGCTCCCCTTCTGTCCTTTGTCTTCAATACCTCGGCCCGTTGCTCCTTTTCCTTTATGAGGGTAGCTGAGCCCTCCTGTCTTCACCGTTTCCTTAAGTGTAGTCGTTGAGCTCTCTCTTCTCGGCCGCTCTAGGTATTGTTTCCTTTGACTTTCTTGTCCCGATATAGCATATTTTTTTTAGCTTCGAGGCCCTACTCCAACAGTCCCCTAACACTTACTTGTAGCTCATCCCTGAGCCACTAACAGCTGGTTTCTCTTGCTATAGCTTTTCCTTGGCTTCCTGCAAAGTCCTTGCAAATCTTTCTCTGAGTCCTGCGACTTCTTTGTCCATAGCTTCAACAAAATATTGTGCCGCTTCAAGCATATCTTGACTAATGATGGAGTCTTCTATTTCATCAATTTCAGTTTTTCTTGTAGTGAACTCCTTGACCTTCTACTCAACTGCATCGACCAGCTCTGCAATTTGTTCCTGATATGGCTGAAGAAAATTATTAAATTGTATCTCTTTTTCTCTTAACCGTTGTGCTTCCTGTTGAAAATGGTTCATCTCTATCGTCCTCTTCATCTTTGCAAGAGCTCCTAAGCTCCTGACTTATTCCTTCATTATTTTCGTGGCCTTCTCTATGTTTTGGATTCTCTACTGCAATTCCAGTTTATCCAGGAGCTCGTCTAGCTCCGACCATGTCTTCGTCGCATTGGCTAATAATGACTCTGCATCATCTATGCGACATTTCATCTATGTTGAAGCGAGTCTAAAGGAATCTGACCTTGCTTCCTTGTCTTCCTGAGGTGTTCCTTGTACTTGAGCCTCAAGCTCAACAATCTATGCTTTGTGGTCTTCCTCCATCTTGGCCACTGTCTCTTCCAAAGCCTTTGCTCTATCTGCAATTCTTCTTACCTTCTGCGGTAGAGGTAAGGAAAACTCTATGTTACACTGGGGTAAATCCAGTGCGATGTTCTGCAGGACTTGACTTAGATCCTATTCTCTTTCTTTGTATATTCTCAACTCCTCCACCTTTTTCTGAAAGGTTGCGGTGAGCTCCACATTCTGTTGTCTCAGCTGAGTGTTCTGTTTATAGGCCACCATCTCTCTATCCCTGAGCTCTACGGCTATCTGCTGCTGGATCATCTGTAGTTGATCAACAGGGAATTTTGCCAGATTAACCTCAATAGGGTGTCTAATATGTATCTGCACATCAATCATTGAAGCAAGGAATCGGATGCTCCCTGGCGGTATCGGCACTGTATTGATGCAATATTTTGCAAAGACTTCCTCGTGGGAAATCGATTGTTGTGAGCGTTCTCCTACTGTCGCCTTGATTGGAGGAAGCTGCGTTGTGGCAGTCTTCTCAGTTAGTGCCTTCAACTCTAGAAGCTGCTTATCTACCGATCTCTATAGCTTGTCCTGCGATGTCTGTATCGTCTCAAATGAGTCCTGTAGCGCCTCCTGCAATCTCATTGCAATGAGTTCATAGTCATCCTCTCTTAGTACAGTCTCTGTAGTTGGATTTGAGGCTTTGGTTTTTTTCTTATTTGGTGCGTCTGTGGGCACCTCTTCTACATCTTTCCTCTTTTGTGCCACTGGTGGCACTTCTACTGGGTCTTTCCTCTTTTGTGCCGCTGGTGGCACTTCTACTGGGTCTTTCCTCTTGGAACCCACCTTATCTTTTCCTTTGTCTAATGGGCCTAGTGGTACAGTATTTGCTGTTACATTTCCTGTTGTGGCATCTTCTAATGCCTTCTTCCATTCTTCATCAAAGTCTTTGATGACATCCTCAACATCATGTGCTATCATCTTGAATGAACTAATAGCCAAATTATCCGTTCTAAACCCTTTTTGGCCTCAAATAGATTGTATGGCTGTCTGCCATGAACTCAAGCCGATTATCATACATATCCACAATCTCCATGCTGATCTGTGGTGTATCTTGGATGACTCTTTTCAGCAGGTTATAGTATTCATAGAATACTATCATATTAATCTTTTTCTTAGCTGGGATGTTGGTCTCCCATAAGTTTGCATAGCGGGCGCCTCTGCACTCGCCGCTTCGTAGCTGTAGAAACTAGGTATGGGGCGACTCTTTCCACTCGACGAATGTGCATAATATAAGCATCCACAAGAAATGGAAGGGGTGGTTTGTCTCATCCTGTGCTGTCAAACAATCTTGAAGAAAAATATTTAATAAAAATAAACACCAATTAAATTTTTCACCTTCTGCGACTTGTATGGCAAGGTGAATTACTGATCCTGTGACTTCTTTCGGGCGAACTTTAGTTAACAGTCTGCCTGCGAGCAGGATGGCTGTGAATCTGAGTGTATCATCTGCTAGTGATGTGAGGTCATAAGCCTGACCTCCTCTCTGTAGCTTATACTTGTTAACTAGGGTTGCTGGTAGCTTGGAATCCTTGCGCTTCCCTTATATATGCGTCTGAGGGTCTTTACCGATCTTGGACAGCCCGATGATATGGTGTATCAGATCGACATTCAAGTCAACCCAGTTACCTAACCAGAGCTAACCTCCATGTACACAAGAAAGTAGCATGCGCACCACGGCATTAACCTCTGCACCTCGTCCAAAATGTGGTATTCTCAACAAATTGAGCAAGTCTGACCGCTCAAGCATCTGGACATGTTCCATAGGAACAAACTCATCTGCATCAGTCCTCGGGTTCCTATGAACCATAAGATACTGATCCGGCTGAAATTGAGGATATGTCTTGCCGTCTCCAAGGTTATAGTCTGTAAATTTGGGAGTAGGGACATATCCTAACAGGTCTCTGTCTTTCTTTACACGAGGGTCCATCGGCGGTAGAGGAATAGGAAACTTAGCACCCTTGGGAATGGTTACCTCTGGTGCATCCTCGACTCACAGCATGATGTATACTGTTGTCGTATGAACTTCTTATTCCTGCTCTAGGCTGGACTCTTCTACTATTTGAGCTTGAATCCTCATCCTTGGTGTCTGTCTGACCTGTGGTGCACCTAATTTCACAACCCTGGGCGGCGGCATCATAACAGATAGGAGGCCACCACGCTGGAATCATCACACAACGTCTTCTAAATCTTCCTTCTCGGACATACACCACCTGGTGCAATACTCTGGAATAGCAATGGCTACAAAATTGGGGAAACTAGCACTCTGTAACTGAAGTATCTCTGCTCAGGAAAGACTCTTACAAATTTCTCTATACTCTCATAAATCGCTAAAGTAACCCTTTTGTGTGAATGATCTATGTACTTATAACAAAGGCGATAATCTCTGAAGCAACAGTCACTTAGGCTGGACCCATCGGTAGCATTTATTGCATGGACAAGACAACACCCGTCGTTTCGATCCTCATTAATTGCTGAAAATCTGATCAAATTTCCTTTAAACATTGTGCACAGGCGCCGGTCTCGACCAAGATTTACCAAATCTAGGAAAATCACTGTACTATTTCCAAATCTAGGGAAATGGATAGTTGTCATATCTAGATTAACTGCTTGGTAGAGGGTGACATGACTGGCCCTCTATCCCTTTCAAAAATTATCTACATGGCACAGGGAGCATCGCATCACTGCGAGGTCACACCGCATTGTCCTGAACCAAAAAGGTGTCACGCCAAGTTATTGAAACTCCTCAATGTTCAAAACTTGCGCACAATAAACTTTTCTGCTGTGATTCCTCATACTTGACACATTTTTTTTATTTTTTATTTTTTATTTTTTGTGTAGACTAGTTATAGGTGCGATGTCTCCTTTCAACTACACTGGACATCTGCACAGTTGTTCCCTTTGTTAGGACTGGGAGGTGGAGTGGCTATCGCTATAAATATTAAGCCTACTACCATTAATCAAAGTAGGAACAAGCTCCCCATTCAGTTTACTGAGCTGAACGGCACCTCCTTTTGTAACTTGCTGAATCTGATATGGCCCCAAAAAATGCGTCTTAAGCTTCCTTGGAAACTTAACAAACTTGTTTTCATAAAGGAGCACTAGGTCTCCTGTCTGAAAAATATTGCTCTTAATGTACCTATCATGCCAAGCTTTTTCTCATGCCTTCTGCACTTTTTGATGAAATCCTGCGATGAATCTGTCTTCCTCTAAGGCAAGCAGTTGCGCTAGTATTTCATTCATCGTATATGTATCAGTCATC
The DNA here is from genome assembly GCA_001517045.1 of Pseudotsuga menziesii. Lineage (NCBI taxonomy): Eukaryota > Viridiplantae > Streptophyta > Pinopsida > Pinales > Pinaceae > Pseudotsuga > Pseudotsuga menziesii. The sequence goes on from LPNX010787311.1 coordinate 1,340,125, forward strand.
TTGATGATTTGAGCAATTCTTAAACTGGGAATAATATATTCCATAGGCATAACAGCCTCTTGTCCATACACCAAGCTGAAAGGTGTGTATCCCGTAAGTTTCTTGCATGTAGTTCTACAAACCCATAATACAACATTAACCCTGAGGTCCCAATCATTTCTTTGGCTGTTACAGATCTTAGTAAGAGCATTTTCTAGAATCTTGTTAAAAGCCTCCACCGTACCATTAGCTTGTGGATGGTAGGGAGTGCTCTTATGGTGTTGTATCTGAAATTCCTCTGTGAAGGCCTCAATAGTGCAATTCATAAAATGTGTGCCTTGATTTGTGTTGTTGAGTTTGCGCAAATCGACACAAATCCTGATTTCTCCCTTAGTTTTCTTTTCCTGCACAACCATGGGACTAACCCATTCGCTCTCTTCTACTAGTTTGATGATGCCTACTGTTAGCATCTTATCAATCTCATCCTTAACTTTTTCTTTATAATGAGGATTCAATCTGTATGGACGTTGCTTAACTGGCCTAGCATCATCTTTCAAAGGTATGCTCATGACTCCCAGATCTCCTACTATTCCCTTCATCTCTGTGAACTTAGTGGGAAATAGGTCCTGATAGTCATGTAATAGATCTGCGATGTGTCCTACTATTCCATCATCCCAATAGTCTCCAATAGAGGCAAACTTTGGTTATGTTTCTATGCCAATATTGATGTTTTTAATCTTGATAGGTTCTGTGACAGCTGGAAACTATAGCTTTGGTCCATCAACTTCACGAGTCCCTTCAGACTCTGGAATGTTGATACTATGAGGATTCTCATCCTCATCACCTGGCTCTTCTGTGAAATTGTAACACTCGAGCGCGTGTTCTAACTGGATGGCCCAATCAAGCTGAGTATACACCGGTAGGGTACAGTCATCAAATATCTTAGTCTTTATAACATCTAGATCCTGATCGATGCTTGGATACTCAAATTCAAAAGTGAAAGTGAGTAGAAAGCTGTCTATCATAACTGGCCATGTAATAGTTCCTCTGCGCAACTCTGTCTCAGTGTACCAGTTCCTTGGAAATCTGTCTAAAGTGTGAATGAATAGGTGAACCCATTCATCCTCTGGAATGTCCAACCAACTCTGTTCACAAATCTTAATATGTGAACTGGGGTCACTTTCTCCTGTATATTTCTGCTGTAAAGGCTCCTTGTTATTAGAGAATCTGATCACCATCAGTCTCTTAAAATCATCCCATGATGTGATATGTTCTTTATGTGTATGCCACCATCTTGCAGGTGTGGCTTTGACTGCAAGGTCAATAGTTTCCATCCTCTGCTCATGAGGAATTTCCTGCTCAAACTGTTATAAAAAGTCGTTAACATCCGCTAAGCCATGAAAGGACGAAATATCCTTAACCTCTATGCCAATCCATCACAGTGACTTGGTCATAAACGCACATCTGCGAGCTGAGACTTCGTAAAGTCTATTCTACCAATTTTCTAAGCCAACATCTAAATCTGATGCGCATGAGCTGTCGCATCACCAACTAATATTTCCTTCTGTGGTGGGGTTGATATAATCACTCTGGTTAGCAATCATATGATAGAGGCTTTCCATATTACGCTTCTCTTCCTCTGCTCTGATAGGTTCAATGTAACGAGGACCCTAGAAAGGATCCAACGGTGCGATGACTCGAATCTGATTATCCTCAAAGGTCATTTGTCTTTTCTTTAAATCGATAACAGCCATGTTATCAATTTCCCAATCAATACCTAGTAAAGCTGGGTACGGTCTGCTATCGCCAATGATTTCTATGACTTCAAAGTCTACAAAGCTGCGAACTCCGTCAATATAAACTAGTACTTGTGGTAATCGACCCAGTGGTGACACCCTCTGCTGATTGGCTAGTCGCAGATGGATAGGTGATCTGGCTAACTTAGGGCTACCCATCTGTTCCCATGTCTGCTTAGTCAGAACATTTACCTCTGATCCTAAATCTAGGATTACCTCATCCATTTCAAATTCTTCTATTTGCACTGTGAGTCTCATTTCTCTTCCTATTCTTATATGGCCCATAATATTATGAACAACACACTACGCACTATTCACAAAAGACGGCTGTTGATACTGTTCTATGATGTGCTAAAGCTCTCTGATAGCTTTCTCATTTCATACAAGTTTAAAGCAGGTCCACAGGAAGGATTGGACACTTCCTGTCAACTCATCTTCTTCACACCTTCCCGATGTGGTAGCCTACAGTATCTGCACAGAACTAATGCCACAATGTTGCTACTATGGTACGCCCCTACAAGGCAATACCTGTGATCCTAATGGTGTAGGTTCAGTAAAGAAAGTTTTATCTTGCTGAAATGTTTCTTTGTTCTTCTGCAGGTCGAGTGGTGTTGATTTATCAGTAGTTTTACGCACCCACTCCGAACCTGTATTCTTTTCTGCATCCTATGATGTCCTACTAGTAGAAGCACCGCTACGAGTCACAATATTGACTCTTGGTTCTGGTTCTTTCTGCTCAGCAGCAATAAGTTGAATATTCTGGTTTACTACTGGCTTAGGGTCCCTAATCATGGCTATCAAGATAGGACATTCTTCTATAATATGCGCATAGGACTTGCAATATTTACATGTCGTAGTAGCGTTCTGACAATCCCTAGCGTAATGTCCTATGGCTCCACAGTTGTAACAAGTAATCAGTCCATGGCCATGGCCAAAGCCTCCATCACAGCCAAAGCCTCCACCACGGCCTTGTCCTCTGAATCCTCCACCACGGCCATCATGAGCCAGTTCATGCTGTAGTTCTGTTGCTTGACCTAGTGTCTCTGACTGGACTATGTAGAATTCATGTTTTCTCTCTATCATGAGATCATAAGCTCTGCAATTATGTTCACCATGTCCTACTGACTTACATAAGTTACAATATGAGTTTTTAGGAGTCTATACATACTTCTGAAGTAAAGGGAAATCTTGTGGTCTATGTCCTCTTATTCGACAGAGTTCACACCATGGCCCTTGGGTCTGTACTAAGGGGTTAGGTGCCCCACTTGATAGATACTCAACAAATACTGGACAATTATCTTTAGTATGGCCCTGTCCTTTACACTTTATACACCATAATTCTTGTGCAACCTCTTTTCCTTTCTTAATCTCGTGTAGCTGTAAAGTGAGGTTGGCTAACTGATTCTATAAGTTTGTCATACCTGTACTAGTCTCAGCTAGAGGTGAAGCCTCTAGTTTCATTGCCATCTCCAATGCTTCATCCTGCGTACGGAGTCTTTGTTGCTTTAGTGGAAGTCTGATGTGAGGGAGCAGTGCTGCAATGAACCATTCCTTATGCTGCTCCGGTGCAAACTCAAAGCTAACTTGTTCTATAAGGGATTTAAATTTCCGATCAAAGTCCCATTCTGACTCTGTGGGTAACTGTTTGATGTCTTTAAGTTCTGTAATGCATTGTGACCCAGACTTAGGTTTCTTAAATTCCTTAATCATGGCAGTCCTGACCTGTACGAGCGTCCTGGGATGTGCTGATGTATACTTCATATACCATGTTAAAGCTTGTTCTCTAAGTGTAGTGGCCAACTGGAGAAGTTTAGTATTATCATCTTGGATCTGTTTAATGGTCCATACAGCTTCACATAGGAACCAATGTTGTTATGGGTCTTCTGCCCCTGTACCCTTAGAGGTAGGTAATTTCATATCATCCCCCATTCTGTTTCTACGTGGTGGATTCTGATTTGCTGTGTTACTACCACTTGGCGGTGTAACTGTAGTATGTATTGTGTGTGAACTACTAGATGGAGTTCCTGCGGGATTATTCTGAGTCCCAGTTGCTTTCTGTGGGGTATAAGGGTGATGAGGGATACCCTCTACTGTTGTTTCTCTATTATTTTGACTCTGTTCTCTAGTACTGTCTAAACTATCTTCAAAGAAGGAAGATCTGAAATCTACTTTATATTTCTTACCGCTACGGGTACATCCAATTTCTTCAAAATCACTCTCAAACTCTTGTGATATTACACTTACTTAATTTATTCATCCGATAATATATCCAATACTCCTTTTTCGTGTAATAACATCTTAAGGAACAAATTTAAAGAGTTCAAGTACTTACCGCGATATCCTTTGAAGAAGTACCTCTCCGCTTCGCTGAAACTCTTTCTTTGATCAACTGCAAACTCTATAATGAAACCTTCTAGAAAACTCGCAAGCTAGAAGTCCACTACCCGTGAAATGGGATTATCAACGCTCTTCACGATGTGAATTAGCTCAGGTGTCCAAACAATGTTCCTTTTCTTCTTGAATACGTTCTTATCAGTCAAATTTGATAACCAATCATGCAACTCATTTGCATAGGTTACAAAAAATATCGCATGCAGTTCTGTGAAGATATGTTTTTGTAACTAGTCCTCTGTACTCAGTCTAGGACTCTTTTTTTCTTTTTCAGCAAATTTTCTCTCCGTAGACTCAACCCAGTGGTTAAGTTCTTCTTTAGTAGGATCCCAACAGAACATTAGCTCTTCAATTTGTTCAAAATGACAATGGAACCATTTGTTGTTTTACTATGGGTAGACCCGGGTTTACTGTAACGTACCAACAAAACCCCTAGCTCACTGGCCCTTTCAGCGACAGACCATAGAACGGCCTGAAGTCTCACCCGAAGTTATCTTGGATGGGTTGGCTGAAGACTCAGGTGTCCTCAACCAGGTTCTATTGTATCCTATGTTCTCCTTACTCTACTTAACCAGTTGAGTCTCTTTATAAGCGTTGTTTCTCTCTCCCAGCTGGCTCTACCTTAAAACTAACTCTTATCGCATCGTGACTTCTTCGAGGATGCGCAAACTTTCTCTTCTACTTGACTCTTTACTTGCGATATCCCACACCATGGCTCCTCTAGTAATGCGATATCGTCTTTCTGCGCTGTGATTGCTTCTATGGCAAGATTCAATAAGACTCTCCAACTCTCAAGGTCCAACGGCTTTCCTTCTCTTCTAATAGCTCAGTTAACCTTCGCAAGGGTTTTAAACAACTTCTCTTACGCTTCCTTAGTCTATTATGCTTAACATCTATTGCACTCAACTTGCTGGATTAAATATACAGAAATCACTTAACACAGTAACTGTTATGGTCTGAATCAAGCACTGATAAACCCATAAGCAGAATACTTAACACATCCAACTCGCATTAAACCTTCTACATTACTGTAAACTGAAGGATAGCATACATACATTCATTAACTGTTAATCAAAGCTCATGTAACAGGTAACAGATAGCAAATAAGTAAACACAATCACATGAAACAGTCGCACAACACACGAATTTTACGTGGTTCACTTCCAATGGGGGGAAGCTACATCCATAGGAACTGGTTTTTATATTATATTTTGAGAGGATAAACACAGTTCCGCTGCAACCTATTATGCAACTTGAGATCTTCTGGGAAACTCCACGCACTCAGCCAAGATCCCTTCTCTTAGATCTCTTCTCTTTCTATATTGCTTTCTCTTTACAATATTTCCTCTCTCTCTCTCTCAATCCCTGCGGATTGTTACATTCATGCTCAAAAATCCAGCTACTGGTTGTAGTAAGATAATAAAGACTTAACAACAGAACCGGAGCTCGACTCTTTCTTAATATCTTACAATACAGATAATTCAACAACTAGCTATCTTTCTCTCTACTGTCTAACTATCTCTCTGTCTCACTATCTAACCTTTTACAATACAAAATACATGCTTAAATAGGTGGCCCGAAGGTCTCACCCTGATACAAAACTGTGGGCCTATCCCAACAGTAACCCAAAAACCCTAACTGTGACAGTTGGTGCACTATACTGTGGGCTGCCGCTTACTGGTCACACTGCAGCTCTCTACAATCTTCCACGCTTCCCGGCGCTGATCCTAGGTATGGGCGCCGCTTCCTCAGTCGCTCCCCTTCTATTATTTGTATTCAATACCTCAGCCCATTTCTCCTTTTCCTTTATGAGGGTAGCTGAGCCCTCCTGTGTTCGCCGATGCCTTAAGTGCAGTGGTTGAGCTCTCTCTTCTTGGCCGCTCCAGGTACTGTTTCCTTTGACTTTCTTGTCCCAATATAGCATATTTTCCTGTAGCTACGAGGCCCTAATCCAACACGGTGCCACCGCATATGTGCTTTGTTCTTGAAGTGGTTATTACCTACACCACTCTATCATAAAGGTATATAATCGGTACCCTTGGTAAAATTGGAAAAAAACAGGATTATCGAGGTTTCTAGAACATGAGCCTCATTTCCTCCCTTATCCCTATCAATCTAGGTTGCTTGGAGTCAAGATCCCTCTTGGGAGGATCTTATAACCACCTCACCCACAATTCTCTCAACCATACCTATCTATTTGAGTCTTATAAATACAAGCTCACATCCATGGTTGAGGGAGAGAAATGAATGGTGATGTTATGCTGTTGAATTGACTATCTAGCCCAATCCATTGGAGAGCACAAGAGAGCAAGTTGGAGCTATCGGGGATGAGGTGTTTGTCTTGTGGAGGAGTTTGTCAACACTAAGGAGATGGTTGTAATCTTGTTCATTGATTTCTTAATGCAAAGCTGATTTATGTCCCACATATATGTTGTACTGATCTCGCATGTATATGTTACTGGATTCCTTAGTCACTAGTATGAATTTGTAAATAATTTTCTGGTAGCTTTGATGTTCTTGTTTGTTTGACATGTTCTGAAGGTACACAGGTTTGTCATCAAAGCATTATTCCAGGTGTTTACAACATTTAGGGAAGGTTTTCACCCTTTGTTTATTTGTTCTGCATCTGAACCATTCAGATGAGAGGAACAGCTTCTATCCATAGAAGGTGCAATATTCCTGACAATAGTTATGTGGATTCAGATTGGGAAGGCAGTGCCATTGATAGGAAAAGCACTTCAGGGTTTTGCTTCAATATGGGATCAGTTATGATCTCATGGTTTAGCAGGAAGCAATCCTGTGTTGCACTGAGTACAACCAATGCAAAGTATGTTGCAGCTTGTTTGGCTATCTATGAGGTAGTGTGGCTTAGGAAGCTACTATATTATTTGTTTTATCTCCAGTTGGATGCTACTTGCATATATTGTGACAACCAGAGTTGTGTGAAGTTGTCAAAGAACCCAGTGTTCCAAAAAAAGTCAAATCATATTGAGATCAAATATCACTATATCAGGTATATGGTGCAGAGAGGAGTAGTGAAGCTATATTATGTTGCGAAGGACGAGCATATAGCTGATGTGTTAACCAAACCATTAGCTAGAGTGAAGTTTGAGTACTTTAGGGAGAATCTTGGTGTTCTCCAGATCGAGGTTCCCTCCAAAGGGAATAGATGAGTCCATGAGCCTTTCTGGAATGGTTGATGTGTTAATCCCATGGTCAGATATAAGTGCATATCCATTATGATGTGACTACGAGATGTGTTCATCCCACATGATCAGATATAAGTGCATAGCCTTTCTTACATCATTGATGTGTTCATCCCATGGTAAGATATAAGTGTTGAGCCTTTCTTACATGGTTGATGTGTTCATCCCATGGTAATATATAAGTGCTGATCCTTGCTTACATGGTTGATGTGTTCATCCCATGGTCAGATGTAAGTGCAGAGCCTTTCTTACATGGTTGATGTGTTCATCCCATGGTAAGATATAAGTGTTGAGCCTTTCTTACATGGTTGATGTGTCCATCCCATGGTAATATATAAGTGTTGAGCCTTTCTGACATGGTTGATGTGTTCATCCCAAGGTCAGATGTGAGTTTTGAGCCCTTCTAACATGGTTGATGTGTTCATCCCATGGCTAGATGTGTGTGCTGAGCCTTTCTTACATGGTTGATGTGTTCATCCCATGGTAAGATATAAGTGCTGATATTTTATTACATGGTTCATGTGTTCATCCCATGGTAAGATATAAGTGCTAAGCCTTTATGACATGGTTGATGTGTTCATCCCATGGTCATATGTGAGTGCTGGGCCTTTCTGACATGGTTGATGTGCTCATCCCATGGTCAAATGTGAGTGTTGGGCATTTATGACATGGTTGATGTGTTCATCCCATGGTCAGATGTGAGTGTTGGGCATGCCTTTCTGACATGGTGGTGGATGTGTTCCTCCCATGGTTAGATGTAAGTGCTAGGCGGGACTTTTTGACTGGGTCATATATAAGTGTTGAAGAATATGAATACCTAGCTTGATGCTAGGACTACAACCAACATGAAAAATGGATGGATCTGTAGAACTTCCTGTGACAAGTAGAATTGAGATAGCACCATTTGATCATGATGATCCAACAGTGATGACGATCTAGATTTAATGATGATCCAGTGATGATCCAGATGATCTAGACTTGATCATGATAGACTTGATGACAGTGGACTTGATGATAATCCAATGACGAAGACTTGTGATGATGAAGTGAGTCGAGAGAATACCTTCCTAGTTAAGAGGGAGTGTTGATGTATTTGTAACTTCAGAATGTATTCATTTGTATATCTTATGTATTGTACCTCGATGTTCCTATCGAGAAGTATCTGTAATGTAATTGAGTCATGTCATACCCCGATGTTCCTATTGGGAGAATCAATAATGTAAACAAGTCATGTAAATTCATTGTGGTTAACCCTCCATTGTAAGTCAGGAAAATAGTCCCCACAATTGTGTTAATGTTAACCCTACTTGTTGATCGGAGTGAAAAGTTCCCACAATTGTGGGGCACTAGGGTTATTAGACTCTCCTAGAGAAGTTAGCAATGGTAATTAATTGTTAAGTGAGGTCTACTTTTTGGAGTGGACATAAAGTGAACGGAAGAATATAAATAGAAGTGAGGCTCTCCTCTTTTCTACACACACACATTCACTCAATAGGGGCGCATGAGTGAGAGAGGAAGTCCTCACACAAGTGAGAGAGGGATCATCTGTTGGAGATCATCTTTATGTTTTTGGGTTTTACTGCTGCTATTGGTGCTCATTCTATCTCTAAGGAGGTTGAGGGGTTTTCTCCTTTATGGTTTCCCCAAGGAAAATTCTTTGTGTCTCTTGTCTCTTGTGATTATTATTGTGCATGTTATTCTCTCAAATAATATCCTAAGATCATATTGCTTAAACGATAAAAATATAACAACACAATGATGACATCTTGAAATGAGGAACACACATCTATAATGGGGGTACAAAAATATACAATAGTAATATAAATTATAATATCTTTAGAAGTTACAATTACAACAACACTTTTAGTGATCTTTATATGCATGCAATTTCCATTTATGTGATAAAAACTTGTTAAAAAGATAAAAACATTTAACTACTAAGAAAATCCAACATGGTATCAAAGTTGTTCTGAAAGAGGCCTCAAGCCATTACACAGTCTAAAAAGGAAGATCCAAAAAGGAATTTTGTAAAAGCATATCCAGAAAGGAAATTTGTAAAACCATTTCCAAAAAATTAGTTTGAAAAAGAAGATAAAAAAAGTAGATATGAAAAAACTGACCGAAAAAAGAAAATAAGAAAAATCATCTCGGAAAACTATATATGAAAAGGCAGGTTCGAAAAAGAAGATATGGAAGAGTAGGAACCCGGTTCCCACAATTTTTTGGGGTTTCTCAAGCCCTAGGAATTATGTCAACCGATATAAGGGTTGAGGATAGATTGGATGGAGAAGATAACTTCATATCAAGGGAAGCATCAAATGATGAATTTGTACTTATCTGAACATTAAAAAGTATTGTTTCTCATGGAAGAGATACCCGGTTAGTAGATAACGGTGAATCTAGTGATATCATTGGTTACAGACATTCTCTCAAAAAAATTCTCCAAATGGATTCATCCTATCAAGTGGATCTTGGGGACAACTCCAAATATGAAATTAAAGGAGTAGGAGAAGCTTCTTATTGGTCCGAATCAACAAAACCTATGAATATGAAAGATGTAATATTTTTACTAGGTTTAAAGAAGAATATTCTCTCCATTTCAGATTTATAAGATCAATTCTTTAGAGTAGCATTTATAGATGGCCAAGTTATTATGTGGTTAAAATATTCAAGAATTGATTCAACTGGTAATATTGGTGTTTGAGAGGAAGGCTTATGCAAATTGAAGGGACACCCAACTCAATCCTTGGTGCATGACAATGTTAGTTCAAGTGATCTATGGAATATAATATTCGATCATCTTCATTATATACATTTACCAATTATTATCAATATGGTTACTAGACTACCAGACATCCATGTACAACATGAAGGCATGTTAAAAGAATGTGCACTTAGAAAGAATGTCAAAGGAATATTTTCAAATAGTGGAAGTAAAGAAGAAGGAATCTTGGATATAGTACACTCATATGTATGCAACCAGATGTCATCACCCTCCCTCAGTAAGTATTTATACTATGTAACTTTTATTGATGACTTCTCACGAAATACATGGGTATATTTATTCAAATCAAAATATGAAGTCTTCAACAAATTCAAGGAATTCAAAGATCTTTTTAGAATTCTCTCCAAAAGAAAGATTAATGTTTTTAGTTTAGATAATGGAGTATAAGTCACCTCAAATGAATTCAATGATTTATGTAGGGAACATGCATTAAGAGGGGGCTAACTACCCCCCTACAATCCCCCAAAAAATGGAGTTGTGGAAAGAAAGAATCAAACCATCGTGGAAGTGTAAAAAGGAATTGATTCATGACCAATATTTACCCATGCATCTATGGGAAGAGGTAGCTAGGATATTTTTGTATGTGCATAATGTGATTCCTCATCAAATATTGGAAAACACGACACTAGAAGAAACATTTACTAAAAAGAATCCAGAAGTTATCCACTTGAAGATATATGGTTGTCTAGTGTATATACATGTTCCCAAGGATAAGAGGATGAATTTATACCCCTCAGGAAGAAAGGGAATCTTTGTCATTTATAGTGAGACTTCAAAGGCTTATATAATTGACATCCTAGGATAGAAACAAATCGGGATAAACAGGTATGTGATATTTGACAAAGATACAACCTTCAACAAATCCAGGAAGTCTCACATGGATGAGGACTATAAAGAGCCTATAGTAGACTCTACTTTGGCATGGCATATTCCAGAAGATAATAATGAGATAGTAGATCTAGAATCATTTTTTATATCCACCTATAGAGATGATAGTCTCTAAGAAGAGACCGAGATGGTTCCAAAGCACAATCCAAGATGTAGAGAAGTATGGTGCTCCCAATGGGTCATTTAGAGAAATAAAAATACCTCGCTAGTATTCCAACTACATGGAAATGGTGAGTGCATCATTGATTTAGAAATTTACAATTATAAATAATTTGTAGATCAACAAGTATGGAAGGAAGCCATGATGGATAAATATAAATACCTCATAAAGAATGATGTGTGGGAATTTGTTTTGATACCAGAAGAGAAGTCAGTGGTGATTTCCAAGTGGATCTACAAGATCAAACATGTTGTAGACAAAAGCATAGGGAAAAACAAATCAATATTCATGGCTAGAGGATTCTCTAAAGAAAGAGGGAGTAGATTATGATGAGACAATTGCTCTAGTGGTCAGACACATTTCTATTAAAACTATTATCTCCATAACTTCCATGATGGGATGGAAATTACACCAAATGGATTTCAAGAATTCCTTATTGAATGGTGAAATTAAAGGACAAGTGTATATCAAGTAACCTCGATCATTTGAGACTCTTGACAAATAATCACATGAGTGTAAATTGAAGAAGAATTTATATGGGATTAAGCAAGAACCCAGGGCATGCTATTCCAAGATAGATAGATTATTATGAACTTGGGTTTTAGAAAGAGTGAAGTAGATCCTGACATTTACTACAAGGTTGTGGATTTCCATCCAGTGATATTACTACTATATGTATATGACCTATTTATCATAGCGGACGAGAAGCTCATATACGAGTGCAATAGGGAGCTTATAACATAATACAAAATCAAGGATCTAGATACGATGCATTACTTCTTGGGGTTAGAAGTACGACAGATATCAAATGAGATTTTTCTCAGTTAAGGAAAATATAACATATAAATACTGAAGAGGTTTGAGATGATGGACTGTAAGTCCATGGACACACCAATGGTGATGAATCTAAAGGTTTTGAGTGAATATTATTTATACTTGTTTGATGCCATGTTGTACAGATATATGATTGGTTCCTTGATGTATATGGTTAACACCAAAACATAACAACAAATCCCAAACATGTGCATTTGATAGTAGCAAATCAAGTGTTGAGATACTTGAAGGGTGTAGTTGGATATGGAGTTAGTGTTAAAATTCCATATGCTAAGATAGATTATCAGCATTTAATTTCAATTTCATAACAAAAGTATATAGACCGCATCACTGAAAGAAATAGTATCACAAGAACAACACACATTTATACTCAAAAAACCCTAAAGGGAAAAACCTAGCAAAAGCTTCCTCAATATAGATTCCCCAAAAAGATAAAAGGTAAAACCAAAAGACTGATCCTCCTCCTTCTCCAGCTACAACTCTCTCTCTGTGTGTCTCTCTTATGTGATACATAAGTGAGTGTGTGTGTTTCAAATGAGGAGTGCCACACCTCTATTTATATTCTTCCATTCACTTAATATTAAACTCAGTTATGTAGGCTCGAGTAACCACAACCGGGGTACTAATGAACCAACTTACAATGGAGGGGACTTCCTCATGATGTTTAGTAATTCTCCCGATAGGAACATTGGGGTACAAAGTAATACAAGTAATTATCCTGATAGGAATATTAGGGACCAAAAAAATATATTTAGAATATTCTTCGAAGTTACAATAATTCAACACTCCCCCTTAACGAGAAGGGTATTCTACAACATCAACAGTAGGAGAGAGAAGGCATCATCAACATTATCAGGGTGATACATCTATAAATCATTGGAAGATTTTCATCATATTTAACTTATAGTCTTCATCTTCAATCTTCAGCAGCAACACTTTGACCGCTCGATCGACAACATCATCATCAGCACATTGACCTTTCGATCAGCAACAACATCTTTCGATCAAAAACATCATCATCAACACTTTCACCTTTTGATCAACAACATCATCATCAAAAACACTTTGATTTTTTTATCAGCAACATTATCATCATCATACTCTGATCTTTTGATCAGCAACATCATCATCATACTTCGAAATTTCGATCAGTATCATCATCATCATCATCATACTCTGAAATTTTGATCAACATCATCATCATCATACTATGATATTTTGATCAATACATCATCATCATCACAGTCTAATATTTTGATCAGTACATCATTATCATCACACTTTGATCTTTCAATCAGGAACATCATCATCATCACACTTTGATCTTTCGATCAGGAACATCAACGTCATCAACAAAATACAATCCACAATATGAAGATGAATGTCTTTGGATCACTTTTGGACATAATTCTAGGGATGATACAATCCTACAACATTCTCGGGGACCGAAGCCTCCAGATACCTTTCTGAACTAAAGTTCAAGGATGATACAATCCTACCACATTCTCAGGGACCGAAGCCTCTGGATACCTTTCTGAACCAAAGTTCAAGGATGATGTAATCATACCACATTCTCGGGGATCGAAGCCTCTGGATACCTTTCTGAACCAAAGTTCAAGGATGATGCAATCCCACCACATTCTTGGGGACCGAAGCCTCCAGATACCTTTCTGAACCGAAGTTCAAGGATGATGCAATCCCACCACATTCTCAAGGACCAAAGTCACCAGATCATTGTTGGACAAATGTCCTGGGATGATACAATCCATCTTCATTCTTAGGACCAAAGTCACCGGATCACTTTAGGAAAAGTGTCGAGGGATGATACAATCCCACTGCAACATCACTACTCCCCCTTTTGAAGAAGGTATTTCCAAACAAAACCAAGTTTGTCTCAAAAAATTTCAAACTTTACCCAAGACAGAGGCTTTGTCAACACATCAACAACTTGCTCATCAGTACTCACATACTAGAGCTTTATGGCTCCTTTCTGTATCATATCTTGAAAGTAGAAGTACCGTATTTCTATCTGCTTTGATCTATCATGGAACATTGGGTTCTCCAACATCTTTTACAACTTTGGTTATCACATCGAATATCAATAGTATTCATCTCTAGGTCAAATAGACCTGGCATCAGCTTTCGAAGCCATATGGCTGCATAACTAGCGGAGCAAGCTGCTATGTATTCTGCTTCTATCGTGATAAGAGAAATACTAGATTGTTTCTCGCTAAACCATGAAATCATAGCAGACCCCAAACAAAATCATCCACCTGATGTGCTTTTCTTGTCTGAGACATTTCCATCCCAATCTCCATCTGTATAGCCATACAATCTGTATTCATGGTTTCCATCATAGTATAGACCAAATTCTATAGTCCCTTTTAGATATCTCATCACATGTTTTGCAGCTATCAGGTGAACCCATCTAGGTTGAAATAGATATTGACTCAAGGTGTTCACAACAAAAGAAATGTCTGGTCTAGTATTTGTTAGATACATCAATGACCCAATAATATTTCTGTATTGAGTCACATCCACTAACTCTAATGAGTCATCAAATAACAACTTCAGGTTGGAATCCATGGGTGTGGCCATGGATTTACATTCCAACATATCAAATCTTTTCAGGATTTCTACTTCATACTTTCCTTGATTGAGAAATATTCCTTCTGACTTCTTCCATACTTCTAGACCTAGGAAATAATGCATTAGACCAATGTCTTTCATCTCAAATTATTCAGCGAGATTATTCTTACATTATACAATTTGTTTCTCATTCCTTGTCAGAAATAGATCATCCACATATAATAATAGTATGACAGGTTCATCTTCTATAACCTTGAAGTAAAGGTTAGGATCGGATTTACTCTTGGCAAAGCCCATTCTTGTCAGGAAACTATCTATTCTTCCATACCAAGCTCTGGGGGCTTGCTTCAGGCCATACAAGGCCATATTGAACTTGCATACATGAGTTCGTCTTTCTTCAAATTCAAATCCTTGTGGCTTCTATGTGTATACTTCTTCTTCAATGACACCATTCAAGAAGGTTGTTTTCACATCCATCTAGTGTAAGTCCCACTTCATCATGGATGCAAGTGCCATGATAGCTCTAATCGAAGTATACTATGCTATTGGGGCAAATGTCTCTTCATAATCAATTCCCTCTTTCTAAGAGAAACCTTTGGCCACAAATATTTCTTTATACTTCTCGATACTTCCGTCAACTGCATGCTTTATCTTGTAGATCCATTTGGAGGATACTACACTCTTTCCTTCTAGTTTGGGAACTATATGCCATACATCATTGTTCATTATTGACTGGTATTCTTTAGTCATTGTTTCTACCCATTCTTTCTTCTATATCGCTTCTTCATAGTTTGCAGGTTCTTGATCTACAAGATCACACATCAAAGATACATATATGGAAAAAGTATTAGGCTTCTTACTTACCCTTGTGGAGCCTTCAGGAGTTCCATATCTTTTTGCTTGTTGTATAATCTCTCTTTCCCAAGCATGATTTCTCTTTTGTGATATCTCCATTATAGGAGGTTCTTGTGGTTTTGTCATGTCATGTTCTTTAGGAGATTCATCTTCAGGGAGGAATGTAGTCTCTACATTTCTAGGAGGTGCATCTTCCTCATACACTTCTTCATTTTGGAATTTTCTAGATCTTTTGAGAGTTGCTTCTTCATCGAATGTTACATCTCTATTGATTTCCATGTGATGGAATCCAAGAATGTAAATTCTGAATTCCTTGGATACTTCACAGTATCCAACAAATATCCCCTTCTTTTCGGAAGGGTCCAAATTGGTTCTTTTCTCTTTTGGTATATGAATATATACTAGACAGCCAAATATTTTGAGGTGACCTACGTCAGGCTTCTTTCCCATGAACATCTCTTCTGAAGTCTTGAATCCAAGAGAACTATGAGATATTGTATTCTGTACATATACAACAGTTCTTGTTTCTTCTTCCCATATATGCATTGGAAGATCTTGATCATATATCATTGTCTTCACTGCCTCCATGATGGTTCTGTTCTTTCTTTCCGCAACCCCATTCTATTGAGGATTGTAACGAGTAGTTAGTTCCCTCTTGATTCTGGCATATTTGCAAAAGGATTCAAACTCTTTTGAAGAATATCCTCTGCCATTATCTGATCCGAGTGTCTTTATTTTCTTATCTGAAAGATTCTCTATCAAGGCTTTGAATTCTTTGAATTTCTCAAACACTTTACTCTTTGCTTTCAATAAGTATATCCAAGTCTTTATTGAATAGTCATCAATAAATGTGATATAATATTCAAATCCACTGAAGGATGTGGAAGACATTGGAACACATACATCTGAATGAATCAATTCCAACATACCTTTTGTTTTTGTTTCACTCTTCAGAAATGGATTCTTGATGTTCTTTCCTTTCGCACATCCTTTGTAAATGCCTTCATGTTTGATCTTCATGTCTGGTAATCCTGTCACTACTTTTTTTACATGAGGTAGTGCTTTGTAATTGATGTGATAAAGCCTTCTATGCCATAGTTCACTAGGATCAGTGGAATCATGAACAAGGGCTGTTTCTGAATGTCCCTTGAGTTTATACAGACCTCCTTCTTCTTCACCAATAACAAGCGGCAACTTCAATTTTCTTTCCTTTGGGAAACATGAGTACTTAACTATCTATGAATGCAACTATGAATCCTTTCTTATCTAAGGTTGAGATAGAAAGTAGATTCATCTTTAGACTTGGTACATACAATACTTCCTTCATCTTCAGGGGATTTCTTGAATCAAGCTTGTAGCTTGCTTCACCAAATCCTTTGATCGGATATTGATAGTCATCTATTATGGATACTTTCTGAGGAGAGTTATTTTCTTCAAGTTTGGACAGAGTTTTGTTTTGTCCCATCAGCTACTTTGAAGAACCATTATCAATAATACAAGTGTCTTCTCCAGGTGTTATACACCCAAAGAGTGTAGAGAATAGTACATATTCTTCTGCATCTTCTTCTCTTGCTTGCTTTCTTGGGGGTCCTTCCTGCTTCTCTTCTTCATCCTCATCTTCAGCTAGATGAGCATGATGTATTTTTTTTGTTTTTGATCCTCTTCTTATATTCTTGTCTCTTCATAAGATGATTTTGGGCAATGTGTCCTATCTTATCACAATGAAAACATTGAAAACCATAGTAGTATTTATATGGAGGATTTTCCCTTGTTCTTTGGATTCTTTTGGGAGGTTGATATTCCTTGAGGTTTCTCCTCTGACTTCTTCTTCTCTTGGTGTGAGTGGCTAGGGCTTGATCATCTTCCTTCAATAAGGCTTCTCTATTTTCCACTCTAGTCTCCTCTTGAATGTAGTCTTCCCATACCACATCAAACTTCAAGCTTTCCTTCCTGGCACACATCATCTGGATGAATGACTCCCAAGGTCTAGTGAGACTATTGAGAGAAGTCATAACTATCTCATCTTCATCAAGTTTGTCTCCAATGGCTTCTAGTTGTTCTTTGATCTGACAAACCCTTGTGAAGTAGTCCTGGATGGATTCTCCATGACTCATCTTAGTGCTCTTCAGTTGAGCTCTTAGATTCATCTTTCTATTGATGTTTCTACCCTCATACATTCTAGATAGGAATCATACATTTCTTTTGGAGTCTTCTTCAATGCCACTTGAGGGATAAAGTGATATTTGATAGAGTCAGCAATAATCCTTTGTGCCCTAATCAGGTTCTGCAACTTCCTCTCTGATATACTTATCAAGATCATTCTATTAGAGAATGAGACCAATCTTGTATTTCCATGCTCAGAAATTCTCTATGCCTTCTAGCTTCTCCTCAAGCTTAGTGCTTGGGACCATCTTGTCAAAAAATCACAAAAAATTGAAATTCTGTGGAATGAGAAACTAAAATTACCAGGAGATGCGCTTGACTAAGGTGAATTGACTGGTGTGCTTGGTCTGGAGATCTCAAGTCTTCACCTTCCAAATCAGACTTGCGAGATTCAACTTCTGTAGCTTCTAGCTATTTGCTTGTTCTGCAGTTTTCTGGTGTAGCTGTCAAACTAGGTTTTGACTTTCCTAAAGACTCACTCACCCATAAACCTCGATTCCAGGATCAATAGATGTGCTCTAGGAGGGTGCAACTTTCTATACAAGCAATTTTCTGAAAATCAATTTTTTTTTCTTTTTTCTGAAACGCTAATTTCTTCCGGGGAGAGAGAGAGGGCTCTTTCACCTTGTGAAAGATGTCCTATTTAGGCTAGCTCTGATACAATGTTAAAATTCCATATTCTAAACTAGATTATCAGCATTTAATTTCAATTTCATAAAAAAATAATATAGACAGGATCACTAAAAGAAATAGTATCACAAGAACAACATAGATTTATCGAGGGAAAACCCTAAAGGGAAAAACCTAGAAAAAGATTCCTTAATATAGATGCCCCAAAAAGATAAAAGGTAAAACCAAAAGACTGATCCTCCTCCTTCTCCAGCTACAAATCTTTCTCTCTCTCTCTCTTATACGCTACACAAGTGAGTATGTGTGTTTCAAATCAGGAGCGCAGCACCTCTATTTATATTCTTTCGTTCACTTAATATTAAACTCAGTTATGTAGGGATGAGTAATCCTAATTCAGTTATGTAGGATCGAGTAACCACAACTGGGGTACTAATGACCTGAATTACAACGGAGGGGACTTACTCATGACTTTTAGTAATTCTCTCGATAGGAACATCGGGGTACAAATTAATACAAGTAATTCTCCCGATAGGAACATCAGGGA
This sequence comes from Pseudotsuga menziesii, assembly GCA_001517045.1. Classification (NCBI taxonomy): domain Eukaryota; kingdom Viridiplantae; phylum Streptophyta; class Pinopsida; order Pinales; family Pinaceae; genus Pseudotsuga; species Pseudotsuga menziesii. Next base: position 1,358,945 of record LPNX010787311.1, read on the forward strand.
CCACAAAAATATATTTAGAACATTATTCAAAGTTACAATAATTCAACAGTTAGATATGTCTCAGACAATGAAGTGAAATTACAAGGGTATGCAGACTCTTATTGGGAGGGAAGTGCAATGGATAGGAAAAGCACATCAGGATATTCCTTCAACTTGATATCAACCATGATCTCATGGCCCTATAGGAAACAAACATATGTTACACTTAGTACTGCAGGGGCAGAGTACAGAGCCACTAGTGCTACTAGTCGGGAAGTAATAGTATTATCACCCTATAATTTTCCCATGTTTGTGGTAGGAAGTCACAAGTGTTAACCCAAAAATCCCCCACATAGTTCTCAATGGCCTAAACCACCTAAAGACACCATCTCACAACACTCATTTCACTCCATAAGACCTTCCACTTGACCCCCACACCTCCAAACGAGCCCAAGGATGAAGAAAATGGATAAAAACCCTAAAAAAGAGCCCAAAATAGCCCCCTAGGAGCTAAAGCTCTCAAAAGGGGCTAAAACTCTAAAAGGGGCTAAAGTTAGGGTGGAAGGGGCTAAATCCTTGACCAAGGGCTTAAAACCCTAAAATCCCTTGTAAAAAATATAAAAGGAGAGTGGGGGGTCACTCTCAAAATACTCCTTACTTTCCTATTATTATGATGCCCATAGATGCTTTGAGACCTTTTGCTCTAAAACCACCCACTCTCCCTCTCCCCCATTTCCATCTCATCAAGCCATTGCTTCCCAACCAAGAGAGAGGTGCTCCCATGAGCTAGGCCATGGTGGCCCATTTCCACCTAAGTGAGGTATAATTTCTTTTCATAGTTGTTTATTTGTTTTGCTTTCTAACCCTCATCTCTATTTGCAGGTTTTTCATTGAAATTGTTTGCAGGTTTTCCATTGAAGTAGCTTAGGTTGTTTGCAGGTTTCAAGGAGGTGGAACCCTAACCCATTTTCTGTAGAGGGGTTCACAAGGGCTTCATCTTTCCATTTATTCAATGTTATTAGCTCTTAGATCTAGTTTATAGTAGCTTCCATTTGCTTATTGTTGTTTATCTTAGCTTAGTTTAATTCACAGCTCTATTTATTTGCATTTCCATTCCATTTTTTACTGTTTCCTATAGGAACAAGGGAGCCATTCCTGCTCCTGTAGTAAGGATAAATTCTTACTACAACTTTGGAAACTCCACTTGGTTGATCCCACAGGATCCCTGGGCCAAAAAATTTCAAGTTTTCAAGTTTTTTCCATTTTACACTAGTTTTCAGAAATCTTAGGTTGGATCTGTTTAAATCTGCTTTATTTCATGTTTTAGTCAGTGTCGAAGCCTCTGCTAGGCCGAGCCGAGTCAGATTGGCCCTAGTACCAATTATCGTCGGCCAGATCTGACCCTGCATCACCAAAAAACCCCTTTCCGGAGCAGGTCGCTCTTATCGGGGGAAAAGGTGAGACCGGGGTGCTCTTAATTAGCCAACAGGTGCACCCAGGGCACACTTAATCCTCAAATAGGTGCAAATTCAGCCCAAAAGATCAGGTTTCTACTGTTTTCGCATTCTGTGCGACCCCCTCGCTCATTTCTGGAAAAATATCACGGCCCCCTTCCTGGATTTGGTCAGAAATGTGCGGCTTGTCACACAAAAGTTGTAATTAAGTTTAATTAACAGTAATTTTCAGTTTCAGAGGACTGTTAGTGCGGCCCAGCCGCCTCTGTCCACCATTGTAGGTCTCTTTCAATTCCAGTTTTTATTTTCTGCAAATCAATCTATGAACAATGTGTATATGCTAAGTCAATCATTAAGGCTTAATAAAATGAACTAGCCTAACTAAAAGTAACTTAAAATTAACCATCTTGCTACCGCCTTCCTCCTCTACCTAGTCATCACCCTCCAGGGTATTCTAGGATACGACGAAGGGTAAGCTCATATAGATCTAGGCACTCCATGGTATTTTTCCCAAACCACTTAAACCAGGTGACCTGGAAGGTAGAGGGGGTAGAGAAGGAGGGATTCTCATGGTGCTAAGTGTCCTCCCTATTGACCAACCTAGCACTTGGTAGGTGACCTGAGGATCTACGGATGGGCTTAGTCCCATTGTGTTGAGAGCCCAACACCTTCTCTTGGTTGAAGAAGAATATAACTAAGAGGTAGACATTTAGTTAGGCCAACAATTTAGGGTTAATCACCATACTTGCTTACAAATTTCTGTTTATGTTTGCATACAAAACCATGATATGAGCTCTACGATAAATTCTTACTACAGCTTTGGAAACTCCACTCGGTTGATCCCACAGGATCACTAGGCCAAAAAATTTCAAGTTTTCAAGTTTTTTCCATTTTACCCTAGTTTTCAGAAATCTTAGGTTGGATCTATTTAAATCTACTTTATTTCCTGTTTTAGTCAGTTTCAAAGCCTCTGCTAGGCCGAGCTGAGTTAGATTGGCCCTAGTACCAGTTACTGTCGGCCAGATATGACCTTGCATCACCAAAAAACCCCTTTCCAGAGCAGGTCGCTCTTATCGGGGGAAAAGGTGAGACTGGGGTGCTCTTAATTGGCCAACAGGTGCACCCAGGGCACACTTAATCCTCAAATAGGTGCAACTTCAGCCCAAAAGATTAGGTTGCTGCTGTTTTCACATTCTATGTGACCCCCTCGCTCATTTCTGGAAAAATCTCACGGCCCCCTTCCTGGATTTGGTCAGAAATGTGCGGCCTGTCACACAGAAGTTGTAATTAAGTTTAATTAACAGTAATTTTCAGTTTCAGAGGACTGTTAGTGCAGCCCAGCCACTTCTGTCCACCATTGTAGGTCTCTTTCAATTCTAGTTTTTATTTTCTGCAAATCAATCTATGAACAATGTGTATATGCTAAATCAATCATTAAGGTTTAATAAAATGAACTAGCCTAACTAAAAGTAACTTAAAATTAACCATCTTGCTACCCCCTTCCTCCTCTACCTAGTCATCACCCTCCAAGCTATTCTGGGACATGACGAAGGGTAAGCTCGTATAGATCTAGGCACTCCATGGTATTTTTCCCAAACCACTAAAACCAAGTGACCTGGAAGGTAGAGGGGGTAGAGAAGGAGGGATTCTCATGGTGCTAAGCGTCCTCCCTATTGACCAACCTAGCACTTGGTAGGTGACCTGAAGATATACAGATGGGCTTAGTCCCATTGTGTTGAGAGACCAACACCTTCTCTTGGTTGAAGAAGAATATAACTGAGAGGTAGACATTTAGTTAGGCCAACAATTTAGGGTTAATCACCATACTTGCTTACAAATTTCTGTTTATGTTTGCATACAAAACCATGATATGAGCTCTACCATGAATTCATAAACCATATTCCAAACCAAATACTAGAACAAACAAGCAAACCAACACACCATACCAAATAAATAACCTAACTCAGTTCATGATGCTGAGTAAGGCTTAAAATTTACCAAATTTACACTAAGGTCAATCAATTCTGCAGTCTTTGAGGACATAAGTCCCTGACTGCTTCAAATATGGGAAGTACTTGGGCTTTTCCCAGAAACTCATTGTGAGGAGTACCACAGGAACCCCAAAGTAGCTAGCCACTGAGAGGAATTACCAAGCGAAACGGGCAATGACCCCTTCCGATTGAGTAGAAGCACCTGTGAGGAACAAGCTAAGCGCTGTCTTTTGGTAGTCTTGGTGGCTGAGAGACCACCTTTAGCCAATACGAAGCCATTGAAACCAGGGTCCAAATTTCAAAACCACCAATTTCATACAAAAAAGCGAGCACAATTGATCCTCCGTGATCTTCCTTGCGCCTAAGAGGTGAACCACCACCATTTGGAACACTTGATCAGCATCATTGAAGTCTCTCTCACCAGTATGTCACACTGTCAAAGGGCCACAGAGTCTCTGATTCTGATTCAGACCCATATCAGTCTGAACCAGACATCCACACCACACCATCAAGCCCCATGGCTAGTGCCAACCCAGATCCATTTTCCAGCCTGACCTTAGCAAGTGGACCCATGTCCACATCACAACCTGTCACTTACAACTTGGCAAGTGGTCCAAGAACAATCATGTAAACTGTCATTAGCCAATTTCCACCACCCATAGTGACCAGCCAAGCTGGCCCAGTGGTAACTCACGGGGGCAGAGGCCTCTCCACACACATTGCCCCTCCGGCCACACAGGGGGGCAGTGCACCATTCACCTACATTTCCCCTACTGCAATACATGGGGGAAATTCCCCTGCTACCCATACCATCCCACCCACAAAACTTGGGGGCATTGGCCCATCCACCATGGTGCCACCACAAGCACCTGCAAACCCAACCCCCATTACGGCCCCATCCCACATCAACTTCAGGTCAAATATGCCCTTCATTGCTCATCTGAACTTTCCTGACTTGGCTAGATTAACAAATGACCCCATCCGCCACCAAGCTTTCTAGCCACCCATGCCAACTAAGCTGCCATCATACATCCCAAATTTTGAAGGCAAAGCTGGGGAATGTCCCCAAAATCATATAATGGCATTCCATCTATGGTGCTCATCCAACAGCATTGTAGATGACTCCATCAGGCTGAGGTTGTTCCAACATACCCTTACAGGTGCCGCGGCCAAATGGTACACTGAGCTGCCATAAGCCAAGTACCCCGACTTCAACTCCATAGCCTTCTTGTTCCTACAGTATTTCCAACTCCCTGTTAGATATGACGAGGGGGTAGAGATCCTATTATCCTGTCGCCAAAACACCACCACTCACATCACTGATCATATCCATGAGCGGCGGCGGCACTGTAGCTTGTGTAAGATCCAACTTGATGGCAGGATCTTCTTGGATTGGTTCCTCAAGACTTTTCTCCCACCCATCGTAAAGGACTTAGCATCTAAACATCCCCAATCTGAAGAAGAGGCCATACTGAAGGCCCAACAATTTGACCTCATCTATGCCTAGTCAGGATACTTGTATACTGTCATTCCAGACGCTCCCCATCTGAGTACCTCCTACCAAAACACACTGGGGGCATCCCACGTAGCGTACGACATCATAGGGTCAGTCTCCAAACAACCATAGCCTCGACTGACACCACCTGCCGTCACACCGCAACCAAGCAACACTGCTAATGTTGCTTATCAAAGTAAAGCTCCGAACTATGCTAGAGTGATGTCCTAGTCTGGAGCAACAACCTCTTATGCACAGCCTGCACCACCACAGCAGGCTTAAGCCATGGCTTGGCCAACACAACAATATGCCCACATTTGTGGCACCACCACCCCCACAAATATACTATGCACCACCAGTGCAACAAGTTTAAGCCCTCGCCCCTGCCCCACCCACTCCATTGGGACAAGTGTTCGCACAACAAAACCGTCCCAACCAGCCTGCCCCCAACAATCAACAAGGCCAAGCTAGAAACAACCAGCTCCACAACCAAGGCAATAACCAATCGTAGGGAGGTGGTCAACAACCGAACCCTTCCAATAATGTCGCGGCTAACCGGCCAGCTCAAAACCCCCCGTGAAAAAATCCACTAAGACGCAATGCATTGTTGCGTACAAACCAACAATGTACACTTTATGATGTCTATGGACATTACATGTTTGAGTGTCCCCTCATGGCTCGCGCTAAGCAGGCCATTCAAAATGAGGCCTAACAAACCACCAATGCTCCCAATCAAGCCCAACCCAACCAGGCACCACAAGGACCTCTTCCCATGGTGCTTCAAAACCCACTAACAATCCAAGGATTGGTGGAAACTACCACCCCTCCCCAGGATAATCCCAATGCTTTAGGGCCATCACCTATGGCCGAAACAGGTGTTCAACACCTGATGACCATGAAAACTGAAGAGGTCAACTTACAAACTAGACGAAATTAGTATGGTACCACCACTAAACCTGTCGACTCATCGGAAACATCCATGTCTAAGACAACCAACCTACCTCTCTAGTTACCCCCGTTCCCATGCCCCCCCATACATAGAATCGCCAATAATGCCACAGCTAGAGCTCCATTCAGCTATAGCGTTGTGGATGATTTGGCCCAAACGCCAAATGCCATGTCCGCTCTTGAGGTACTTAAAACATGCCCAACACAGTGAAAATCCCTACTAGCCGGTCTAGGGGCAGTAGACCAATCCGAATCCAAGCTGATCACCTTTGATACAAAGAATGGAGAGCCGCGCATGCCCTCCACTATCGCCTTCCAAATCCCAGTGTCCATCCAGAACTTGGTTGTGCATTGATGCATAGTGGATGAGGGGGAATCCATGTGCATCATGTCTACCTTGGTTTGGCAGAAGCTTAGATCACCAATTTTGCAATCGTCCTCCACGACTCTGCAGGCTTATGATGGACATCCCACTAAAGCCCAAGGAATCCTCCCTCATGTCCCCATCACGTTGGCCGAGAAGGCAGTCCTGATCGACATTGAAGTCATCAATGCTCAACTGGACTACAACCTCCTCCTTGGTAGGAGTTACATGTATGCCATGTGAGCCATCGTGTCAAATGTATTCCGCCTCATGATGTTCTCCCATGAAGGGAAGATTATGATGGTTGACTAGCTCACCTACCATGATCTGCAAGGGTTAACAACACCTGCCAATGTTATCCCTACCATCACCACCATTGAGTTGCAAGGGGTGACTGCACATGCTAATGTCATCCCTGTAACAAACACTGTGGTTTAAAACACACCAGCCTCCCCACAATTGAATGTGGGCCCTGGGTTGTTCATCGATCCCACCATGATGGCTCCTTTCCTGTTGGTGTCACCACCACCCACACAAAAGCAAACTGTGGACTTGTGCATGGTCTCATCAAGCACGACTGCACCCAAACAACAACCGCAGCCGCAACCCCAACCACAACCACAACATTGTCCACAACCACAACACCAACAGTAGCCACAACATCACTCGCAGTAGCAGCATTACGCGCAGCCACAACCACAACCTCACCCCCACATGCAACCAGCTGGGAGTTATGTGGGCTCATCTCCAATACATACAATTCCCTTCTTCTTTCCCCCACCTGGTTTCATGAGCAAGCCATTCATGGCCACCTTAAGCCTACCCAACTTTACGTTGGGGATCCCGGTGTGGTATCTTGATCCAGCAGCTCAACCAGCAATGCCGCAGGTTGTGTTAACCCCGATGCAACCTATTGTAGTTGAGTATCACCCCCACCTGGTCCGCATAATCCAACAGCTGCACCCACACCTGCACCGCCCCAACCCAAAAGGGCTAGGGGAAAGAACACCAAAGCCACCGTAGAACCACGACAAGTCCCACCTTCTGTGGTCTGTGAACAACAAGGCCATTCGACTCAGAATTTCCCTGAAATCCCAGTGATCCATGCACATCTGGATGCCATGGATATGAATGAAAACATCCCCATCGTTGAACTCCCAATCGTGCCACTAGTCAAGAACAAGGCACTGAGGACAAACCATGCTTGCGCCCTTTGTGGCTTGTATGGACATTATTCCCACCATTACCAAGACTTACCCCAGTTTCAAATGGCTCTCGCTGACCTCCATCACCAATCCCTTGAGTTTGAGATCACCTTGATTGAAGAATTTCACCCACCACCACCTTCTTCAGACACCATGTCCATCTACATGATGTCCAGTTCCATCGACCCGCTCATCTCCATCGATGGCCCATCAGACCTATCACTTTGTTTCTTCAACAACGATGAGGAGATACTTGAAGCTTTGACCGCCCCTGAATACCCATGGGACGACATGTACCATTGCTCGTTCTTCCTCTCGGAAGAGCTTGTGTCGCAGTTCGACCAGTTTTTCGTGGAGACCAAATATTTCATCCATGGGAAGGTTGACTGGTTCAAGAACCCAATCCCAGCACCTGATTCCTTCAAAGAAGGGAACATGGTGAACATTTCACCAAGAATTAAAATCGACATCTCAACCAACTCTGAGATCATTGAAGAAATCATGCTCGGGGCATCTTGCTCCCTGGAAGAGGTCGATGCCTACGCCGCTCTCTTCCAAGAATTCCGCGACATCTTTGCCTGGTCATACATTGAAATGCCCAGCTTAGATCCATCCATCGTGGAACACCACATCGACACATGGCCTGATGTGGCACCCATCCACTAGAAGCAACGGCCTATCCATCCATCCAAAGTGGTTGCTGTGAAAGCCAAGATAGAGAAGCTGTGCACAACCGATTTCATTTATCCCATTGCATACACAACTTCGGTTTCTAATCCTGTTCCCGTGAATAAAAAATAGGGTACCATTCGCGTTTGCATAGAATTCCATGATCTTAATGGGGCATGTCCCAAAGACAACTTCCCCACCCCGTTCATCGACCAGATCATCGATGCATGCACTGAACATGAGGCCTTCTCCTTCATGGACTGATTTTCCGGATACAACCAAATCCAAATCCGGAAAGAATACCATTACAAAATGCAATTCACAACCCCATGGGGCACATTCACCTACTGAGTCATGCCCTTTGGCCTCAAAAATGTTGGAGCCACTTTCCAATGCGCCATGACATATTGTTTCCATGATTTAGTTCACATCATCTTGGTCTACTTGGATGATCTCACCGCTCGATCATGAAAACAAGCACAACATATAGATGACTTGCGACAAGTATTTTTACGTTGCTGCAAGTACAACATCCACTTGAGCTCCCTCAAGTGCATTTTCTGTGTCCCAGCAAGCCATTTACTCATATTTATCATCTCTCACAAAGGGATAATGGTAAATCCCCTCAAAGTTCAGGCCATCCTTGATCTTCCTCCCCCAAGAACTCGCCACCAACTACAAATCCTACAAGGCAAGGCCAACTTCCTTTGCCAATTTGTGCCATAGTATGCAACAAAAGCATATGTATTCATCCACCTGCTCCCCTTTGTTTGGGATCAGCAAGCACAAGAATGGTTCGAGGCACTCAAACAAGCCCTAGCTTTTGCAACATTACTCTCACCACCATATTTCACTCGAGACTTCATCCTTTATGTGTCAACCTTAGAAAATTCCATTGCTGGAGTCTTGGACCAAGAAGACGATGCTCGCCATGAGCATGTGATTTACTACATTAGTCAGAAGCTAACAGGACCCCCACTACGATACTCACCCAAGGAGAAATTGGCCCTTGCCGTCGTATTCTCGGCTCAAAAATTGCGCCACTACATCATTGCCAACCATACTCATGTAGTGGTTGATTCAAACTCAATGCGGTACCTCTTAAGCCGTCGCCTTCTACAAGGTCGAGCAGCCAAGTGGGTAGCCATCCTCCAAGAGTTCGACCTAGAATTTGTGTCTCCCAAAAGCACAAAGGCACTCGCACTAGCCACACTCATGACCAATCTTCCCGCAATAACCACACCATCACCCCCAAAGGATGATCTCCCTGATGATTTCCTATTCGTCATATCTACAGACGACCCATGGTATGGGGACATCCTTCTCTATTTACAAACACAAAAGTTCCCAGCGCACTTCAACCGTGAGGATAGGTGATGCATCTGACATCAAGCCATTCACCACTTTTTGATTGGAGATGTTCTGTATCGTCGAGGCATTGATACCATCCTATGTCATTGCCTCACCCATGATGAGGCCGAGACCATCCTCAATGACAGTCATGGCGGAGCTTGTGGTGGTTACCTTTCAGGCCTAGCAACCACCCAAAATTTTCTATGCGCTGGCTATTTCTGGCCCTCCATCTTCATCGATTGCATAGAGGCAGCCAAACATTGCCACAACTATCATCTTTTTTTCCCAAAGGCAAGAACCCCCCCGCACCATTACATCCCGTAATCACAGTCGGGCCCTTCTGCAAATGGGCAATCAAATTCATGACCATCAACCCCATTTCGGTTAATGGCCATAAGTACATTATCATGGCATTTGATTAATTCACCAAGTGGGCCGAAGCCATTCCCACATTCGATTGCAAAGCTGAAACCGCAGCACGTTTCTTCTTCAACCATGTTATTACACGGTTTGGTGTCCCCAAACAATTAGTCTTAGATCATGGGGCACACTTCCAAGACACCATATGGGATGAATTCTCAACCATGTTGAAGTTCGAACACCAGTACTCATCATCCTACTATCCCCAAGACAGTGGCCAAGTTGAAGCGGTCAACAAAATCATCAAAACAATGCTCCAACGGATGGTAGGAAATCACAAAACCAATTGGCATCACATGCTATTCTCTGCCCTATGAGCTTATCGCACATCCATAAAAAATGCAACCGGTTTCACCCCTTTCTTCCTAGTACATGGCGTTGAATCATTGCTCCCTATAGAGTGCCAAATCCCATCTCTTCACCTCATGGTGGAACTCCTTCCTGATACTTCACCTTTAGAAGAACAACTTCTCCAACTCGAGCAAATTATAGAAGACCGTCAAGCTTCCCTCCAAGCCATTGAAGCAGCAAAAACATGATCAAAGATCCAATATGACTTCCATGTCCACCCTCACACCTTCAATGAAGGCAATATGGTTCTATTCTATGACCAACCCAACGATAAATTGGGCAAAGGCAAGTTCGAATCAATGTGGTATGGCCCATACGTCGTCCACTGTTGCCTCAGAAAAGGGGCATACACCCTCATTGACTCTGATGCAAAACTCTTGGAGAACCCATGCAATGGGCTCTACCTCAAAAAAATTTACGCTTAACATCACCAATGAATCACTTCATTTTATGTTTCTCATTTTTCAAAGTTTTTTAGCAAAAATCAAAGGCAGCACCATCAGCTGCTAGTCAAACGTCACTTGAAACCTGTTCAAGACACCTCTCACACCTCTGGGATCAAATTTCCATTTCCTCATGAGACCATCATATCATGTTTAATTATTCAATTTTGGGACCATTTCCCACAAGTCACCTCGATTCACGATCCATGACATGACGATGCAAGTGTCTACGGACCAGTACTCATATCACACTGCCGACCACTACTCATGCAAGCTGTCGGGCTGCTGTTCGTTAAGGATTGTACTATACTTTTTGTATTTATAATTGTCTTTTTTCACCACACCTTAGGCAGACCTCTGGACCATTGTCCACAAAACCTTTTGTTTTTCTTCCATGTATTTGACATAGAAGTGTCCTTGGACCGCCGCCCGTTAAGGACTATAATTTTAGCTTTTATTTTATTTTTAACACATAGATTGTCTTTTATTTTTTCCGCATCTTACGCGGACCTCTGGACCACCATCCACAAAATGATTTCTTTTATGGCACATATTTGGCATATAAATGCCTCCGGACTTGTACTTACATCGCATGTAGTCAAGTCCATCCACAGCAACACACACATGCTCTTCTGACCTCTATCCGAGATCCACCTCGGTTTGCATGCCTTTGCCACATAGAATCACAGGACTTTACCGCGATCTATCTCACACATGTATTGGTATGTTTGAGAGTCTTCTGCTCCATCCATATAGTGTGAATGAACTTTGGACCTCTTTCCACCGTTCTGACATGGGGCACTACTTGTGCCGCTGCAGTCAGTTGATCACATTGGATTTTTGTTTAAGCTATTTTCTGACTCCTTAAAACAATGAAAAGATCATTGAGCGCAACTGCTTCCTTTCCCACTCACTAAAGTATAGGAAAGGGCATCTACATCGTCTCGTTTACCTCCTTTTATGGACCATGTAGACCATTTCATGAAAAGGACCTCCTTGGCACACTTAAGCCAAGACTATACCCCTCTGCATACTTTTATGCTTTCTTGGGAAGAGGGGTCGCACTTTACAAAAAGGCCCGCCACCGGTTTTCGTTAAGCTCTTTTCCAGCCGTCTTAACAAGAAAATATTGCCAAGCAAACTTGGTTTCATTCATGCTCATAAAAGTATTTGAATGAGTGTCCATCCAGTATAGGTTTAACCTTTTCTGGCCTGATTGGACTACCAATGGTAAAGAAGTCTCTCATCCCCTTCAAGATGGGCGAGCTCTCCTATGTATACTTTTATCCTTTTTTGGGTATAGGAGACTACCAACAGAAAAGATCCCCCACTAGAGTCTTCTTCGTGATTTTAGACTCTCTAAAATTGAAATCACCATTGAGCATTTACCTTCTTAAGCTCGCCAAAAAATCCACGATATCATACCACAACGGTGTCCCTATACCCCCCCCCACAAAAAATAGTTTGGCAGCATCCTCACCTGGGGTCACCTTTGTTTAGAGTACTCTGTAATGTGTCTTCCTTGGATCCTATCAGTATCAAAAGTGTCCACCTCCTCCAAGTATTTCCCGTCTGCAGCGACATTCCCGGTATTACAGCTATGATCCCATTCCCATGAGTTAAGTTTCATTTGCTTCCTGGTCCGGCTTGCTGTCATACTCTCAACAAAGGAAGTTTGAGTCTCCCACTCCCCCCTGCCCCTGTTTAGTTTTTTCCTTCCATCCCCTCCCCCCCAATTCAGTAAGTCAGTCTACAGATTGCTTCACACCTTTTGGTTATCCCTCGCGCTCCTGGTCAAGGAAACATAATTGCCTTGACTAGGGGTAGGTCTCCCTTTGTTGACGCCAACACACATATTCTATAGGATAGACCCAGAGGTCCATGTACCTTGGTTTCATTAACATCATTGATGAGTTCCTTGGACCACTTGATAGGAGTCCTTAGTGCCTCTTGGGATGGTTGTTTCTCACGTGCTTGACTTCAACTTCATAATCACACCATTGAGATTCATACAGGGTTTGTTCCGCACAATACTTGGTCGAAGACCGCGGATGTCACCTGACTCTAGCACATTGGTGAGTCCACTCGAAAGACCTAAACAGGTTATGTCCCTTGTGATTTTCGGGTTGCATTGGAGACAGTGATCTGAAGCCCCAGCAGTGCTTCGATATACCTTTATGATTGATGCAACATACTTGTACCACAAAGACTCTGACTCTCAATCAGTGAGTCCACATAGCTATGTACCAGATCCAGCAGACTGTTAGCCATGAAGATATAGAATTCCATGAGAATTCCATGGGTCCAATGTACTAGATCAGTGTTATATTCAACCTCACATAGAGGAAACCATCATTGTAACATCAGTTGTATATGATCGACTCTTCTATTTTAGAGCATAGATCAAATTATTCTTTTGACATTGTCACGAGCATGGGAATGCCTTCCTCATCCATATACATGTCACACATTTATTGTATCTCACCCATTGATGGGAACCAAATTAATACAAAAACCAAAAGTCACCATGCCCCAACCCCGAAAGCACCATCTCTCTACAGCAAATCCTATGATGTCCGTCAGCCATACATTGAGCTCCTGTCCTCACACATCAGGGGGCAATCTGTTAACCCAAAAATCCCCCACATAGCTCTCAATGGCCTACACCACCCAAGGACACCATCTCACAACACTCATTTCACTCCATAAGACCTTCCATTTGACCCCCACACCTCCAAAAGAGCCCAAGGATGAAGAAAAGGGATAAAAACCCCCAAAAAGAGCCCAAATAGCCCCCTAGGAGATAAAGCCCTCAAAAAGGGGCTAAAACCCTAAAAGGGGCTAAAGTTAGGGCATAAGGGGCTAAATCCCTGACCAAAGGCTTAAAACCCTAAAATCCCTTGGAAAAACTATAAAAGGAGGGTGGGGGGTCACTCTCAAAATACTCCTCACTTGCCTATTGTTATGCTGCCTGTGGATGCTTTGAGACCTTTTGCTCGCAAACCACCCACTCTCCATCTACTCCATTTCCATCTCATCAAGCCATTGCTTCCTAACTAAGAGAGAGGTGCTCCCATGAGCTAGGGCATGGTGGCCCATTTCCACCTAAGTGAGGTATAATTTCTTTTCATATTTGTTTATTTGTTTTGCTTTCTAACCCTCATCTCTATTTGTAGGTTTTTCATTGACATTGTTTGCAGGTTTTCCATTGAAGTAGCTTAGGTTGTTTGCAGGTTTCAAGGAGGTGGAACCCTAACCCATTTTCTGCAGAAGGGTTCACAAGGGCTTCATCTCTCCATTTATTCACTGTTATTAGCTCTTAGATCTAGTTTACAGTAGCTTCCATTTTCTTATTCTTGTTTAGCTTAGCTTAGTTTAATTGGAAACTCTGTTTATTTGCATTTCCATTCCGTTTTTTACTGTTTTTAGAAGAGTAGAAACCTACCCTTGTGCCCTGTAGGCACAAGGGAGCCATTCCTGCTCTTGTAGTAAGGATAAATTCTCACTACAATAGGGGTAACCATTTCAAACCAACCTTTAGACTATACTCTAGTAAATACAATTAGAGAGGGCTCTCTCATTTTCACAAAGATATTCACATATACATTTGGCTTTAAACAAGCATTCAGAAGGCTATATTTCTGAGGAGAACAAGATGTTTATAGATTTGAAGATTGTAAGATAGACATATAAGAAATACCATTGGGCCATGGAGTCACAGTATGAATCATTCAAGGATATTACAACAAATAATGAATAATGATTTTCCCTTTTGAATTCTAAGGAAAAGTAAGTGCAATATTCAGCCAAATATATTCAAGTGGTGGCAGGAGAAAGGAGCAAAATCCCAGTGCAGCAAGGGGAACCTATCTATGGATGAATCCCTTAAAGACACCTTTAGTAGAAACAACAAATAAGTGAAATGATTGAAATGGAGCATCTAGCAAGGATGAATTCCATAGAAATCATCACAAACACATTACAAATGCTACATTTAATGAAAGGAGCGCTTAATAAAACGAATTCATCACATATAATCTAGAAAGCATTAGCAGGAATTTACACATATGAAATGATATAAACAAGAAATAAAGATTGAATATTAACACCGTAATGAATCTCATAAACTTAGAGAAAAAATTTCATTATCGCTTCCAAGAAAATTTGCAGAGATACAATCTGAGCACAGAGCCTTCAAAAATATGAAAGTCTAATCAGTCCTCAAACCCCTTACTTCCTGCAAATAGGTTACATTTATAGTGTTATGGATCCTGAGGCAAACCTTGAAACAAATCCTAATTAGGTTACAAAAAATGGGAAGATCTTTTGAGAGATGTGAGGTGGTGCATTTGCCATGATTTCTACATCAAACAGGGAATATGGAATCTTGAGCATGCTGGATAAAAATGGTAGTGCGATGGGTGGAGCTTTGCCTCGCTTGACATGAAAATGACAGATCAGGGCCCTTCCAATGGTTTCCTGCTGACTCATCTTGACTTGTTCCTTTTCACGCTTGGGTGTGCAATGTGTATTTAGTCATTCTAAACCTTTCGAATCTCTTCCACTATTCTGGAAATGGTATTTCTATCATGGACATCTCTTTCACTAGCACACGTAACTCTATGTGGTATTTTTAAAAAAATATTTTCAAATACACACATGCTTCTTTGACGGTGAACAAGATCTCAAATTCATCGGCTAGGTTTTCTACAATGACCTTGCTGGATAGTGGTTGATTCATATATGCATAATTTGCATGGTCTTGTCTGCATGCAATAAGTTTTTCATAGTATTCATCCTTATCCAACATAGCACCCTTTTGTTTCCAGGAATAAAGGGAACCCTTTCTTAAAAAGTGGGTCAAACATATCAATAAACAGTTTCACTTGGTGAGCCAAAATATCAACCTTTTCCTGGACTGTGTCCAAGTGGTGATATTTTCTTTTTAACCTTCCTATCCCAAGTCATGATGGAGATCTTATCTTTGACATTTTATTTCTTTATATCATCCTCTGAAAAACTATTAAGAAAATCAATAGCATTTTTGGCACAGTCAACTGGTTTCTTATTCAACTTTTCTCTTGCCATTGTCAGATCCTATCTAAATGAGTGTATCACCAATCCTTGTCTAAAATATAGTCCAAATAGGGCCTAAATTTTTTTGCTTATTAATAACGGTGTCCCATATAATATGTTTTTCCCCTTGAAACCACAGATGGCCTGGTACCGGTTTCGTCAATTTATCATTCTTTGTCTACATATCTTGACATTTTGCCTCCCAAGCATTAGACTTGGCTTCCCAAGTTCTCATTTATTTCTCTCTTTGTAATGGAAGGTTCTCCAGGGTCTTGTTTTGGTTTTTCAACCCAATTAATTATAAATCCTTTATACTTACCTGAGACATGGCTTGGACTATGGGCCAGATTGAGCTACAGGAGCAATAATCCTGTCTTCAAGCTCTTTCTCCTTCTCCTGTAACTTCCTCTCTATTTCGTCATATTTTCCTTCCAAATCCATTTCAATTTCCACCACCAAAGTCATGTATTTATACCATTGATTTTCCTTATGAACAAACTTTAATAACTTTTCCTTATAGCCAGTCAACTCATTCTTCAGGCCTTCTTTTTCTTTCTCTATCTCAACCATTTCTCGTCCTTTTACCAACTGAGTAGCAAGTATTTTTAACTTCTTTTTTAGCAACTGGATGGCATTCTCTTTTTCATATAATAGTTTCTTCATGCTTTTTCCCTTGTTAGCCTAACTCCAAGCAGCTAGAAGATATGTTTGCAGCTTTTTAATCTATTCCTGATGTGCTTTATTTTCCAATTTTTTCATATCGTAGCTGGTTCTCAATTTTGCTCTTGGTAGTTTCCAACATAGAAAAATTCAATGTGGAATTCAACAAGTTTGTAAATAGAATATCCCCATTTTGTTTGTGAAAATGAATCATGTCTGGGATAGGAATGTCCTCCAGGTCCATATTTATTTCAGCAACTTTGTTATTGGTTTAGTAACACCAATTTTAAAGTGTTATGCTCCTAGTCTCTGACAGCAATAAGTGACACATCCTGATTTGAAATATTTCTGACTTTTGAGTATAGCTTCAGCACTTCTTATGAAGAAACCTCCTTTTTGTCCTTATACTTATCCAAAAACTCCATATTGTTCCTGAATTGTGATGTAGAGTCTGCTGGTGTGTCTGTAGAGGCATATTCATTAACCTCAAAAACAAGTCTAGTTATTTTCACCTTCTCCTTCTTTTTGTCCTCTAATATAGTTTGGACCAGCTGTCCCTCTACTTCAACTTTATTCCTCTTTGGATTCCTGGTAGTTTCCTCTTCTTCAATGTCCATGGCATCTGGAAGATCTCGTTTACTTATTTTCTCTAAGTGACTAACGAGGGGTGTAACATTTATAGCTGCTACAACCGACTTAGAAATATCAGGAATCAAAGAAGTAATGTCTTTTACAGAATATATTGATTCCTCCTGTAGATTAGTATCTTTGGGATTCTCCTTGGGATAGTCATTCCAATTGGAAACCTATACCAATCCAACAACCTCCACATGCTTGAAAGGTTTTCTCTTCACAACTTTGCTCTTGTTTGAGATGACCTAATGAGGGTCATAATCAACTACAGGATCTATAGGAAACCCCATCTTCTTCAATAAGTTCTCAATCATTGGTAAAGCATTTTTACTCTTGAGAGTAAAAGGCCCTACTTCCGAAGGATACTTAATATCAGTAGAATTTTTAAACTTCAGGAAGTGCTTTGTTTCTACTATCAACTTCTTTCTGATAAACTCCATGGATAATACTGTAACACCCCGGTTTTGACACCATTTGCATTAAATGTATATGATGTATATATTGTAATTAATCATGGTGTGGAGCTAAAGGAAAAATCCCCACCATCGATTTATCATTTTATGTTTCGGCGATTAAAATCGTTGCCGAAGGTATATTTCATGCTAGCTGACACACTATAAATTTGGCATCATGTAAATATCCATTTTAATTAAAATACCCACAACCAGTTATGCCAATGCAACCATAAGGAAAAGGGAATTATTTTCCTAAGGATAATGAGGGGGAATTATTTAACCTTTAGGTCTAATAGGGAAAATCCACATGTCAATAGAAGAACCCATCAATCAGTTAACTACCAAATTAAATTCTCTCAAGTTAGTTGGGGGTAGTTATTGCCTGGGAAAATGTTTTGCATGGGTAGTGCTGTGTGGTAGGACTGTTAGTCCTTTCCCACATGCACACTCCACCATGGATCTCATTCACCCTTATGTGGGTATGAAGAGACCATGACCCCCCATTCTTCATTTTCTCCTCACGCAGAGAACTAAGAGAGCTGCCTCAAGTTCACAATTTTGCTATGTGTGAATTTTGTTTTTTGGGATTTTGGTGGGTGTAGTTCTCATTCACAATTTTGGGTCTGGGCCTGTGAATTCACCTTCACACAGATTCCATTTCCTTTCCTCACGTAGCTGAGAAATCCCTCCTAGTTTCCCCACAAAATTTGGGCTGCTATGGGTTCTTGTTGAGTCATTTTGGACATGCTAGGGCCAAGAATGAATTTGGAATCGAATTGATTAGTCTGAGCTATGTATTACCCAAATTGTCATTTTGGTTTTGTTTTGTGGTGTTTTCTTTCAAACCCCATAGCTATGAATGGTTGTTTTGTTGTGTGTGCATAATGGATTGTTCTTTGGACTGTGTAGGAGTGGAAAGGAGTTTGCTTGAAAAGACTAGTGTTTTGCAGGAGCCTCATAGACAGAGCTAGAGAGTTGGATCTCTTCTCTACACCCCCTGAATAGCACTGGAAGGGAATTCATGGCATGAGGGACTGTGCAGTAGAGAAGGGAATTATTCTGTGTGTTGGGTGTGTGAGTGGATGTCTTAGGAGTTAAGCTAGTTCTAGTGAAGGCATCCTTAACTCTTTAGTGAGCCCACTAGTTTAGCAAACAGTGCTTCCATCTCCTAATAACCTGCTAAAACCAACTTGTTGGCTTGGTTATTTTTTGTTGTGTCCCTTGGCAGTCTGATAAACCCAAACATAGATTTGGCTTGACTGAGTTTTGACATGTCTTCGGTTATGTGTGAGTCTGCTCTGTTTCATTATTCCTTATGGGAATCATGCCTAGCTCGGGGGTGGCACTGTTGTTGAGAGATTAAGGAGCACACTGGCCTATGGTTGGGTGGAACGTTGCAACAACATAGCTAGTTGTGGAGCTCTCTTCTTCATAATATAAGTATTATTGTGTTTAAATACATGCAATTGCATTTGATAATGAATTACAATGAACATGATGAATGCTTGACTGTATGGTTTTGCTTCCGTTGCATGGTGATAATGTCTACATGTTTTAGTTCAAAGCATATAAATTTCTATGTGTATGTTCATGGGGCTGGTTGCCTGGGTAGGTAGCAGTATCGGTATCATCCTCTTCACTTGTTGGAAGGTTGGGGATGTTACAAATACTCTAGGGGTGAAGCCATATAATCTGATCACAGTTCCATTTTCAAATAAGAACCAGTCACCTACCTTGCAATCTGTAGAGAACTGTAGCATAGTTCTCATCTCTGGTAATACTCTGGGAAACCTCTTCTGGAAAATGGAATTGTATATCTTAGTCATGATAAAGTTCATGAATTTTGAGTAATCCTTACTCATCTCCTTGGTCAATACCATTTTCGGTAATTGTAAATTCTCTTCATTAAAAGAAAGGAACATTTTTAGCGAATAAGATTGGAACATAAAGGTTTTGGTTTTGCGGAAGTCCATTAACTGAGAATGGATACTTTTGGCTAAGAACTCATCAAAATTAAAACATGAAACTTACAATGTTTGAGCTGGTTCATTTTACTCAATTGGGAAGGTGCTTAAGACAAAAAGAAAACTCATGAGAGGCTCGATGATGTATTTGTCGGTGTCTAGACCTATGAACTGGATTAACATAGTGATAGTGCACTGAGTTTCCTCATTGAACAGGCTCGAATTGATTGCGAATGGTTGGTCTAAAATATTTACATCGGGCTTGAAGCATTTCTTGAATAAATATTGTTTATTTTTCACCAAAGACTCTCTAAAACGCTGAAGTATAGACTCTTCTTTATAATCATAGGATTTTAGGGTAAAACTATTAGATATTGATAGGATTTTTCTATTAGCTGAAGGGATGATAGGACATAGGACTATGGAGTTGGTAGTGTCCATAATCACTATCTTAGAAAGAGAGTAGTTATCGGCACACCAAGCCACGAATTCTGGGCAACTTGGGGTTTGGTCAATTATGAAAAAATGGAAATAAGACTGGTGAATGTTATGCACAACAAGCCCCTATTCCTTAAGCAATATTAGCTTCTCCTTAGCCTCACCAATGTGTCCATTCAGTAGAAGAATATCGAATACCTCAACATCCCTATATTCAAAAGATTCTTCTACTTTATGATATCCAAGGTCCTAAACTTTCATACTGTCAACTTGAGCCATTTTATAGTTTAGGAGGGGACAAAAGGTCTACCTGGTGAATTTGATAGGTTGATAAACATCGTCGTGTGAGATGGATGCTCCTGTACTATTCTATCTCTTGCTTTCTAATGCTATAGAATAAAATAATGGTGCAGATTCACATGCATGGTATTTTTATACCTTTCTACATTGTTACCAACCTCACATCTTTGCTTCATATAATGATGTATGGCCATGGATCGAAACCTTAAACAACCTGAACTATCAAAAGATACAGCCTTTCCTTAGCCATTTATCCTTCCAAGATGAAATCCATGACGTTGATTTTATCCAACTTGGTCTCCATTTCACAGCCATCCTTTCTTTATCTCCCCTCGCATCCTTGAAATGTGAAGCAAATCATAGTCGTAGATATTCTCTACGAGAGATCCCGACCGTCCAAGGATGTGACCCTTTACCCTATTTCGTAATCCATCATCTTGCTCAAATTTGAGCACATTCTCATTGCAAAATGGACTAGGATCGTTGATCTAAACTCTGACAGATATCTCTCATCTGAATATGTGGGGTCTACCATATTTCGTCGTTCCTCACCCTGCTATACTTTGCACACATTCTCACTATGAAATCAATCAGGACCATTTATTAGTTGTCCTCCAGATCTCCATCGTCTAAAAGTGTGGGGTCTACCAATATTTTGCAATCTTGACATGTCTTATCCCTCAAGCACCTTCCGACTGTGAAACACATATCCTCCATAGATCGGGCCCGCTCAAAGTCATGGTCCTTGGAATACGCAAGCCCTAAAAGATTTAGTGACCTTGGAACAAGATATCCTTCATGCATGTTGGATTCACCAAATCTCCATCCATCATCGATCTTGGAAAAAATTTAATCTTGATCATTAAAATAAGGAATTCTTAACATATTTTGCATACCTTCCTAGTTTTTTTTTTGACACATCTTTCCCCAGCAAAATATTCCTTATCTGTCGATCTACACTGCCTGCTCATCTGAAGGTTGATCTTTCCCAACATTTAACCGTGCTCCACCCATGCCAATATTCTTTTAAAACCATGCATCTTCTTTTAATGAAATGCTTATCAACTGTTGATCTTTTTTTCCATGGATCTGCATCGTTCATTTTCGCCGTTGGATAACTATGATCGGATTTTCATATTTGATCCTAGCTGCAGGGTTATAAATTTAGGGTTTTTGGATGTTTGATTGTGATACACCATGGGATAATATATTTTTACCTTCAGGCATAGGATAATCTTCCCAAGCAACCTCCAAATCACTAGACATGAAAACATTTTGCTTATACCCCCTTCTGCAGGGGAATTAGGGCAGATGCATATGTAGAAATATCCAAAATTTAGCACAAGTGCTAACATCAACTCTAACTCGGGGATACTATCCTCCCCATGAGGTAGAAAGAACCATTTATACCAATTTCCTTATGCATTTGTATTATCCCAATCATCTTCTGAAACCCTCTGTCGTGCTCTGGAAACAAAAATTGAACAGATGTTGAAAACAAACTAAAATAATTGCTTAAAATAAATGCTCGCCATGCTAAACTTATTCATATCTACCTACCCTACTTATTGAGCATTAATGCCTAGTCAAGTCACTTCTGAATTCCAGTGAAGCCAATCAAGCACGTGATTCCGTATGCAAATTTTCTCCTCATGCTTGATAAAAAAAAAGAATGAGGAACTGAATTGTAGTAGGTTATGATTGAAAATATGGTCTTTACTACACATAACTAACCCAGGATTCTCACTGCAAATTTTATCAACATATCTAGCCACAGGTTCATGACAACCTTTAGAAAATTCTTTTATGCACCTACCATGACAAGGCTGCTCCATATATTTAGCCACTAAATCATGAAATCCAGGGAAGTATTCAAATATTTCTCTCATCTGTTTTCCCCAATACTGATTCTCAAACTATTCTTCCACCAACACCCTGTCATGCTGCTCTTCAACATAAGCATGCAAGGAATTCTCATGAAAACTTGTAAATCAGATGCCAACCACTTCATTCAAAATTCCAGAACCTAAAAATTGATTTCTTTCATGCATTTCACAGGGAATATCTTCAATAAAATCATGTGAAATAATATTTTCTTGACATAAGAGTTATGAATTGGAAGACCAAGAAGATACATCGCATTCAAGAACCTCATCTTCTAAGTATCTATCCTCATGTAACGTCCCCAACCCTCCGACCGGTGAAGAGGACGCTACGGTGTCATTAAACATCCGAGCTAAAAGCCCCATGAACATGTACATACATATAAACTCAAATAAAAATGCTTAAAACATAAAACCTGCTAAGATGCATAATCATTCATATACACAGCGGAAGTGTAGAAGGAGCAAGTTGATAAGTCGACTTGAAGGATAGCCGACTTAGTCGATCAGCTGACTAAGTCGATGAGCTGACTTTGTCGATCAGCCGACTAAGTCAGTCAGCCGACTAAACTAGAGATTAGGTCGGCCACCTAAGGTCGCGTCAGTTCACCGAACCAACAGGTAGTTATTTTGTAACCATTCTGTAATCATATATATTAGGCTGTTGAGCTAGATGAGAACTCATTTCAGTTCTCTGTGTTAGATGGACTTATTTTGTGTAATATAATATGTTACTTTACCTAGTTGTTCTTATCTCTTGTCTTTGTTTTATATGTATGTTTTAGTATGTATTATTGGTAACCTTATGTGATCTGTGAGATTACAAAATTGGTTCCGTTGCCGGTAGTACATGTCTGAAATGTATGCAAATAGATGATACCATAGCAGGAGATTAAGGACTGGTGGGAACATAAAGTTGCAAACAATTTGCAGAATTACGCACAAAGGAATAGATTAACATTTGCATAAGAAAAAGAAAGATTTTTCATAGAAACGCATGAAAATTTTGTCGAATCAGTGCCCTAACTTCTGAAGAAACTCCTGGATGAGAAAGCCAGAAGGGACTAAAGAATAACAGTTGCTGGAAAAACTAATCCGTGGAGGTAGAACAAACTTGTCGGAGTGGTTCAAGAAAATCGACAACGACTTCTGTGAGGAGCAAGCAGTCAAAGACAGAACTTCGGTGGAAACAGTCAAGGAGAAATTTTACACAGATCTCACCGAACAATTTCTATGTTCCTTATCGAACTTGCTATTCAAATTCCTGATCGAGAAGGGAGTAGGACATATTTTCGAACCTCGTCCATCACTTCACGAACTGCCATCAAACTCTAACTGGGTGGAGAAACAAATGAAGTGGGAAAAATTTATTGCAGACAGGGAGTGGGAATACTTCCTAAGCAAATAAACCGAACTGTCTGGGCTTTATAAATGCACCGGGTAGGCTATGGGGGGGTAGCTGGTCATATGTCAAGATAGATTAGAGTGGATTATAGTCGACTAGAAATAGATACTATTCACTAGTAATGAGAAGTTGACCAAAAGGGAACTCAAGAGAATAGTATCATACGAAGGTATGTCAGAAATTCAGAAAATAGAGAGGGAAGAGAGACAACAGAGGAGGGAAGCAAGAAGAGAAAGAGCCTTAGAGATGCATAGAGGAAGGAGTCCTCGGGCGACCGACCAAGAAGAGAATCCACCAGAGTCTGGTCATGACCGACATGAAGAAGGCGTGGAACAAGAGCCGTCCCCTATGGAGGAAGAATTATGGATAGAGCAGCTAGAAGCTCTCCAATTAAGAGCTCCCCATGACAGAACAACCCTCTCTCCATTGACTTCGCATACTTGGATACAAACTATTGTCAAAGAGGACCTCTGACTACGAGCTGGTGACTTTAGTATATGGAGTCGACTAGATGATGAAACATACACTGGAAAACACTTCATTATACGTTGACCAGAGGAAGGGAATTGGGTGACCTTTCAAGCGGCACCCTCCAACTAAAGTATCCACTTACTCTTACCGACACATGACAGAGCACCCCCCCCACCAAATACAACTTTAGAAGACACAAAACATTCAAAACTACGGACAAATAGTTGCAGTGGAACATCGACAGCAGAAGTCGACATCAACCAACTACCAGTCGACGAAGAATCGACAACCGACGGGAACGAAAGTTTCGTCGACCATAGTCCTACAGAGACAAATAAACCAATAAACCCAACACCCCCACCCCCACCTCCACCACCGCCACCTCCTGAGAGTAGTGACAGTGATTCAGACATGGGTCACAGATCTACTCACATTCCTCTATATGAGGGGGATGAGGATCCAAGATGACACTGGTTCGTCTGCGAGTCAACATGGGAGGCCAACCAAGTTACAGACGAAGATAGACAAATGGCACAGTTCACCGGTGCCTTGAGGAAAAGGGCATTAACCTGGTATATGACCTTTTCAGAAAGACAACCTAGAGAAACCAAAGCCGAGATTAAGGTGCAATTTTTATCATTTTTCAAAACTCTAGATGCCAAACACCTGGCAGCGAAAAAACTAAAAACTACATCACAGAAGCCACGCCCAAACTACCCGCGACTATGATAAGCATTGGAAAGACCTTTCGAGCTAGGTAGACTATGTTATAGATGAACAGTTACTAATCCAATGGTTTCTTGTAGGGTTATCTCAAAAAGTGCACCGACACATGATCAGTCTGGAAATGTTCAAATCTTACGAAGATGTGCTAAAAAAATCTCTTCAAGTGGAGATGGATGAGGACATACCCGCTTACCCCACAGACCACAGATTCGAAGAACAAATCAAGAGTGTACAGAAGTCTTTAAAGGAGTTCAACCTCAAGAATCAAGAGATCTGGTGCACCAAATGCTCGACGGCCGGCCACTCCAAAGGAAACTGTCAATAGGAATACAGCCGACAGGACATTCGATTCATGTAGACCAAATATTTTTTTGACATTTTCCAGGAGCATGGGGATCACTTAACAAAATATTTCCTGTTCAACATGAAGTATCACAAGGCATCATGGTGTGCAATCTGTGCAACCAAAAATCATAACACGGCCGACTGTCATTTGAACCAGAAGAACCGACAAAATTACCATGCAGTCTACCAAACCAACGCAGTTGCACAAACTAACAAGCAAAACAATTTAGCAAACGATCAGAATGGTCAGAGATATGACGGTCGACGATACGAGCACCAATACAAAAATCGACGTGTAGGCTACGAAGGAAGAGGTCAATTCCCTGGGAATCGCGACATCCGACCACGTTGACCCATCCAGTGCTTTACCTATTATAAAGAGGGACATCGGTACACAGACAGTCCATATAAAGACAGAACTGACCTCAAATTTTGTACCCACTATGGAGTAGGGGATCACTCACTAGAGGATTGCCCTACCATGTTAGAAAAAATAAATACAAAAAAAAATGTTAATGTCTTGTCCTGTGTGCAAAAAAATGATGTAATAAACACAAAAAATTTGCATATTGTAACTTGAAAAGGAACAAAAACAAGAGCTGATAACACAAGAATCAGTAAAACAAAGGAGAAAACTATATATCTTGATCCACTGAAAGAAACACAAACATACAAAGAAGCAACCAATGTATTCAAAGAAATTACACGACAAGAACAAGTTCACGACACTTGACATAATACAATAAACGAATTAATCCAGCTTGTAAAAGAATATAACTCAGTCTCTCAGTTCATAGATTTGTTGTATGAAATAAAATGCACCAACCCTGAAAAGCAAACGAAGAACATCTGCAGCTTAAACCAAAAAGACAAAGGTGATGCCGACCCACTTGTCGACCTGGAAATTGAAGGATACCATGTCCGACAAGTAGTGCTTAACTTTGGATCACAACTAAACATCATGACTCTGACACTTGGGAACAAATGGGTAGATCTCAACTCTGTGAGTTAGGAATATACCTAAAAATACCAAACCAAGGCCTAATTGAGCCTATTGGAGTCTGGAAAAACATTGACATGACTATAAAAGGAATCTCGACCAAGGTCGACTTCGAAATCATTGACCCGAAGGAAGGATCCAGTTCCTTCCCAGTGTTAGTCAGTCGACCTTGGGGTAGAAAGATGAAAGCATCGATATCCCTGGACAAGGAGCAAATCAAATTAAAAGGAAATGGACAAAAGGTCATTTTACCTATTCACCCATCTCAAGGAGAACCTTGGACTGAACCTATCGATGAAGAAGTCGATGTTCGACAAATCTACCAAATCCAAAACAATGCAGATTACATCGAACCAAATATCCATGGAGAACTTCATTTAGGCAACCAAGACTCAGTTGGTTATAATTTAGACACCAAATTATATGATTGGGAGATTGAGAACTATGAAACACAAGCAAGAGGGTACTGGACTATACAAAAAGTGCAGAAAAATCCCACCCAACAATGATTCATAGTGTCCATTGTCCCAAAAATCTTTGAGAAAAAAATTAGGGAATACCCTACCTTACAACCTACCAATGTAATTACTACACAACTACCAAGATAGAAGGAAAGGGAATCACCAGTCATGCATGTTGAACAAGTTTCCAAAAATATTGGTGAACATGGCCAACTTCAAAGCTTGGTGGAAACCTTTACAGGACAAGCTGCTAGATGGTGGGATACCCATCAGACAAGACTGCAGACCTGGACAATTGCTTCGACTTTTGTCGAAAGGTTTGGAGGAAAGAAGTTAACCCAACAAGCTCAGATACCTGTATTCACTCAAGGACAAAACCGAGAAGATCATATTAAAACCTGTGAAAGATATTAGAGAAGACTTGGATACAAGGATGAACGAGCATGACCACACTTGTTCTCATCAACCCTCGCCGACTTACCAAACAAATGGTATAAGATGGAAGAATCTAGAGGTGAAACCTTCTTATGGCATGAACTCAGGGAAAATTTCATTAAAGATTTCAACTTTATACCACAAAACGTAAACTTGGTCAAAACATCAAAATAGATGTAAGAATTTATCCAGCCGACCGAAAACAAAATCTTAAAGGATAACCAACAGACAATGGAATGTAAAAATATCCAAACAAAGAAAAAAACACAGTCGACAAGACTACATTTAGAAAACAAAAATACAGAAGGAAAAAGCTTTAGATGGAAATCTAACCATGTCGAAACAACCAAACCTATTTGTACAATCCTAAAAGTAAAAACAACAGGCAAACAAGATACCAACAGAATGACTGTAGCCGACTTCCCTGCTACATTCTCACAGTTAAAAGAAGGAAGTAAACTAATCAATGAATCCAAAGCATCAAAATGGCTAGATACTAAAATCAAAACTAAAGAATTCAACATCTCAAATGATGATCGACCAAAAATGGCAAAGATTGGTGACTACTGGAGTGAAGAACAAACCACAGAGATAGTGAACTTATTAAAGGAGTTCCAAGTTGTATTTGCTCGAGATTATAAAGACCTCAAAGGCTTAGTCCATGAAATGGGAGAAATGAAGATTGATACTAAACCTGATGTCCGACCTATGAAGAAAAGGCCATATAAACTAGCTCACAAATACAAGGAGATAGTCAAAAAGGAAATTGATAACATGCTTGCAGTAGGCATCATCTATCATATCGACCAATCAGAATGGGCAAGTCCAATGGTTGTACAGCCTAAGAAACATGAC
Source organism: Pseudotsuga menziesii (assembly GCA_001517045.1). Lineage (NCBI taxonomy): Eukaryota > Viridiplantae > Streptophyta > Pinopsida > Pinales > Pinaceae > Pseudotsuga > Pseudotsuga menziesii. The sequence continues at coordinate 1,386,724 of LPNX010787311.1, forward strand.
CCGACCAAACTAAGAATTTGTGTCGACTTCAGGGAACTAAACAAAGTGACACTGACAGACCCATTTCCAACCCCTTTGCAGATGAAATCTTGAATGAGGTCGCAGGACATGAATGCTACTCATTTACATATGGATTCTCAGGTTATAACCAAGTGCCAATAGCTAAAGAAGACCAGAAGAAGATAACTTTTGTGTGTGAATTTGGATCCTTTGCTTACAAGGTTATGCCTTTTGGTTTAAAAAATGCACCTGCAGTATTTTCTAGAATTGTTGTCAAAACATTTTAGGAATACATTTACAAGACCATGGCAGTATACTTTGATGATTGGACAATATACTCCATGTTAAAGGATCATTGTAAATGGCTCAAAATTATGTTGGAAAGATGTCAACAGATTCAACTCTCCCTAAACATCAAGAAATGCATATTTGTGACCCCCATAGGGATATTATTAGGGCACGTTGTCTATAAGGAAGGTATTAAGGTTGAATTTGCAAAGATCAAAATTATCCTCGACCTAAAACCACCAGTAAACCCAAAACAAGTTAGGGTGTTACTTGGCCACACAGGCTATTATAGAAAATTCATAAGATATTATTCAGATATGGCCTATCCACTTGAAGAAATATTAAGGGAAGATCAAGAGTTCAACTGGATAGAGGAGTGCCACATATCATTTGAAAAATTAAAAAGAAAATTATTCGAAGCACCAATCCTGAAGTTTCCAAACTGGTCAATCAAATTCCATGTTCACATTGATGCATCAGACCTAGCAATAGGAGCAATCTTAACTAAACCAAGAGAATATGGAATGGATTATCCTATAGTTTACAGTAGCAGAAAATTAAACAAGGATGAGAGGAACTATTTGACAACAGAAAGAGAAGCCCTATGCATGATATTTTCAGTACAAAAATATCGACATTATCTCTTAGCTAACCCATTTATACTCTATACAGACCATCAGGCACTTAATTATCTCGTCAATAAACCACTACATCATGGAAGAATCTGTCGATGGTTACTAATATTCCAATAATTCGAATTTGAAGTTGTTGTCCGACCAGGCAAGTTAAATGTCGGCCCCAACCATTTATCCTGAATCGACACAGGAGAAGAACCAACAAGAGTTGACGATGACTTACCTGATGCACATTTATTTCGGATAGAAGCAGTCCCATCAGAACTAGAAGAAATAGCTCAATTCTTGGAAAATGGACATGCACCAGAAGGAATGAGTACAAAGAAAAAGTAGATCCTAGCTATGAAGGCTGCACCATATAGTCTTATCAATGGATTTTTATATAAAATGGGATTAGATGACATCCTCAGAAGGTGTGTACTAGAACATGAATGAGACAACATTATGCATGAAGCACACTATGGACCTGCAGGAGGACATTTCCAAGAAGACACGACTGCAAAGAAAATCCAACAGTCAGGGTTATGGTGGTCGATACTCCATAGAGATTGAAAAAATTTTGTCAGTCGATGTGACAGATGTCAACGACTAGGTTGACCCCTTCCTAGCACAGAAATTCCTTTGATATCAGTAAACCCAAGTTTGACATTTGAAATCTGGGCCATAGACTTCATAGGACCATTTCCTATACCAGCAAAAAGGACGGGTGCAAGGTATATCATAACTGCAGTCGAATATGTCACTAAATGGGCACAGGCTGAACCAATCGACACATGTTCTTGTGAGATAGCTGCTAATTTTATCTACAAGAATATCATCACTAGATTTGGGTGTCCACTAACCCTGATTAGCGACCAGGGAACACACTTCATCAATAGAACTATCACAACCCTAACCGACCAGTTCCAAATCGACCATCATCGGAGTACAGCATACCATCCTCAGTTGAATGGAGCAATTGAATAAGTTAATAAAACATTAACAAAAGGACTAACCAAAATATGTAATGCTAATAAGGATGACTGGGATGAGAAAATACCTGCAGTATTATGGGCCTACAAAACAACATATAAACGATCGACCGACCAAACTCCTTTTCGACTAGTCTATGGACAAGCAGCAGTAGTTCCACTACACTTTCGACAATAGACACCTATCATCGCAGAAATCCTACATGTCGATGTCAAACAAGGAAGGAAGGACCGACTATTGCAACTCAGCAAACTTGAAGAGCACCGACTAATGGCAATACAACATCAAGAAATCCAGAAACAACAACAAAAAGCATGGCACAACCGCAACATCAAGAACAAAAACTTATCGATCGGAGACTTTTCTTTACTATACAATAGTCGGGTAAAAGGTAAACCTAAAAAGCTCCACACCGAATGGATGGGACCTTACATTGTCGAAGAGATACATCCCAATGGATCAGTTTGACTAAGGACGTTACAGGGCATAGTATTTCAGAAGCTTGTTATTGGAGCCTGACTAAAACAATACAGAAACTAAAAAAAAAAAATCATATAACGACCATAACCGTCAACCAAAATCCATAAAAACTTAAAAAATCAAAAACCAAAAAAAATACCGTACTCACAGAAAGCTATGACAGGAAATTACCATCTTGACAACCAACATCATGGCCATTGACATAACAGCATCGACCATTTTCATCGACCGACCACTACCATCAACCATTCTCATAACCTACATCGACCGATGACCTCAATACTCCCATCACGCATTCATGACATCGAGTGCCAAAAGCAATTTTCCATTAACACACATTCAAGTATTCTAGCTGGAACATCACGTCCGCCATTAATACACCCATCAACGCACACATCCACAACATCGCCTATAAATATTGGATCGCCAAAGGATCATGCATTGCAATTCATACAGAGAGAGCCTCATAGCATCCAGTCGATCGAACGAGAAAACCTTAGTGAAATAGACCACCATACCAACACAATGGCACCCAAACAAACTAGAGCCTTGACCAAAGCTAAGGAACTACAGGCTACAGATACACCTTTAGTCCGCAGATTGAAAAATATTAAGAATGCTGAGGTACAGGAAGGCTCATGGAAAAAACTATGGGCCGAAATGCAAGAATGGGCATATGTCGACAAAAAGGCCACACAAGCCACAGAGAAAATCAAACACAACGCTATCTTCATCTATGTCAATGCACCACTTATGGCTAGCTTTGGTGGCATGAAGGAAACTGCTATCAAATTCATCATCAGCCGGTATCACAATGGTCGGTTCTACTTCGATCGACCGGTCGACATCTCAGGAGATGTCATCTCCCATCTCACCGGTCTCTCCAATGAAGGAAACCTAGTACCAATCAGTATCAAATAAGGACTGGTCGAAGAGCTCACAGGGTCATCTTCGGGTAAGAACTCCAACGGGTTGATGATTATCCAAATCACAACCCGAACGCCATAGATTGTGGCCAAAATAATTACAATAACACTTACTTTGTCAGGTCGAGGCAACGAACTTTAGTTAGACAAGCTAGAAGCTGTCGACACCATTGCCACTGACGGAATAATATACAGATGGGCCGAATATGTCGTTGACATGGTGAAGACCATCTGTGAAAGATGTCAAGAAATGGGGGGAATCATGAAGTTCCCCTCTCTAATCTTATGGATATTCATGCACCATATCTTCCCAGAGGGGAGTCCAGTATTTCAGGAACCGTCGAGGTTCCATATGTGGAGATTTAAGCCATTCTCCCAGAGAGGAACCTTGCAGAAGCTCGAGCATGAGAAAGTACTATTGGAGAACTGGCTTCAATAGCTCAAAGTCTTCACGACTAGATGGAGGGTGTGTCAAAACATCCGAAGAAATCTAGCGACGAACTCCCACATCCAACTAGAGCTCGACCATACCTCAGTGTGGTATATGTAGGGCGACAACTCAAATGCCAAAGCCCTCGACTACTATCCATCAGTCGACCAGATATTTTAGGAACTATCTCAACAGGCCAAAACCAAAATACCAGTACCAGCAGGAGCAAAGAAGTTCGACTTCTCCATCAAGGAGTCGCTCATAGACCAGGAAAAAGAGGAATACTATGAGCTCAACCTCTATATCAGCACCTTTGTGTCGGAGGAGACACCGGTCGAACATACTGGCCGACTTCAAATAACCATCAAACCTCCGACCGCAAAGAGGGAAGAACCCTAGACCACAGAGCCACAGCCATAGCAGTAGGTAATTCCTCCAGCTGCAGAAAGTGTCGTCCTGATCTAGGAACTAAGGGGTGAGACAGAGCCAGAAAACCCTGAGTATGCTGTCACAAAAGGCATTATTCAAAAATTTTCAAAGGAGATAGCAGCAGCTAGGAAGAAGCTCAAGACACAACAACAACAACAAGTTCAAGGTAAGTGCAAGATTATCCTTACAGACTCATCAGAAGACAAGGAGGAACTGGCAGCCATGACCCTCGACATCATAGAGGATGCTGTAGCAAACAAGGTGCCGGTCGAAACCCAGTTCCAATGATTCGTCAACGTGGGGGCACAAGTAGGTTGACTAAAGAAAGCTAAGACTATGACGATGCCTGAAAATGTTGTCAATCTTGTGTCGACTCCTCCACCCCCATCATTGACGAAAATAACAGAGGAAAAAGTACCGGCACCACAATCAGTAAGCCCCCTCGACTTATGCAGAAGTGCAATGACAGAGGCTGTGAAAGCAAAGTTTGACAAAGATAGAGATTTGCAGGCACTCATTGAGAATTTTCCTGACATATTTACGTCGGCACACAAGATCTCTACAAAAAAACCTCTCTTCACGACCGGAGGATACCAACCAGGACAAAAAGCACAATCCAGAACCTTTGAAACCATCACGTCGACTTTAGAGAGAAATCCCGACAAGGAAGCTGAAGTGGTTGCACGTCAGTCCTCGACTATCACTCTGACCCTACCCAAGCCGACCTACCAGCCACAGCACCGACTGAAGGAGAAGAAACTGAGGAGGACATAGCCCGACAAATTACTTAAATGTTCTTCGATGTAGACTCACCCCCTCTCCCTGAAAATCCTGACAATCCACCACTTACCCACCTTTCCCCCAAACCAATCACCCCCGACCATTCACCAACTCCATCACCACCACCACCCTCTCCACCACCACCACCACCCCCCGACTCAAAGAAAGGCCCACCACAACTAGCTGCATCCAAAAAACTAGAGGTGGTAGTCATTCCACCTCCCCAACTAGAGAAACCATCGGCCTCTATCCCATAAACCAAAGACCCCACCTCAATTGTTGTAGGTACACAGGTGCCGACAGAAACAGAAAAAGAAAAGCATAAGAAGAGGAAGGAGAAACAGAAGAAGGAGCATCATGGATAGACATCAAGGGTCCACATCAAATTAAAGGATGCAACTTCCTTGACCGACTTAGAGCTAGGACAACTTCTGCAGACCCTAGCAGGCGAAGAAAAAACGAGAAGTGAGCAAAGAAATAAGGAACTTGATGACCAGAACATAGAACAGGTCGAGTTCCTCCATAAATGCAGGAATATGGCCCAATCTGTCATGTCGGGCCCTGTAGAGGTTGACACAGACAAACCGCTCGAAAGGGCGTATTAGCTATTTGAGAGCATGGTGTCGGCACTCGAAGCTCACATTCAGGAAACAAAGGAGGAACAAAAAGAGGAAACTGCCCGACTCCTAATGGCACAACACACTGCCTTTTTTTAAGCCTATAAAGTGTTGCAAGATCATATGGAGGAGTCTGTCGTAACTGAAGAAATACTAAGAGACTGACCTAATTACTATGGGAAAGTCTATCTGTAGACTCGGTAGACTCGACAAGGGATTCAGGCATTAGAAAGCAGGAAAACCACTAAGGAAGCACTCAGAATGACAATAGAAGAACAAATAGTGCTTGAAACTACCAAACTACAGAGACTAGAAAGGGAAGCACATCAGTGGGTGCAACAAGCTCTCCCTAACTTAGACAAAGTCGACATCATCTGCCCGCAGATGAAACAACTTATTGAGACCGAAGAGGAGAAGGACCAGTTTATGGGTCCCGACATGGAGAGGATAGCTGAAGTCTCTATTTTAGAGAAGATGTCGATCTTATCAGGCTTGACCACACTCACCATCGACATCCAGAAAATTTTGCAGAGTTGGACAGATTTCCAACATCACATCGTAGTAATAGCCCCAGCCATTGTAGAAGTCTGTGTATAGAAAATACTGACCATCAGACTTCACAGCCCACCACAATAACTATTGAGACTAGCCAGGAAGAATTTTGTACCTCCCTGCTTCTTCAGGATGAAGAAACGTTTTGTTCATGAGGGAGATGTAGAAGGAGCAAGTTGATAAGTCAACTTGAAGGATAGCTGACTTAGTCGATTAGCCGACTAAGTCGATGAGAAAAATTAGTCGATCAGCTGACTAAGTCGGTCAGCTAACTAAACTAGAGATTAGGTCGACCACTTAAGGTCACGTCGGTTCACTGAAGCAACAGGTAGTTATTTTGTAACCATTCTGTAATCATATATATTAGGCTGTTGATCCAGATGAGAACTTAGTTCAGTTCTCTGTGTTAGATGGACTCATTTTGTGTAATATAATCTGTTACTTTACCTAGTTGTTCTTATCTCTTGTTTCTATTTTATATGTATTTTTTAGTATGTATTATTGGTAACCTTATGTGATCTGTGAGATTAAAATAGGAAGCAAACATACATTGATTCAAGCATTCAACATGTTCATCATCATTCATTAAACGATAAGTATAAATGCGAGATGAAATGGTCAAGAATACTTATCTTATAAAGGATTAATCCCGCAACCAGCTAAGTCCCTATAATGTTCCACCCAACCATAGGCTAGTGTGCTCCTTAATATCTCAGCAACACTGCCACCCCCGAGTTGGGCATGATTCCCTAAGAAATAAGGAACAAGCAGGCTTACACATAGCAAAGGATACACAGAACACAGACCAAGCCAACACAATTGGGTTTATCAGGCCATCCATAAATCAAGCAAGCCAACACAGTTGGGTTTATTAGGACATCATGAAGCTGGGAAAGGCTAATTGATAAGCTGGTGAGCTCATTATAGAGATAAGGGAACCTACACCAGAACTAGCATGGCTTCTAGAACACCCACACACACCCAACACAAGGAAATCAGTCCCTCAGGCCCTGACCTCCCTTCCAGTGCTATTCAGGGGTTGTGGAGAAGAAATCCAACCCTCTAGCTCTATCTTTGTGGCTCCCAAACACACCAGGTTTATCAAGCAAACCAAGCCCTCATCCCCACTCCAACACAGTCCGAATACCACCCACTGCATACACGCATCCAAACAAGCTACTCACATCTTAGATAGGGGAAAACAACTCCTAAGTCATTCTTGGCCCTATCATGGAAAAAATGACTCCATAACAACCTACAATATCCCAACACGTAGAAACAACAAAACAAACAAAATATGAGGAAACAACATCAACGAACAGTGTGGGGAAGACCTCAGCTCCCGGCTCCACAACGGGATGAAGAAACTGAAAAAATTACACAGTCTGCACTAGGGAAAGAAATAATACTTCCATCCTACGCATGAAGAAAAACATACATGTAGACCACAAATCTATATAGGAACCACAAATAACCCTCTGTAGAAAACATGAATGACAACCAAAAAAACTCTCCTCCTTGCCGCGTGAGACCAAACAGAAAGAATCCTCTACGTGAGGAACATGATGTCTCTCTGTGTGAGGATGTATGACAATGGAGAATGGCAAGTGGGAAATTGTGGAAGAGTGCCTAGCGCCATTGTGGAGAGAGTGGAATGATGGGTGTAGTTGTTTTTTCTGCCCAATGTGAGGTTCGATTTTTTGGTGGAGTGTGCATGTGGGAAAGGAATAACAGTCCTGCCACACTCCACTACCCAGCAATAATTGCCCCAACTAATCAGAAGAACATTTAAGGTGGTAGTTGGATGAGACAAGGGAAGGTGAGCAAAACAAAAAGGGTGGTGACACATGGCTTTTCCCTTATGGGATCAAGGTTTAACAGTCCCCCCCCTTATCCTTAGGAATATCATGCCCTTTTCAATATGGTTGCAGTGACATAGCTGGTTGGGTTTTATTTAATTAAAAATCATATTTACATTATTCCAACTAATATGTGTCGTATACCACGATATACCCTCAGCAACTATTCTATTTGCCGAAACATAACACAACCAAATCGACAGTGGGGTTTTTGCCTTTAGCTCCACACCATGATTCATTACAATATACACATCATGTACATTTAATGCAACGGGGTCAAAAATGGGGTGTTACATTCCCCTCCCCCTTCAATAGTACTATCCTCAGTGCTTTACAAAATTGAACAAAATGCTACACTGGTATCACCTCAGTGTTTCGCAGAATTGAACAAAAATGGATGTGCCAATCGCATGGAATCCTCTAGCTCCCATGTAGCCTCTTCAGGTCCATAGTGCTCCCATTGCACCTTTACCTGACCTATGGCCCGGTTCCAGAGCATTGTGACCTTCCTATTGAGGATGCACATTGGTTCGATATGGAACTCTCCCTTGGGTTCCACCTGAATCACATCCCAATTTATCACATGGTTAGGATCATGTACATATTTCTTAAGCAAAGAAACATGAAAAACATTATGAGCTCTAATGCTAGCAGGCAATGCAATTCTATATGCAACTAGTCCTATTCTTTCAAGCACTTCAAACGACCCACAATATCTTGGTGATAGCTTGGCACAAATTCCAAGCTTCAAGGAACTCTTCCTTGCCCTCACTCTGAGGTAAGCATGATCCCCAACACTAAACTCCCTGTTCACCCTATGCTTATCTGCATAGATTTTTCTGTCTGTCCTGTGCTACTTTTAGAATCTACCTGATCTTTACAACCTCTTGCTCCATTTCCTTGAGCAATTCTATTCCAAGCACAACCCTATTCACTAGATTATCACAAGTCACTGGTGTCCTCACCTTCTTCCATACAAAGATTCATACGAACTCATCCCCAAGGATGCCTGTTTTCCATTGTTATAAGCAAACTCTACCAAGTGTAAGTAATATTCCCACTTGGTTGGTTTGTCCATCACGTACATGCGAAGCATATCTTCAAGCACCTGATTAACTCTCTCTATCTACCCATCTGTCTGAGGATGGTATGCAGTGCTGAAGTTTATCTTTGTACCCAAATCTGCAAACAACACCTTCCAAAAATTGGAAGTGAACTTGACATCTCAGTCAGAGACTATTACCTTCATGAAGATCTTTGCAATGTCATCAGTCTTATGCGTAGACTTCACTGGTATAAAATGTGTTGCCCTAGTCAACTTGTCCACCACAACCATGATGGAATCATGTTGTCCCCAAGTCATCGGCAATCCGGTAATAAAATCCATGGAAATAACTTCCCATTTCCATTCTGGAACTAGCAAAGGCTGCAACAAACCTGCAGGGTGTTGATGCTCACCTTTACCTACTGAAATTTCATGCACCTCGAAATGTATTCAACCATATCCGTTTTCATTCCTGGCCAAAATTACTGCTTTCTGGCAGTAGCAATCGTCTTCTAGTATCCTGGGTGACCAGAATACGGAGCTTGATGGATTTCATCCATAACAACTCTCCTAAACTTTGCTACATTTGGAATATAAATTCTACCTTTATAAGTAAGAAGTCCATCTTGTTCTAGCTTATATCCCTCATACCTCTTCTCAAGACCTTGCTGCTGCAATATGTCTTTTACCAGCTCATACAATTCATCTCTAGCAGCATGATCAACAATCTGCTGCCTCAAATCTGACTAACAAATACTAAGAGATGCCACATGCATGTCATGCACCTTCTTGCTAAGTGCATCAGCTACCTTATTCTCTTTTCCCTTTATGTGCTTGATTTCAAAATCAAACTCACATAAAAACTCCAGCGATCTCGCTTGCCTAGCATTCAGAGTAGGTTGATCAAACAATAACTTACGACCACAATGGTCTGTCCTGAGCTCAAATCTTCTGCCCATCAAGTAATGCCTCCACATTTTGAGAGCATGTATTATGGCTGCAAGTTCTAGATCATGAGTGGCATAGTTCTTCTTATGCTCCTTTAGCTTTCTCGACTCATAACATATCACGTGGTTGTCCTACATAATGACTCCTCCAAGCCCTTGTCTGCATGCATCAGTGCACACCACAAAATATTTCTATGGATCCGCAACTTTCAATATTGGTGCACTAGTGAGAAGATTCTTCAACCACTGGAAGCTTTCTTCACACCTCGATGTCCATTCGAACTTCATTCCATTCTTTTGCAAAGAAGTGATGGCATGTGCAACTTTGGAGAATCCTTCATTGAATATCCTATAGTATCTTGCAAGTCCCATAAAATATCTTACATCTGTCACATTTCTTGGAGTAAGCCAATTCATAATGGCCTCAATCCTTTTAGGGTCCATAGATATACCCTATTCTAAGATAATGTGACCCAAGTATTGAATTCTATCCCTATAGAAGTCACACTTTCTCAGCTTTGCATACAGCTGATGTTCCCTAAGAAATTGCAATGTCAATCTCAAATGCTCTTCATGTTCTTCATCATTCTTAGAATAAACAAGAATGTCATTAAGGAAAACAAGAACAAACTTCTCCAAATACCTACTGAAGACACTATTCATAAGGCACATAAATGTAGTTGGTGCATTTGTGAGACCAAATGGTACCACTACAAACTCATAATGTCCATACCTTGTTCTGAAGGCTGTATTATGAATGTCTTCATCCTTGATTTTTACCTGATGGTAACCAGACCTCAAGTCAATCTTGGAAAATACTTTTGCTCCTCTCATTTGATCAAAGAGGTCATCAATCCTAGGCAAAGGATATTTGTTCTTCATAGTAAGCTTGTTCAACTGTCTGTACACAACCTGAGTGTACCATCTTTCTTCTTTACAAACAGAACTGGTGCTCCCCAAGGAGACACACTGAGCCTGATGTACTTCTTTTCCAACAACTCTTGCAGTTACATCTTCAACTCTAGCATCTCCGGTCTACTCATGCTGTCTTGGACACTGGTGCTACTCCTATCACAAGTTCAGTTGTGAAATCAATGTCCCTCTTTGGAGGAAGCCCTGGGATCTCATCAGGAAACACATCCCTAAATTCCTATAACACCTAATAGTCCCCCAACCTAGGAGTTTTATCTTCTCTTGGCTCCAAAATATGGGTTTCATACAACTTACAACCTTTCCTACAGAACTTCTTCAACTGTATTCCTGAAACCTGCCTTACTAAAATCACCTTTGGAATACTCTTCACAACTACCGGGTTTCCTTCTTCATCCATGCATTTGAAAGTCTTGTTATAATGGTCAAGCTTCACCTTGTGAGCTTCTAACCAATCCATTCCAATGAGAACATCATAGGAACCAAGTGGTAGAACATTCAGATCTACACAAGTGATCAATCCATTCATGACCAATGGGCATTTCTCTACCACCTCACTAACCTCTCTCTTAGTTCCAGTGGCTAGCTAAACTAACCAAGATTTCCTATGCTTTACTTTATTAAAAGCACAAATATCCACTACTCTAGGAGTAACGTAACTATGAGTAGAACCAGGGTCAATCAAAATAGAAACAGATTTCTCAACAATATTACATACAAATTCAACCACAGTTGACTGGTGATCTTCCTGGTGGTCCTTCAATGCTGCATAAATCCTAGGTACTGCCCTTGCTACTTGACCCACTGTTTCTACTTCTTGAATGTTGTAAGATGGTCTTACACTTTCATTCTCAAGTGGACAATCTCTGTGCATGTGGGGTCCTTTACATCTCCAACATTGGAGTGATCCTCTATTCTGTTGTGGATCCTTATTCTTTTCTCCTGTCACTCCAACTGGCTTACTCATAGCTTGGGATGGCTGCTTCTACCGATTCCTGAATTTAGGAGGTTTGAAACCTTTCTTTCTTTGGTCAAACTTCTCATTCTTCTTGTCCTTCCATGGCTTATGGTAATCAGGTTTACCTTTGCTTTTCTCATAGCAATACTTAGCCTTCCTTATTACTTCTTCAAGAGTTCTAGGTTCGTAAAAATCAATCCTGTCTTTGTAAGATTAAGGCAATCCACTCAGAAATTGTTGGACCTTCACTTTTTCATCTCTGATGTACCGAACATACCTCAACAATTCCAAGAACTTATTTTCATACTCTTCCATGCTGCTATCCCAATCTCAGCTCATGGAACTCCTTAATATTGTCATCATAATACCTGTCAGAGAGGTATTTTAGCTTGAAATACTTCTTGAACTGTTTCCACTTAAGTCTCCTTTCGCTGATCCTCTTTACTTGCTTGAAGTGTTCCCACCAAATGGATTCTCTTCCATTCAAATTGAATATGGCAACTCTTGCCTTCATGTTTCCCGAATAATACTAAACTTGAAAGTACTTCTTTATCCCAAGAAGCCAAGCTTCAGCCTCTTGTCCAGTCTTTACCTCAACATCAAATGTAGGAGGTTTAGCCTTCTTAAATTCATCTCAAGAGCGATCCCTATGGTGTTTCCTTCTTTTTCTTTTACGAGAAGATGAGCTTGAATCCCCACTAGATTCTTTAGAGTTGAATGATCGACTAGAAGTCCTTCTCCTTCTCCTAGTACTACTCTTACTGGATTTCAGTCTTGCTGTACCCCACCTAGAGTCTATCCTTCTTTGCAAGTCTGTCAAGCTCTACAGCATAGAAGCATTCAATTGATGCTGCTCTTCTTAGGCTTTAATCAAGCTTATCATGGTGGCTGCAACATCTGACAGTGTCTCTTGGAATCTCCTTCCATTAGAATCTATGTCATCATTTTCGTTACGAACATTTTATCAAATGACATCTTTCACACGCTTGTAAGAATCGTGAGCATCATATCCATCATGGGTTCTCATAACTGAACCAACACTCACTTACCAAATTGCACCACTTGGAATACTACCCTCGAAGGTGTCTATGATTTAAAAAATAGATGAGATTCGCTTAAAATACCGCTTGAAAACCCAAAAATTTCCTTGTATAAAATCAGGTCTCATCCCAACTAAAATCCCGACACTTCACTGGTCAGAACAACAAATTTCCTTCGGTGCTCATCGACAGCCCTCTCAACTGTAATTTTTTGATATATCGACACTTCCATCAACTAAATTTTTCTGATGCATTGGATCCTTGGTGGTCTAATATTTCAGACTGTTATTGGTGCTGCCAAGAACTATGGTGTATCGGTGGTTAGATGCACTGTTCATCGGGTGAATAGTTCCATTGGCATCCGCAATGGTGGGAAACCGTACAACTTTCCATGGACAATAACACCCATCGGAGGGTGGAACCACTAAGTGCTATGTTCCGATGATCGAGAGTTGAAAGCTCTAGCCGTCGAAATGATAGTCCAGTTGTCAGCTACAACGACGAACTCACAAATAACTAATGTTTTTCGACATTCATCAGTGATCAAAACAACTAATCTCTTTCAGTGCATCGGCGGACCAATAAACTAACCTTCTCCAACATATCGATGGTCTCATCAACTATTTTCTGCTGACATTTCGACGATCCGAACAACTAACTTCTTCAAACATCCACCACCGCATCGACGACTTCATCATCTAATTTTCGCTGACAGTTCAACAAAACTTCCTACTTTTTCCATCATCGTGTCAGCTGTGCCATCAACTAAATTTTGCCGACGACATCAGTGGTCCAAACAACTAATTTCTTCCGACACTTTCAACACTTCAGCGAATTTTTGGAAAAAAATATCTTTCTCTTCCGCGTTGGTGCTCTCGTCCACTAATTTTTGCTGAAATTTCCTTTATCTTCCACCGATGTATCAGCACTTTCAACATCTAATTTTTGGTGATCTTTAACTTAAACTTAGCCAACATATTGTTTTTTTCCTGGTCTTTCCTTTGCCGCTGTGTCGGCTATCCCATCAGCTAAATTTCACTGATGTATCGGCTCAGGCTTCTTCTAAATTTCATCAATCAAATCAACTAAATCTCGCCGCCCCCGGGGTATGTATCGGATGGCCCTTAGACTAATATGTCCGCTACATCAGAAGGGATTCCCACTAATTCTTTTAATGAGCTTACATTCTGATACTTGGAAAAATTTCCAAAATCCTTTCCGCCTGCCCCTCATCGGGTGGCCTTCCAACTATGCCTTCCGCTGTATTGGAGGAGCTTCCCTCTTAGTCCTCTGATGGCCCGACGAGCTCGGCACTTCGAAAAATTTTCAACAAAATTTTCTATCATTCACAAATTTCTTCCTACCGCACCTTGGCAACCCGCCTCTGTCAATGGTTCTCATGGCCCATTCAAGTCCATGCTGCAACCTTTGCTCAGATACCACTCTGTAACGTCCCTGACCCTCTGACCAGTGAAGAGGACGCTACAGTGTCATTAAACATCTGAGCTAAAATCCCCATGAACATGTACATACATATAAACTGAAATAAAAATGCTTAAAACATAAAACCTGCTAAGATGCATAATCATTCATATACACAGCGGAAGCAAACATACATTCAGTCAAGCATTCAACATGTTCATCATCATTCATTAAACAATAAATATAAATGCATAGATGAAATGGTCAAGAATACTTATCTTATAAAGGATTCATCTCGCAACCAGCTACGTCGCTGCAACATTCCACGCAACCATAGGCCAGCATGCTCCTTAATCTCTCAGCAACGCTACCACCCCCAAGAAGGGCATGATTCCCTAAGGAATAAGGAACAAGCATGCTTACACATAGCTAAGGATACACAGAACATAGACCAATCCAACACAGTTGGGTTTATCAGGCCATCCACAAATTATCCAAGCCAACACAGTTGGGTTTATCAAGCCATCATGGAGCTGGGAAAGGCTAATTGCTAAGCTGGTGAGCTCATTGTAGAGCTAAGGGCACCTACACCAGAACTAGCATGGATTCTAGAGCACCCACACACACCCAATACAAGGAAATTAGTCCCTTCTCTGCTACATAGTCCCTCAGGCCTTGACCTCCCTTCCATTGCTATTCAGCGGTTGTGGAGAAGAATCCCAGCCCTCTAGATCTATCTGTGTGGATCCCAAACACACCAGGTTTATCAAGAAAACCAAGCCCTCATCCCCATTCCAACACAGTCCGAAGACCACCCACTACATACATGCAACCAAACAAGCTATTCACATCTTGGATAGGGGAAAAAAACTCCTGAGTCATTCTTAGCCCTATCATGGCCAAAATGACTCCATAATAACCTACATCATCCCAACATGTAGAAACAACATAGCCAAAAAAATATGGGGAAACAACAACAACGAACAACGTGGGGAAGACCTCAGCTCCCAGCTCCAAAATGGGATGAAGCAACCGGAAAAATTAAACAATCTGCACTAGGGAAAGAAATCAGACTCCCATTCTATGCATGAGGAAAAACATACATGCAGACCACAAATCCATATAGGAACCACAGATAACCCTCTATAGAAAATGTGAATGACAGCCAAAAACAACTCTCCTTCGTGTTGTGTGAGACCAAACAGAAAGAATCCTCTACATGAGGAACATGAAGTCTCTCTATGTGAGGATGGACAACAATGGATAATGGTGAGTGGGAAAGTGCGGAAGAGTGGCTAGAGCCGTCGTGGAGAGAGTGGAATGATGGGCATATTCATTTTTCCTGCCCAACGTGAGGTTCGATTTGCTGGTGGAGTGTGCGTGTGGGCACGGACTGACAATCCTGCCACACTCCACTCCCACACAATAACTACCCCAACTAATCAGCAAAACATTTAAGGTGGTATTTGGATGAGACAAGGGAAGTTGAGAAAAATAAAAAGGGTGGTGACACATGGCTTTTCCCTTATGGGCTCAAGGTTTAACAATCCCCCCCTTATCCTTAGGAATATCATGCCCTTTTCAATATGGTTGCAGTGACATAGCTGGCTGGGGTTTATTTAATTAAAAACATATTTACATGATGCCAACTAATATGTGCCATGTACCATGATATACCATCGGCAATGATTCCATTCACTGAAACATAACACAACCAAATCGATGGTGTGGCTTTTGCCTTTAGCTCCACACTATGATTCATTACAATATATACATCATGTACATTTAATGAAAAGGGGTCAAAACTGGGGTGTTACACCTCATATTTATCATATATGGGTGGATTAATATCTTCTTCAAAACACCCACAAACATGATTTGCAATAGGTTGACTGCATTCCTCATCAAACAGATTGTAAAACTCCTCCTATATGGCATCAAGCTGACCATCTTCCTAGTCATAAAAGGGAGGATTGGAATGCAAAGAACATTCTACTTGTTCTCCCTTCTCGTTATCCATTCCTATAAATTCCATGACATTATTCCTAACATCAAGTTTTTGTGCTTGATTAGAAACCCTTATTCTTTGTTTCAAAAAATCAAATGAGGAAAAGCATAATGGAAAACAACTCCCTTCCTCCTATTGATTGTAATCTTCATATGAAGAAGGATTGGAATGCAAGGAATACTTTAGTTGTGTATCCCTTTCCTCTTCCACCAGTAGGGGAGGTTTTGTATGTTCATCTAAATCTTCAGGTGAAATTTGAGTCAGAAAAGCACCCATAGGTCCTTCCCCCACCATTAACTCTGAATCTGATTTCTTTTTTAATCCAAAATGCAAAGGGGTTTTAGGGATTATTTGATTTCTTGGAGAAAGGAAGGGAAATCTAAAGTCCTGATTCCTATCCCGTGGCCTTTGATATTTTATGGGAGGTGGGATGTGTTCCACAGTGAACCTATCCATCAACATTTCCATGGCTTCCAGCATAATGTCCATCCCAGCCTCTTGTGAAATAGAGGATAAAGGTTGCATGGGATATTTATCCTTCCCATTTCCACCATCCTATCTTATTTTCTCTCTAGCAACAGTCAGGTTTATTTCTACCTCTATGGAATCATCCATCACATCAGCTAGGGAGGATGATTTTCTTTCACTTATCCATAGAATAAATTCACTCTCAAATGCCTCAACATATTGCAGTTGGGAAGAGCTAAGGGGAGGCTTGGAAAAAGAAGGGATGGCACGATACACTTTCATAAACATGTCGGAAAAATCCTAGACAGATTCACTCTCCATTCTCTTCATGGAATGGAATCTGGATAGACACTTCCCAAGGTCTTCACTTCCTTCCCATTTGTTCTTGAAAGAATTCTCAAAATATTGATAGCTCAAAATGGAGTTGGCTGTAAGGAAGGTAAACCATTTTCTTTCCTCTACAGAAAGACTCTGGGTGAACAGTCTAATTTTAACATCCTCATGGGTTATTTCCTCCAGGTTAGTCCAATATGCAAAGCACCCCAAGTGTTCTTCAACTGAATACCCCCTCTCCCTAGTAAAATGTTTGAGGTTTTGGGCATACCCCTAGGGAAGGTCATGAATAATAATAGGGAGAAGTATAGGGGCGAAACTTTCAGATTTCCCTGAAGTTTTAGTAGGGATTTCAAGAGGGATTGAAGGTGGTTTGACAAACATAATCAATCTAATATGAGGAACTGTAGAGCTATGAGGGACTGTAAAAATTAATGATAAAGGTTTCTCAAGCTCTAAAGTGGTGGGAAACAAGGGCACAAAAGCAAAATTCCCTATAGCATAGGAGTTTAGTGAGGATAATTCAAAGGAAAGTGGAGGCAATTCTTGGCTAGAAGAGGGTTGGAGACCCTTACATAGAGGCTTAGAAAAGGATGTAGTGCCAATCGTAGCATCATGGGATTTACAGGGAGGATCATGGTCAAAGTCATATGTATAAGATGAATGGATGTTTTCACTTCTAAAAGAAGGATATATAGGGATCAACCCTTGGCCTTGTTTTGAGTGCAATAAACCATGGTAATATACTTTGACCAGCCTAGGAAAGGATAAGAATAAATTTACTAGGAAGGACAAGATATCTTGGAGAAGATTCACAGTGGAGTACCTCATTCTTCACCATGCTTTTCCCTATCCTTGTAGTGGGTTCATTTTACCAGTAGGATCGCCATATAAACTTTGAAAATATTTGCATCTGTGGTCCGTATTCCAAGTGGAGTCACCTTCTAAAGGCTTGGAGTGGAGTCTCCAAAGCATGTACAACCAACATGTGTCTAGGATCGGCTGCACAACTAGTTCCTAGGACTGAAACAATGTCGTTTCCCTGAGGAGATGATAGCAATTAGGTCCCCCGACAATGACACCAAGATGTTATCACCCTGTAATTTTCCTATGGTTGTGGTAGGAATTCATAGGGGTAACCATTTCAAGCCAACCTTTAGAATGTACTCTAGCCAATGCAGTCAAAGAGGGATCTCTCATTTTCACAAAGATATTCACATATACATTTGGCTTTAAACAAGCATTCATAAGGCTAGATTTTCGAGGAGAATAAGATGTTTATAGATTTGAAGATTGTAAGACAGGAAGATAAGAAATACCATTGGATCATGGAGTCACAGTATGAATCATTCAAGGATATTACAACAAATAATGAATAATGGTTTTCCCTTTTGCATTCTGAGGCAAAGTAAGTGCAATATTTAGCCAAATATCTTCAAGTGGTGGTAGGAGAAAGTAGAAAAGGTCTAGTGCAACAAGGAACATGTATATATAGATAAATCCATTGAAGACACCTTTAGTAGAAACAAGAAATAAGGGGAATGATAGAAATGGAGCATCTAATAAGGATGAATTCAATAGCAGTCATCACAGACACATTACAAATGCTACATATATTTAAAGGAGCACTTAATAAAATGAATTCCTCACATATAATATAGAAAGAATTATCAGGAATTTACACATATGAAATTATATAAATAGGAAACACAGATTGAATATTAACACCATAATGAATCTCATAAACTCAGAGAAACATTTTCATTAACGCTTTCAAGAAAATTTGCAGAGCTACAATATGAGCACAGAGGCTTCAAAAATATGAAAGTATAATCATTACTCAAACCCCTTACTTCCTCCAAATAGGTTACATTGATAGTATTATGGATCCCGAGAACAACCTCGAAACAGAGCCTAATTAGGTTACAAAAAATGGAAATATTTTCTGACAACTGTGAGGTGGAACATTTGCCATGATTTCTACATGAAACATGGAATATGGAATCTTGAGCATGATGGGTAAAAATGGTAATGTAACAGCTAGAGTTGACTCTCTCGAGATGTGAAAATGAAAAATCAGGGCCCTTCCAACAGTTTCCTGCTAACTCATCTCAACCAGTTCCTCCTCACGCTTGGGTGTGCAGTGTGTATTTAGTATTTCCAAACTTTTCAACTGTATTCCACTATTCTGGAAATGGTAGTTATAGCATGGACATCTCTTTCGCAAGAACACGTAACTCTATGTGGTCTTTGTAAGAAAATATTTGCAAATGCACACATGCTTCTTTGAGGGAGAACATGATCTCAAATTCATCATCCAGTTTGTCTACAATTACCCTTCCGGATAGCGACTGATTCATATCTGAAAAAATTGCATGGTGTTGTCTGCATGCAATTGGTTTTCATAGTATTCATCCTTATTCAACATAGAACCCTTTTCTTTCCAGAATAAAGGGATCCCTTCCTTAAATAGTGGGTCAAACATATCAATAAACAGTTTCACTTGGTGAGCCAAAATATCAACCTTTGCATGGATTGTGTCCAAGTGGTGATATTTTTTAATAACCTTCCTAGCCAAATTCATGATGGATATCCTATATTTGACATTTAATTTCTTTAGATCATCCTCTGACAAACTTTTCAAAAAACCAATAACATTTTTGGCATAGTCAACTAGTTTCTTATTCATATTTTCTCTTTCCACTGCCAAAGCCTGTCTAGATGAGTGTATCACCAATTCCTTGTCTAAAATATAGTCCAAGTAGGGCCTGAAGTTGTTTTCTTCTTCAATAATGGTGTCCCATATAATATGTTTTTCCCCTTGAAACCACAGTTGGCCTGGTACCTATTTCATCAATTTTTCATTCTTTATCTTCGTATCCTAACATTTGGCCTCCCAAGCATTAGAATTGGATTCCCATGTTCTCCTTTCTTTCTCTCTTTACAGTGACATGATCTCCATGGTCTTGTTTTTGTTTTTCAACCCATTCAAACCTAAATCCTTTATATTTACCTGAGATGTGGCTTGGACTATGGCATGTTCACCAGATTGAGCTACATGAGCAATAATCTTGTCTTCAAGCTCTTTCTCCTTCTCCTATAACTTCCTCTCTATTTCATCATATTTTTCTTTCAAATCCTTTTCACTTTCCACCACCAAATTCATGTATTTATGCAATTTATTTTCCTTATTATAAAACTTTAATAACATTTCCTTACAGTCAGTCAACTCATTCTTCAGGCCTTCTTTTTCTTTCTCTATCTCAATCAAGTCTGGTCCTTCTATCAACTGAATAGTAGGTATTTTTAACTTCTTTATTAGAAACTGGATGGAATTATCCTTTTCATCTAATAGTTTCTTCATGCCTAATCCGTTTTCATCCTGACCCCCAACAGCTAGAAGACTGTTTTGCAGCTTTTTAATATGTGCTTGATGTGCTTTATTTTCCACTTTTTCTTGTCTTAGATGGTTCTCAATTTTTCTCTTCGTAGTGTCCATATTAGACAACTTCAATGTAGACTACAACATGTTTGTAAGCAGAATATCCTTAGTTTGTTTGTGAAAATGAATCATGTCTAGGATAGGAATGTCCTCCAGGTCCATCTTTATTTCAAAAACCTTGTTATTGGTTGCTAACGCCAATTTTAAAGTGTTATGGGCCTGGTCTCTGATAGCAATAAGTGACACATCATGATTTGAAATATTTCTGACCTCTGAGTCCAGCTTCAGTGCTTCTTTTGAAGACACCTCCTTTGTGTCCTTATACTTATCCAATAGCTCCATATTGTTCCTGAATTGTGATGTAGAGTCTGTTGGTGTGCCTGCAAAGGCATATTCCTTGAACTCAAAATAGGTCCAATTATTTTTACCTTCTGCTTCCCTTTTTCCTCTGATGTAGTTTGTACTAGCTATCCCTCTACTTCAACTTTCTGCCTCTTGGGAGTCCTGGCAGTGTCCTCTTCTTCGGTGTCCATGGCATCTGGAAGAAATCATTTACTTGTTTTCTCTGAGTGAGTGGCTAGCGGTGTAATGTTTACAGCTACTACAACCAACTTAGAAATATCAGGTATCACATAAGTAATGTATTTTACAGAAGAACTTGAGTCATCTTGTACATTATTATCTTTGGGATTCTCCTTGGGATTTTCATCTCAATTGGAAACCTATGCCAATCCAACAAACTCCACATGGATGAAAGGTTTTTTCTTCACATATTTCCTCCTGTTTGAGATTACCTAATGAGGGTCATAATCAACTGTAGGCTCTATAGGAAACCCCATGTTTACTCTTGAGATTAAAAAGCCCTACTACCCAGGGATACTTAATATCAGTAGAATTTTTAAAATTCAGGAAGTTTTATGTTTCTACTATCAACTTCTACCTGATAAACACCTTGGAGAATACTCTGGGGGTTAAAAAGGCTGGCAATATATATGGTGGATGAGTGAGGCCATATAATTTGATCACAGTTCCATTTTCAAATAAGAACCAGCCAGCTACCCTTCTATCTGTAGAGAACTGTAGCATAGTTCTCATATCTGGTAATACTCTGGAAACCTCTTCTGGAAAATGGCATTGTATATCTTAGTCATGAGGAAGTTCATGAATTTTGAGTAATCCTTACTCATTTCCTTGGTCAATACAATTTTCGGTAATTGTAAATTATATTCATTAAAAGAAAGGAACATATTTAGAAAATAAGATTAGAACCTAAAGGTTTTACTTTTGTCAAAGTCCATTAACTGAGAATGGATACTTTCGGCTAAGAAATCTTCGAACTTAAGACATGAAACCTGCAATGTTTTACCTGGCTCATTTGACTCAATTGGGTAGTTTCATAAGACAAAAATAAAACTCATGAGAGGCTCGGTGATGTATTTGTCGGTGTCTAGACCTAGGAACTGGCTTAACAGAGTGACAGTGCATTGTGTTTCCTTGTTGAAAAGGCTAGAATCGATCGGGAATGGTTGGTCTAACAGATTTACTTCGGGCTTGAAGCATTTCTTGAAGAAATATTGTTTCTTTTCGACCAAAGACTCTTTGAAAAACTAAAGTATAGACTCTTCTTTGTAATCCTAGGATTTTATGGTAAAACCATCAGAGACCAACAAAGGTCTTCTAATAGTTGAAGGGATGATAGGACACCGGAATGTGGAGCTAGCAGTGTCCATAATTAATCTCTAAGAAAGAGAGTAGTTATTGGCACACCAAGCCATGAATTCTGAGAAACTTGGGGTTTGGTCAGTTGTGAAAAAATGGAAATAAGACTGGTGAATGTTTTGCACATTAGTCCCCTATTCCTTAAGAAATATTAGATTCTCCTTAACCTCACCAATGGGTCCATTTATCAGAAGCAACTCGAATACCTCAACATCCATATCTTCAAAAGCTTCTTCTAATTTCTGATATCTAAGGTTCTGAACTTCCATACTGTCAACTTGAGCCATTTTATAGTTTAGGAGGGGACAAAAGGTCTACTTGGTGAATTTGACAGGTGGTTGAATGTCATTGTATGAGATGGTTTCTCCTACACTATTATGGCTATCGCTTTCTTATGTTGTAGAATAAAATAATGCTGCAAATTTATGTGCACGGTATTTTTATACCTTTTTAAATTCTTACCAACCTTTCATCTTTGGTTCATGAAATTATCTCTTTTCGTGGATCTAAAACTTCAACAATATGAACCGTCAAAATATACAGACTTGCCTGAGCCATTTATCCTTCCAATATGAAATTCACACTATTGATTTTATCCACCTTGATGTCCATTTCACATCCATCCTCTCTTTATCGCCCCTCGCATCTTTGAAATGCGAAACAAATCATAGTAGTAGATCTTCTCTACGAGAGATCCAGAAAGTCCAAGAATGTGACCCTTTACCCTATTTCACAATCCATCAGCTTGCTAAACCTTACAAAAATTCTCATCATGAAATGGACAAGCACCGTTGATCTAAACTTTGGTGGATATCTGTCATCTGAAGATGCAGGGTCTACCATATTTTGTTGCGCCTCACCCTGCTATACTTCACACACATTCTCACCACGAAATTGATCAGGAGCATTGATTAATTATATACTATATATTTATCAATTGAAGGTGCAGGGTCTACCAATATTTCACAAATCACACCTAGCGGCTGCGAAATGCATATATTCCATAGATCAGGCCCGCTCAAAATCATGGTCATTGGAATATGTGGGCCCTACTAGATTTCATGGCCTTGGGACAAGTTATCCTTCATGCATGCTGGATTCATGAAATCTCCATCCGCCGTCAATATTGGACATCACTTAATATTGATCGGTAAAATATGGAATTCTTAACATATTTCGCATACCTTCCTAGTTCGATTTTCGGCACATCTTTCCCCTGTGAAATATTCCTTATCTAACGATATGCACTTCCTGCTCATCCAACGGTTGATCCTGCTTGACATTTAACCTTGTTCCTCCCATGCCAATATTATTTTAAAACCGTGCATCTTATTTTGGAGAAATCCTTATCAACCGTTGATATTCTTTGCCATGGATTTGCAACATTCATTTTCTCTGCTGGATAATTGTGAGCGTATTTTCATATTTTATCCCAACTACAGGGATATAAATTTAGGGTTTTTGGATGTTTGTTTGCGCTACACCATGGGATAATCCATTTTGATCTTCACTATTAGGATAATATTCCCAAGCAACCTCCAAATCACCAAACATGAATTTTTTTTCCTATACCCCCTTCTGCAGGGGAATTAGGGATGATGCCGATGTAGAAATATCTAAAATTTAGCACAAGTGCTAACAAGTAGCATCTTTGAAAGTTACTTACAGGGGTATTTTATTAAGAGTTATAGATGAATTGTATTTACTATGATAACCAAATATGTGTGGCAATTTTATATAATATAGTATTTCATGACAATTCAAAGCATATAGAGATCGAATACATTATATCCGAGACATGGTGCAAAGGGGAGATTTGAAGCTCCAATACATATCCACATATAATCATATTGATGATATAATTACTAATCATTTATCTAAATTAATGTTTGATTACTTCTAAGACAATCTTGGTGTAGTACAGAATGAATCCCCTTGTTTAGAGGGATTTTTTATTTGTATTCATGGGTAGCAATGAGTGTTCATTCCCCCTCCACCAGTTAGTCATGTGGGACATGACTCGAGAATTTTTCCCCACCTGTAAGTCATGTAGTGGTACATGGATCAGACACCAGTAATCCATGCAGTGGTACATGGATAAGATAATCCATGCAGCGATACATGGATTAGATATGTCATGTAGTAATAGTTGACTTAGATACTGGTAAGTCATGCTACATGACTCAAAAATCCATGGGTTTTAGTATCTCTTGTGGAGTGCACCCACATGAGTAGAGACATAGTCAAGACCTTAGATGACTATTAGACAATAGTTAAGGTATTTGAGGCTATCAGTCACTATCAGATAGTTGAGTGAGTTATAGTTAGGAATCTTGGGGAATATTCAAACCTATTGGAGAGGTTAGATAGCCATATACTTGGATAGTGGGGTACAATGGGGAGTTGAAGAAGAAAGAAGCCACTTTGGAAGAGGTCAGGCCTTGGAGAACATCATGGAATATTGAATATCATAGAGAAATTCTATATATTCTAAAATATTCCAAGCGTCAACAAGAAGAAGTCAACCAAAAGAAAAGAATAGAAGGAAGAGTCCCAAAGAACATTGAAGGAGAACTTCCATAAGATCAGAAATGTTGAATATTGTGTAAGAAGAATACATTCCTTTCTAAGAGGGAGTTTTGATGTTTATGTAGCATAAGAATATATTATTAAGAAGTCCCAAATAAAGTTGAAATAAATTAAGAGCACAATTAACCCAATGAAGTGGGTAAATTGACACCCAAAAGGAAAAATGACAAGTTGGATTGAAATATAAATGAAAGATAAATTAAATAATAAATAAAAGTTAAGACGACCTAACTATGGAAACTTATAGTGAAAATAAGAATATAAATAAAGTGTTTCCAGAATTCATTTCATCATCAAGCAAGCATATCTCTTTCTTAGTGATGCTCATTTCTCTTAAAGGACAAGTGAGGAACATAAGAAGCATAAATTTGGGGCTATGTACTCTCTCTCTCTCTCTCTATTTGGGTGAAATTAATCATAGGTCATTCTGGATCTTTCTCGTACATCATTATTCTATTTATGTAACTACTATCAGACACTAGATTTGACATTGTATCTTGTTGAATAATCTTATCTAGAGAAGTTGACGGGTTTTTCCTGTGAGAAGGTTTACCAAGGTAAATATTTTATCTATTGTGGATTTGTTTCTTTTAGTGAACTGTATATGCATGCGGTTTATGTTTATGTGATAGAAAAGTTTTAAAAATTTAAAAACATCTAACTTCTAAGAAAAATAAAAAATTTCATCTAGCTTGGTGTACCCTCTCGAGATAACAGAGTTTGTATTCAACCAAACATATCTGTGGCTTCCCAATATATCTCCTTCTGCTAAATTAGAATGTATTTACTCTTATTTGGTGTTTCCTTTTGAATCACTATATATTTTGGTTTTCATTGGTATGATTTGGTTTTTGCAGTTAATTGCATGAAAAAATTCTATTGCAGTTCGATCTTCTTGGGGCTCAAAATTTATAAAAATGGCTAGTGTTCTTGCACGATCTTCCCATTTAGCAATGATCTCAAGGAATTATTCCCTAATGTGAGTGGTTTTGTGACAATATGTACACCGTGGTTTTTTTGGAGAAGGAAAATCATGATCCAGATGTCCAGCTTCATTACAATTCTAGCATCGTAGTAGTCTTATATGACCTCCTCCTCTTGTAGCTCCAAATTATCTTTCATGGCCTCTCCCTCCTATCCATGGGGGTTGATCAACTACCAATATTAAATATCTATATATCCAATTTGTAAGGCATTCAGGGATCTTAATTTCTTAGTTTTGTGAATAGTATATCCACATAATTCACAATAGACCATGCTGGCTACCAAAAAGTACTTTTGTAGGACTGGGAAAAGGTGCATTAGATGACTAAATGATTTTCATATCTCACAAAAAACATTAGGAGAAGAAATTGGTGGATTTGGGTATGATTTCCAACTTACTAAATCAAATGGGTTTGTTGTAACAACCTATGTAACTATTGCACTTGGCCCTGCATTAAACTATTTACCTGGTGGAACTTGGCCTCCACGTGGCCCAAATTGTTTGAAGCATGATGTCCTTATTTCATGCAACCAGTACACCACACCTACGATTAGGATTTTTTTGGTACATTCATATATTGAATTCTCTTAGTTATTTTTTCTATCTTATTATGCACTTGTGATCGTTCCCCTGAAGAGGACGAAGTTCCAACCCCAACTCCAATATATTCTGGATAGTTGTCCATAGCTTCAATCTTCATTACCTATTCTAATGTAGTTCTAGGAGAGTCTCTTACATATTGTGATAGAGGTATATTTTTTAATGGAAATAACACTTGAATAAACAACTTTTTATGATGGGATTCATGGAATGGATACTTTATCTTGGTTAGCACATATCTAAATCATCGAGCATATACCTACCGATTCTCTATGCATCTATCATATTTACCTTAATTCAATAACACCTTGTTGTTCATACTGGTGTTATGAATACTCATCCATAAACAATTTCTTTGTTTATGCTAAAGTAGTATTTGGTTTGTTTGCACCCCATCTCTTCATCAACCTCATGTACCATTGTAATTCCTTTCCACAGAGGGTTATGTAAAATTCTACCAATTTTGATGCCATTGGGTTCACTCTAGCATTCCAAAATTTATCACAGAGAAACCGATATTGGAATGCACAATATTCTTTGTCATTTGCCAAAAATTTTGGAAATTTTAGGGGCAACCCTATTGGTGCTCCTACCATAGTTGCAGTTGAAGTTCCTACTAACAAAAATCCTTGGGGTCCTAGTTGCGTGATAATGTTGCTACTAGTTTTTTGAGAGCTACTAATGTTTCCTCCTACCAATGAGATACTTTAAGAACTATTAGTACTACTATTCATGTCACTATGCCAAGTTAATTGAATTTTTTTTTAGAGTTTGTTACCTAATTTTACAAGCGCGCCTTAGGGTCAATCAGGGGAGTTTTATTTTTGTTGCATCTGGTGTCTGTTTCTGCACAAAATGAGGGGTTCACTTTTTGGCTTACTTACATTTTATGTAGGTCCTAATAGTTCTTGATTGTATTCATCTACGTTCAGGGTTGAGTCTAATGTATAACAGAGAACTTCATTATGTGACAATTGGTCTTCATTATCCTACCTATTGCTTGGTCCTTTCCCCTAGCTTCCCCTTACCAGGATGTCTAGAACCTACATCCATTCTATGTTAATTTGGTGCTATTCATATCCTCTCTCTACTTCATCTGACGTAGCTCCACTCAAATTCTTCACTATTTTCCTCATTCCTTATATTTTCTTCCAGTTGCACACTTCTTCTTTATTCTTTTCTTAGTTGGTATTTCTACTATTCACTATGTTTCTCATCCTTGGATTTATCACTATCAATATCCTCCATTTACAATAAATATACCTTCAAAAACATAACACTGCCACCCTAAATTGCCCCCTAGGTGTGAGGGGTTTACTCCTCCATTCTAATCTAGTCTAGAGGTATATTACCCAAAGTTAATTAACTAGGTCTTAATCCACAATGGGACTTATTTCAAGAGTATTCCTCTTGGTCCTCTTCTAAGTTCGTCCTTTTCTTTCAATACAGATTGGTTGCTTTTGAAGTGTAGATTGCAGAATATAGCCAGGTAGAGTACATTCTATCCAAAAATAAATGACTATAGTCAAAGGTGAGTCTAGTTGATTTAACCTAATCAAATCCCTCAAAGTCCACTAAAAAATATTTCTCTAATGTTTTGATACTCAGTTTCTTCCACAACTCTTTGCAACCACTCTGCTAAGTTTACTAGAATTTCAACCCACAAAATTGTGTACTAGTCTAAAGGAAGAAATTTGTAGAAAATATATTTCTTGAACTAGGAAACACCCCACCCTCATAGTTCATCCTCCTGGGTTGTAGAATCATCAATATTTTTCTCCCACCAATATTGGATCTAGCTCATTACCACAAAAAAAATCATATAGTTAATACAATCCTATTATGAACCAAATCCTGACAACGTAACCATTTGTTGGTGAAAAATTGATACCAGGGTTCTCATGGGACAACAAATAGGCAATGTTATAGTCTAGTGTGATCGAATTTTCAATCCCATTAAGGGGGAAGGTATCACTTGAAGCATATCCAAGACCAATTTAAGATAGGGATTGGTTAAATATATGGTTACGATTGAGGTTTTACAATAGAAAAAATCATAATATCATTAATCTTAATATATCACAACAATATTTAAATGTAATCATCATTTATGTCTAGATATAATAATAGTAAACATTAATAAACATAATGGATACAATCCCAACAAAAAAATTTAAGGGACCCAATAATCCTTTTCCATTATAGCAAGTAGATATTCATTACAACAACTTACATCATGGATCTAAGGCCTTACAAATCACCATGGAATTACTCGCCGTGGGATAAACCCCCATACAAATGAAACCCGAAACTGAAATACATAACTCCTGCTTCATATCTCGTTATCTCTGTATTTGGTTGGATCTGATCTACTAATGCTTGAATGGTATTTTCTCTTCACTTATGCACTTACTTCTTGCTCTCTTCCACTTATCATCCACTTCCTTTTATACTCACAGATTGGGTCCAAAATTGTTCCAAAAGTTGTTGTAGTCCTTACCTGTTTTTCACAACTTCCTCTTCATTTTTGCAACTTCCTTGGTATTATATCCTTTTACCTTTTCCAATCCTCTTTAAAAATGAAGGATCTAATAAGGTTAGGTAAGATAAATCAAGGAATCTTAATCCCCATTGTAGTTGAGTTGAGGTTCAAGCATTATGATCTAGTTTTTGATGGTATAAAGAAAAGGATACAAACAATAAGGTCATGTATGTGAAGGCATAAGTCATTCCAGAATTGGAATACTCTCAATAATATAGAGAAACATTTAAGGAAGAGGGAAGCACACTTCCACTCCATAGTTCTCATAGTTTATTGTAGAAGGATAGTGAAGAGAGTAGTTCCAAGAATCATCTTGCACCAATAGTTTGGAAGTACTAATTCAATCTACTGGAACAAGAATAATACCAAAAGGAATGCAACAAGTAAGGAATCCCTTATTTTTCACCACTGCAAGAAGAAGAGACATATAATTGACCGATGTTGGTACTTAGATGTATGTTCAATTTGTAGGAAGAAATGTCTTTGTATTACATCCTATTTGGAGAAGCAAGCCACATGCCAAAATCTATATTGTTAGGAATTCCAAGAAGGATTCCCAATCCAAAATTAAACTCATAGGTATCTAGAGAAAAGAATAATTTCAAGTAGTTTATCCATCATCAAGAATATTTTTTACCACTACAAGTTGAGTGGCCATTGTGAAATGAACTATCGGAAACTACATCCAAATCTTCACTCCAAAAACTACACAACTAAGAATATGATGTGGATATTCAAGTGTAAAGAATATTAAGGTATCATTGTATTGGCATTCGAAGGAGAAAACATTTCAGCATATTGACAATGGCATAGGAGGTTGTCCTTACCAGTGAAGAAATTAGTTGTTTGGTGGAAGTAGAAGAGAGTATAGAAGGGTCTGAAGCATGGGATAATTTATTATTCATTATATATTGGTGGGAGAATTACTCACTATTATAAAATTATTTCCATTATGGGAAGGAATTTATTGTAGCAAATGAGGGAATCCCACACTTCTTTTTATGATGGCATATGGTTGATGGGATCTAACAAAACAAGAAGACTAGAATTGGAATTGTCTTCATTGACTAATAAGGTAGACTGTCTTTATTTCTAGAGAATGTAAGAGAGTTAAATTTTGAATATGGGAGTGTGTTCTATTTGAAGAGTTCAGATATGGATATTACCCACAGTTGAGTTAGTGATAAAGTTTTCACTATGGTATTAAGCGAGGTAGGAACTTGTTATTAACCAAATCATTCAAATAACATAAGGTAACAAGAGTACACACCATATATAACAATATAAATGTGGAGCACAAATACAACATATATAATAAAGGTAATTTACACATTAACACCTTAAATAATAGGATACCATTCTCTAATTACCCTAAACATTCATATCACCATCTCACATGTTCCTCAAAAATGACTACATTACCTTTATATATACATATTAACTCATTGCACATGAGGACCCTTTATTAATTGAATCACTATTACATATACATTTATTTACTTACATATATTTATGTCCATATATGCCTTGCTTGAGCTAGTATTATATATAGTTAACCCCACTCAAAAATATTTGTCCTCAAAGCTTTGTTGCGAATGGATTTACATGTGATGTAACCAAGTAATAGTTTTCCTTATATTCCTAGTTTCATGTTTCCATTGATGATGATCCATCCATCCAAATATGATTCTTTTTTGGATAAATCATTCAAAGATTTTTGTTGCATAATTTTGGTTCCATGTGTTGTGATTGTGATTTCTCCAATTTGTTGTAGTTTCCGGTCTCTAATAATATATTGTTGAATAATAGTTTTATGATGCTTTGTTCCATAGATATTATCGATTATTCCATCTTCTTCCTTTCTAATGTTTCTATATATCGTCTTGTACTTCTTGGAACCTTTCTTGGTAATGAGGATTTTGATAAAGTTTCACATTTGATGGTTTTTATTCCTTCTGCACACCCATATCATCAGTCTTGTTTTTAGAGATAATTACATATTCTATTTTTTGTGCTTGGCATTTGATCACCCTCACCTTTGAGATAATACCCTCATATTTGACTTGTACATATTGAATATAGAGCTCAATATCATCAAGTATTTTTTAATGTCCTTCTAGAATATTGTATTCCTTCTCCTTTTGAAATGCAATGTGATTCCATTCATCAATTTCTATTTCTTTGTTCAATTTAGAATTTCATTTCTTCATTTATTTCATATGTATTTAGAATTTCTTCAAACGTCTTGCAATATTCCTATTCAAGTCTTTTGGTAGTCTCTTCATCCGAGATCCTTGATTTTTATTGATTTTTACCATGCTTATTTTCTTCTTACAATATCTTGACCTCATCCAGTATATTTTTATTATGATTTCTCAATATGCATATTTATTCATCCTTTTTTAATTCTTCCCTTGACTCATCATTTTCCCATTTTCCTTTCCCATTCTTTTAACCTTTCATTTTACGAACCTATTTAATGAATGATCCATTAAGGAATTGTAGCTTGGATAAATAATCACCTTTATTATTGAGTTCCTCTCTTAATCCTTTCAAAACCATTTAAATTTCCTTAAAATCAATTCCATCTTCCTCTCCTCTAAATATAGGGTTTTCCATTGATTCTAATTTGAGGTCCTAACAAAACCATCAACTTTCACTCCTATATATTTAAAAAATATTAAAAATGAATATTATGGTTTTCCCAACATATAATCCTCTGTTTCCGCTTTCCAATGGTTTTCAAATCACCTAAATCAAACCTTCTAGTAAAAAGTTATGGAAATTTCAAAATATCAAGCTTTTAACACCCTAATTTGGAGACTGCTTTTCTGGCCAAACTTCCAACCAAGGTACCTATGTAATTTTGGTCCCTTTGAGTATACATTTTTTAACATGTAGTATACCAATATGTATTCTCTATAATTCCATATGTTTGACCTAATTTTTATATGCGAAGGAAAATTTATGGTAGATTTCCCAAAACTTGTTATTTTTATCCCTTTGAGGAGATAGAAAAGTGTACGACCTACCATGTGTCAAAATTTTGGAGATGATTATAGAATTTATAAAAGTAATTCATCATATTCCTTATAATCAAACATATGTCACTCAGTTTGGATCTTAAAAGGTCCATATCTAACAATTTTACACAAAACACCTATTTGAGAATAGTTTTGGGACTAGTTAAGCACCCTAACTTACATAGGGTATCACTCTAAACCCAAATTGGGACATGAAATGCATACCAAAAACATTAATGTACGTATCATTTTTATGTAAAAATCATCACTCAATTTGTATCTTTCAAGCTTTAGATATAACATTTTTACCTAGAGCACCTCTTTGAGACTAGTTTTTGTACTAATAAAAAACCCTAACTTCCACATGGTGTAATTTTGAACCTGTAATGAATCAAGACCTGAAATTGATACCACAAATACTTAGATATTTATTTTGAGGCCCCTTTAAGTTTTTGTGTTGGAAACATCACTACAAAAAATTTATAGATAAAATATCAAGACGACTTGTTTTGGTACCATCCAAGCTCTAATACCAAATGTTATGAAACAAATTCTTAAAATTATCATAAGAGACCAGAGTACACACCATTTAGATACATGTTAACATGTAACACAACTCTAATATATATAAGAATATAATTTACATAATAAATCCTTTAAGAATATGATATACTTCTCTAATTACCCCAATACATTCATATAATCATTTCAGATGTCCCTCAATAAGTGACTACATCACCTTTATAAATACATATTCGTTCATTGTATATGAGGACCAATAATTAGGTAAATCGTATTTCATATACTTTTAGACCCATATATTCCCCCCTTGGGGTCATATTATATACATTTAACCCCAATATGGCACAATTGGATCATATCATAAAACTCTCCTTCAAGCTATAGGATGTAAGAGAGTTATATGTTGAAGATGGGAGTAAGTTCTATTTTAAGAGTTTGGATATCGATATTACTTATATCTGAGTTAGTGACTAGGTTTTCATTGTTAGAACAAGTGATTCAGTAATTAGATCCAAATCCATATCCAAAACCCGATCCAATAGCTAAAGTCATGAGCAAGAGTCATAGATATTGCATGGAGCAAGAGTTAGAGCCATGTCCTAGAGAAGTAGATAAAAGAAACATTGATCCAAAGTTTGGTCCTTTAATATTTTGAGACCAAAAGGCCTCTCAATTGGTACGTGTGATCAAAAATGGCTCCAAATATATAAATTATTGTAATACTTAGTACTTGTGATTAAATCTGATAATTTATGAAGGTTAGAAAATATATAAAAGATAATGCAATGTATATTGGAATACGAAAATGGAAAAGAAAATAAATAATTAATTAAATTAAAAAAAATAGACCAAGAGAGTAAAAGAGAGGGATGAATGGAAACTAAAATTCCAATCCCCTGGCCTTACCATTACCCCCCATTTATCCTATATCTCCTTTTATTTTTATTCTCAAAAGGTATTATTTGTCCATAGAGAGTATAATACATGGAGAGTCCCGAGTTACGTTTGAACTAGATTATAAGTAGAAATTGTCTAAATAGTAGAAGAAACCATTAAATGTATGCTTTCCCATTTAGGTTTTTAGGGTAAATAATGTATTTATGTGCAATGTTTTCTTTGTGTGTTATTATTTTACTGATTCATCTTACTTTTGTGTTTCTAACATAGCTTCTTTGTGATATTAATGACTATGAATGAATAATGAGAGGATAATTGAGAGGGATTTGTAATTAAATTTTTTAACACCAAACAATTACCCACCATGCTCATTCCCTATCTACATCACCCCATTCCTTATTTTTCCTACATTATACTTCCACTTACAAAAACTCCTAAAGTTAAAACCCACAATTCGATCTCAAATTATTATTTTCAAATATTTCCCTCTCCAAAATAGGGAAAGGTCGCATTATTTTCTGCAAAATATGGAAAAATACCCCAAAAATGTGGAAATTAAGCCCAAGTTGTAGATCAATTACACTCACAAAATTACTAGTCAAGCATGCAAAATTCTAGAAAAAGGAGACTGAATATGGAGCATAACACAATCCTCAATTGAATAAGTGTACATCAGATAACCTCATAAAGTAATAGGTTGTCCAAATATATAATTACATCATATATTCGAAATCATAAGGATGCTATTCGAATTGGACAAAAAGAAGGCTTACTAAAATAGTCAAAATCCCCCATAGGTGCATAAATCACTTTCCTAATATGTCAAGATGCTCATGAATTGGATGAGTGAGATGTACCAGCTGATAAGTGATGGAAAGATATAATATCCATGCTTTTGGATGGATAAATAAAGGAGGACGAGCTTGGAAAAAAACAAGGTAGATACTCCAAGACTAACTTTTCCCTTTTTCCTTAAAACTACTAAAAGCAAGGCAACTTTAAGAAAAAGAAGAACTATGATTTTTCTATTCTAGAAATACTGTAGAGTTCTCAGAAATGATTCTAGGATGTTTCTAAAGTGATCCTTAAGTAATTTTTATAATTTGTTGACTTCTAGGTTCAAGTGGATGCCAACTAGCATAGTAAGGAATCTAGGAATATGACAAAATTGACAAATTAATGTCTCATATGTGTAATTATGGGTTTGATTATTATAAAAACCCCCCTTAATCTTGAATTTATGTAAAATATCAAAAACAAATATCACATTATAGGGCCTAGAAGCAAGGCATATTCATCCTTATACAACCAAGGAAAGAGGCAAAAACCCAAGGGGAAAATCCTCCCTTAAACATGGACATGAACAAAAATTTTGGAAATATTTTAATAAATCACTCTCCACCACACGATCAACAATCCCCAGCAGTGATTTGAGATTACTGATGGGCTTTTGAGAAAACACCTTGGTGAATATGTCTGCTACTTTCTCTGAAGATGCTTAGTAGAGTATAGCAATGGTACCATCATGCACAAGCTACTTGATATATTGCATATGGATCTAAATGTGTTTGGTTCGATTTCTTTGAAATGCATCAATATATATTTGAAGGGTGCTTCAATTTTAACAATATATGACAATGGAAGTATCCGATTTGATCCCACACTCTCCAAGTATTCCCTACAACCACAAACATTGAGTAGTTGCATTCATGGCTCCTCTATACTCTGCCTCTATAGATGAGAGTGCAATGCCACTCTTCTTATTACTTGACCAGATGATTGGTCCATATGAAAGAATAAACACAAATTCTTAAGTAGACTTTTTATTTTTGTTATCTCCTTCCCAATCACTGTCAATAAATCAAACTAGCTCTAAGTCAAATTTTGCTGCATAGAAAATCCCATGAGTTCTTGTTCCTTGAACAAAGTTTAGGATTCTCTTTGCTGCCCTCCAATGGATTTGATGAGGCTGATCCATGTGTTTAGAATCCACACTAACTGCATAATATATATCATGTTGAGTATGATTCAAATAAATCAAACACCCAATCAATTTCCTATACAGTGTATTATTTACCAATGGAGAAGAACCTGCTTCTTCAAGCTTAACCCCAGAGAGGAATGGAGTATTGATTGGCTGAAAATACTTCATGTTGAACTTGTTGAGAATATATGAAGCATACTTGGACTGATGAAATTTGATCCCATGTGATTATTGAGAATTTTTGAGCCCCGAGAATTGACTCAACAATCCCAAATATGTCATGGAAAAGGCATGGTTCAGTGCATCCTTCAAGGAGGCAATCTCTTTCATGGAACTTCCTATTATAAATAGGTCATACACATACAAAAAAAAATCATTAAAAACAATGTATCAGCTTCAAATAGACATTCATATCATATTTGCATCGAACAAATTTCTGTGACAGCAGAAAGCCATCAATCTTGGAATTCCAAGCCCTGAGGGATTGCTTTAGCCCATATAATGATTTATTTAACCTTCTCACCAAATATGGATTAGAAACAAAACCTTTAGGTGCTGCATATAAATCTCTTCATTCATATCTCCGTGTATAAAGTCACACTTGATATCCATGTTATGCACCTCCCATTGCCTTGAAGCTGCAATGACCAATGCTATCCTTATGGAGTCCATCTTTGCCACGTGCAAAGGTATCATTGTAATAAATTACTTGAGATTGTGAGTATACTTTAGCTACCAATATTTTCTTATATTTAAAATTTTAACCATCAGCATCAAATTTGATTTTTAAATACCCACATACACTTTACTAGCTTTCTCCCTGGGGGGTGATTGACTAGTTCCCATGTGTCATTCTTCTGGAGATTTATGTATTCTTCTTTCATCGTTGTTTTCCATATTGGATGATATGATGCATATTCATATGTATTAGGGTCATATTCAACCATAAAATAGCACTTCTTATCAAAGAATGGGTCTTTCATAAGAAGGGCACTCTCAAATTGAGATCTAGTCCTCCTAGTGTCACTAGGATTACCAACTAATTCCATAGCTACATGAATGATCCTTTCTGGCCATTTTGGTATTGTAGGACTGTTAGGATCTGAAATTAAATCATAATTATCAGACATAATTAGAAAACTTTTCATCCTCTTCACTTACATTCAGTGTTGGTGGTGATGAAGAAGACTCCCCAATTTATGTTACTTCTAAAGGCTCTTCTTCAAACTGAACACTCCTTTCGATGAAGGATTTTTGAGTTATAAAGTTGATAAAATTTTACCCTTTGAATATTCAAAATATCCAACAAATAGACACTCTTGGCTTTGAGGTTGCAAATCCTTCCTCTTTTCAGTTGGAATTCTTTCCCATGCCTTTGAGCCAAAAATCCTGAAATGGGTCACATCTGCCTTGTTCCTACTCCAAGCTTCGAAAGGGTGATTCCATAAAGTTTCTTAAAAGGCACCCTATTCTAGATATAGGATGCACAGTTTATTTCTTCATCCCAAAAATTTGGTGGAAAATTTTTAGACTCCATCATACGAGTTTCCATCTCCTTGAGTGATCTATTGTTCCTCTCATCAACACCATTTTGCTGAGATGTGTAGGGAATAGAATGCTTCATATGGATACATGCATATTCACAATAATGAATGAAATAAGACTTGAAATATTCTCCACCATTATAATATCATAGGATCTTGAGTTTCCTCCTAGACTGGTTCTCAACCAAGGATCGAAAGACCTTGAAGAGGTCAAAAACTTCAGACTTATGCTTTAGGAAGTAAACCCAAAAATACCTAGAAAATTCATCTATGAATGTTAGGAAATAATTAGATTGACTCATGGGAATATGATGGAATGGACCAGAAATTCCACTATGGATTAACTCAAGGGGTGTATAGGTTCTCTCATAACTAACTCTCTCATACTTGTGCTTTGTGTGTTTCCTAGGATGCAACCTTGGAACACTCCTTTAGAAAACTTGATATTTGGTAAGACTATGACCATATATTTTTCAATCAAATATGAAAGATACTTGTAGTTAATATGGACAAATCTCTCATGCCAATTATTTCTTACTTCATTAGCATGAGTGAGAAGAGTAGAAGGGTTTAAGAAAGGTAGGGAATGGGAAAAATTGTCTACCTTCGAACTGTGATCCACAACACCTTTTGCTATGTCTCCACCATTTGAAATAACTGAGATTTCAACTTGATTGTGGGAGAAGACATAATTCTTAGGAGACCCAGTGTGGGCCATTTGATACACTAACAAGAGGTTTGCAGCAAGACCCAGGACATACAACACATCATTGAAAGAACCATGGTCAATATCAATCCTACCCTTCCCTATATTATCAGTAAAAGATTCATCTCCCAAAACAATTTTTGGACCTTTCAAATCATCAAGAGAGGAGAAATTTCCCCTTGTCGAAACCATGTTCCTTGAAGCTCTAGAATCAATTATGAAGGTGGATCATCTTGAAGTGTTGGAAACCAAGGAATGAACTCTCTCCTTATCATCTAAATTTGATCCTCCTTCCCTCTTCTTTGCACATTCAGGAAGCGAGATGTTGTTTTCATCCAGGAGTTGAGTCAACATGTCAATTTTCTTCTTCATACAAGAGCTCTCAGGATGATAGGCCTTACTGCAATATGTGAACTTGCTCATTCCACCTTTGTTCTTCTTCTTTTGTAAGTTATTCTTCGATACTAAGGGCTCCTCTTGAGACTTGGACTTTTCTCTCTTTTGTTTAGGTGTATTTTTTGCTTTCTTCTTTCCTTTGGAATCCACCCTCGAATTTCTAGAAACCAAATCTTGGTCTTTGGAAGGTTTGATGGTGTCCATCATTACTAATTTATCTTGCTCCTGGGTGAGGGATTCCATGAACTCAGCAAGATTACACATATTCTAGGATCATGCTGTCAATTTGGTGGCATGGAAGGTCAAAAAAAACACAGAGTAGTCAGGACCAAGCTTTGAAAGTATGATAAATACTAGTTTATCATCCTTCTTATCAATTCGACACTATTTTAACTGTAGAACAAGGGCCCTAAACTTAGAAAAGTAGAGTTGCAATTATTCGAAGCTACTAGGACTCGATTAGATTAGTTCATTCTCGATTTTATTTCCCCTCATGTCATCTGTCTTTCCAAATAGATTCTAATTATTCTTGAAAACCTCATTTGGTGATGTCAATCCATCAAGATGGAAGAGGAGGTCTCTTGAAATGGTCAAGAAAAAAATACCATAGGCCTCAGCCCTCCTGTTGTGCCATTTGATTTTCTCTACAGCTGCAATGGGATAAGCCTTAGTTACCATGGTAACCCTATAGAGGCCTTTACTGCTCAACAAAATATCCATCTCAGCCTTCCATTCAAAAAACTTGAATGGAGTCAAGATGATCCTTTGAGATTGGGCCATATCTCAAGAACTATACCCTTCAACCAGTAGAGTGCGCTCCCAGTCAGTAATGTCGAACCTAAAATAGAAATTTGGAAGGAAATTAATCTATATATAAAGTCTATGATACCATGTGGAAATTAATCCCAAGTTGTAGATCAATTACACTCAATAAAATTACTAGTCAAGCATGCAAAATTCTACAAAAAGGAGATTGAATATGGTGCATAAAACAATACTCAATTGAATAATTGTACATCATCCAACCTAATAGATTAATTGGTTCTCCAAATATATAATTACATAATATATTCAAAATCATAAGGGTGTTATTTGAATTGAACAAAAAGCAGGCTTACTACACTAGTCAAAATCCCCCATAGGTGCATAAATCACTTTCCTAATCTGTTAAGATGCTCGCGAATTGGCTGAGTGATATGTACCAGCTGATAAGTGATGGAAAGAGATAAGATCCATGCTTTTTTATGGATAAAATAAAAGAGGATGAGTTGGGAAAAAAACAAGGAAGTTACTCGAAGACTAGCTTTTCCCTTTCTCCTTAAAACTACTAAAAGCAAGGCAGCTTTTAGAAAAAGAAATACGCCTTTTCTATTCTATAATTAATGCATAGTTGTTAGAAATGATTCTAGGATGTTTCTAAAGAACTCCTTAAGCCATTTTTAGGGTTTGTTGACTTCTAGGTGCAACTGGATGCCAACTAGCATAGGAAGGAATCTAGGAATACGACAAAATTGACAAATTAATGTCTACTATGTGTAACTATGGGTTTGATTATTCTAACAAAAAAATCAAAAGAAAATTAAAAAGGGGCTAAAATATTCAAAAGCGTCAAAGAAAAAGGAAAACCCTAACTTGCACAAAAAAACCATGGGCCAATACTAGGGTGAGCCTAATACCACGAGAAAGAAACCTGGGGCGATTATTGCTATAAATAAATGGTGAAGGCCCCCTTTTTTATATATGAATTTTACTTATTACCTTGTCGTCACTCTACCAAAATTATTCTAGAACCCTTGAAGCTTCCATTTGACTTCTAGTTTCACCTCTTGTTGAGCTTTGGCTACCAGGTGACCATTGTGTGGAGAACAACCTAAAGTTGAGTGGTGACCAAGGACTCACTACTTAAACCATCTATAAGGGTCCCTTTCTCACACTTGTTGGAGGTAAAACTCTACCATTTGTACATATTTTTTTCATGAAATAAAATAAAAAATAATCATTCCCTACTCCTCTTGCATGTGAAAGAATATAAAAAATATTAGTTTAGTTTTTTTTCCAGCATATTTGCATCACGTAGACTAGTTCATTTTTAATGTAAGTCACTATTTTGTAACACATACTTGCACACTCATTTCTAAATTGTTGATGAGATTCTCTCGAGTCTTATTTTGCACCAACTAGTGTTAAAACCTAGCTACAATTTTAACGACCATACAAGGTTGATCTCTATCAATCTCTAGTTTTGGATTTTTCTTTTTATTTGCATTAGTTTCATGTTAATTTTATATTATTTGCATTGTGTTTCAACTTCTATCTATTACTTTTAGACTTCAAAACTAACCTATTCCCTGTAGTTTATCCCTTGTTGACGCAATTTTTTTAATTGTTTTTTGTTTCCGATGGAGTTCTCCTATGTCTGTCTACTTGGAGTGGTTCAACCACCTATTTAATCCTCGAGAGAGTGACCCAATCTCCCCTAGGAGCCCAAAAATGGAAACATTAGATAAATTTTGAGGTCTAAAAGGGGCCTCCTAAGGAAAATTATAAAATAATAGTTATAATAATAAAATAAAAATTTATGAATTTTAGAGGAATAGATAAACATTTTCGCTCGTATTTTCAACATATATCACTTTCATTTTACTCAAATTTTGAATGGGAGAACTTGTTGGATGTATAATTAAATTCCACATCTAAGGAGTACCCACATTGCATACTTTTAAGGGACCACACCCCACGAAAAAATGTGAAATACATTAAAAAATGTGTTACTTGATACCATGAAGAAAATAACAGCTCTGATACTATGAAGAAATAGAACCTTGATTCTAAGAAGAAGAACAAAATGTAGATCTAGCTACAAGATAATTCGCACAAGCATGCAAAAGGAAAATAGAGAGAAGAATAAAGAGATTGAATACAAGAGAAGTGATCCAATATATTTCCAAGTATTATTGATCAAATGAATGGATGATTTGATGATTATTACAATAGTAATACATTATTATAAAGGAAAATTGAGTTTCTAGAAGACAACTCATGGTAGCTCGTAAATCAGGATTACTAAATATGATAAACCCACTCCATACTTAGGATAATGGTATTTAATCATTTTCGATTAATTTCCTATCCACTATCCTAGATTGTTGGAATCCACTTGCACCACTTGGTCAACAATTTCCATATATACCCCAAGAGAACCTTTATCCTAATTTTGGTTAGATCCTGCCCACTTTATTGACTTCCATATTTAGTAACTGTGCCTTCCTACATATTCTATCTGTATCCTAGTTTATTCCTGCTTTTCACTAGATAAGGTTAAGCTAGTCAACTAGGAATATTCTATCTTTTGTTTCCAACCCATCCTGCATGATTTTATCTATAGATTCTAGGATTAGCATGTTTTTCTATCACTAATGATAACTCACTCATGCTTTAGCTAATTGGTGAGGTCCTTAATAGATTTGGAAATTTCTTTAGTTACCTATGGGGGTTCATCATATTTAGTAATCATGATTTATGAGCTAGCATGAATTGTCTTCTAGAAACATAGTTTTCCTTTCTAAGGATGTATTACTATTGTAATAATCAATCATTTCATTGATTCAATAATCAATTATTCATTATTCACTTCTACATGTGATTTAGACTCATTATTCTTCTCTCTATTTTCCTTGTTGTTTTTTAGGACAATGCACCCTTGTAACCTAGGGTATTTGGGGTTACCAACTTACAAACACAATTGCATACAATCAGCTTATGTAGAAATTAAAATAGGAATGGGAAGGAAACTTAGCATACTGGTTTATGGCGGTTGATCCATGCTTGGTCTTATCCTCTTTCAGTCTCTTCCAAAGCTTCCAGGGCTTCTCCAATTCACCTACAAAGAAAAAATTCTTCTAGCAATATATTGTATATATATCAATGGTTAATGAGATGCATATTCATAATAAAATAAATAAAACAATTCATAATTCATCATATACAAGAATGAAACAATACAAATATTGGAAGAAGAAATTTCTTTATTAATAAACAGAGAATGGTGAGATTACAACTCAGCCTCTGAAACGAGGACTCCTCTGCAAACAGAGGAAACTGAGTTTTGCTTCTACAAGATGTCTGAAGGCATCCCACTAGCATAAATTTCATATTCTAGGAATGATTGATTAGACCCATCCCATGCCCTCTATTTATACATGGGGAAATAGAGAGGTTTCGAAGGTTAGGATGGTTGAGACAGTTGAGATAGTTATAATTAGGGACTCAACTAATCTCAACTAATCGTGATTTATATTTTTTAACATTAAAATAAGGTGCACATGAGTATTAATATAGGAAAGCCGTGTGTGACACACTCCTTGATTTAGGAAACTCGTGTGTTCAATGTACACACGGGTTGCAATGAAAACACTCGGGTGTGACATGCGGGTTGCAATGCAAATACTTGCGTGTGCAACCCTAATCTCAAAATAAAAATATATTGAGTTGGTCAGGAGATTATGTATCAATAGTCATGTACATATATAATGTTTTGGCTACTTCAATCCTATTTGTCCTTTTGAGTCCCAACATATTGGATGTCAATACTCAGACGGAGAAGTGCCATTTTGGTTGATAACAAATGCCCCCTAATGTGTGAGGTCAGATGGAAGCGATGGATGAAATACATTACAATATTTTAATCTTGGAGAACTCAAGTGTCCAAGGCAACATAGGAAGTACCTGAAACAAATACATATCAATGTCATATACAAAATCATATCGGAGGATTCCATGTTCAATATAATGGAACATGATATCCTTTACAATATTTGATTACATTATATTACAAAGGTGGATCAAAGCCACAATATACAATGATGAGTATTCAAAATTTGAAAGTTGTGTAACTGAACATAACATGATCTTGTGTGACTTAGGTTATAGATGTGAACCTAAGGTATTCATTGAAATCCAAAGGAACCGGTACAATCCTTTCCATGTGAATATATGTGTTGAAGTCGAACATGGAAAGAACTCAACAGAATATTAGATAATGAGTGAAACTGACAACTGAAGCAAAGGAGTTCACCAATAATGATAGTGAAACCTAAGGTACTATCGTCAAAGCTCTAGGTTTTTCATCTTTAGGAAGTACTACTGAGAAACTGTACTATGATGAGGAAGGTAATGGATCCTCCAACAGATCA
The DNA here is from genome assembly GCA_001517045.1 of Pseudotsuga menziesii. NCBI lineage: Eukaryota > Viridiplantae > Streptophyta > Pinopsida > Pinales > Pinaceae > Pseudotsuga > Pseudotsuga menziesii. Next base: position 1,429,984 of record LPNX010787311.1, read on the forward strand.
AAAGAGTAACTAGGAACTAGATACAGGAAGGTAGACACAAGTAATACTCAGATAGGATAAAGATGGAATCGGGTAATAATCAGATGAAGGGATAGATTCTTGAACAATGATCACAACATAGAGATGACCCAAGGAATATTTTAACTTGCAGATAGGAAAACTAGACTTATCTATCATGTAGCAGACATGATCATATTCCCCATGTATAAAGGCAAAGTGGAGGAGTAAGAAACTCGAAGTAATAGCTAGGCCGAAAGTGTAAACTAAAACATGAGTATCAGAAAGTTCAGAGAGTTCTATGTTCAAGGACGACATGACATAACTGTTTATAATCCAAAGAGAGTAATTATTCCTTATCTTTGCTATTAAATTTTAACAAGTCCAAGGAATTCAACTCAGGTCTCTCTTCATTTTTGGCAAGCTTGAAGAGGGGAGAGAATAATGCTTGATAATGTTGCTTATTTGTGTATTTTCTGAGCTCGAACTAGTACATGCTCATTTGTGTTTTCATATGTTGAGAGTCTGAAAACTTCAAAGAAGACTCCGGAGGGGTACTTTTCATACAATTTAGTCTCCTGAGGCCAAAAAAGTATAAAACAATGCACAAAAGAACTATCTTAGCTTCCAAAGTAAAGCGTACCTTTTTCGTACTTAGTCAGGAAGGTCTGAAAAATGTTAAATTACCACCTACCCAACGCCTCTTCAAAAGCAGCATATAGCTTGAGTTTTACGAGTGTGAAGGAAGGAAAGATCACTTAGAAAAATCCATTTGATTACGATAACTGGGGCTTACAATAGAAAACTCAATGCTTTGTTCTGTAGGCTTTAACGAGCATGACAAAGACATAAAGTATACTCGGAATCTTTTTCATTTTTGGGTCTAGAGCATGAAAAAGAGAAAAATAATCTCATATTGGGGGTTCATTTTCCATAAGTTTAGTCCCTCAGGTCTGGAAAAGTGATAAACCTATAGCTGAGAATACTCTTCCCAATTCCGAATAAAAGAGAGTGCTCCTTTTTCATATTATTCCACATGGTCTGAAAAAGCGATAAACTACCACCAATGTGGATGCTAGAGTATTTTTTAATGATTCTAATTTATACTTAAGTATAGTATTATAGGTGATTGTTTTGGATTGAAAAAAACATGTTTATAGATAGGTAGGCGAATATTAAATATGAAACATAAAATTAACACTGAAATCTATAAATTTTGGTGAATATTATGATAAAAAACATATTTTATGTAAATATAGGCGATATTAGACACTAAAAATGACCAAATAGCGAATTTATTTTTTGAAAAAACCCCAAAAAATAGCGAATTGGCGAAATTTCGCCCCTAAAAATTACCCTGGTGGATGCCCATTCACATATTATTAACGAGACTGAACGGACAAGTTTACTCGGCAGTCAAGTCTATTTTGAGGAGCCAAACCTAGGCCTAAAGAAACTCCATAATGACGAGGAGCCTTATGAAAAAGGAATAGCTTGTAAAAAGAGACCAATAATGAGGCTCAATTTGTCGTGAAAGAATTCTCCCACAAACCTATGAAAAATGCGACATGAGTACCAAAAGACGACAAAGTGTTCTAAACTAGGGTACTCGTGGAAAAGAGGCCCTAGTATCCATGGAGGAACAATTATGTAGACAAGGTAAAAATGGTTAAACACCATAGTCTGTAGTCAAAGAAGTAATCCTAGTGTTAAAAATGGATAAGGTATTGATGCAAAAGTACATGTGAAAGATACAAATCCTACCCTATATGAGCGGATAATGAATTTTTAAGGACTTCGAACCTATTGCATTGGGGAAAAAGACATGGTATTAGTTCAATTATAAAAATAATTTTCAAACTATAGACTAGAAACCAAAAAATTTGAAAATTTTATGTATATAGTTCAAAAATAGAATTAAAACATACCATTTGACACTTTTACCCAATTTGGCAATATTTCACCTCTGACTTGGATTTCTCAACGAGCATAAACCGGTGGATGATTTCAAATTCTGCAAGTGTCATGTTGGTTAGCTTTCCCCTTTTCTTCATTCCAACCATTCTAAATTTCATTTTTATGCAATTTTTTGATGTTTTGGTCATGCCCTAGGAAGGTTGCATAGCACACGCAGGTAGGTGACTTAGACAATCGCGTACACGCATTCTTTACATGACCTACTTGAAGGAAACTTGCGTGTGACACCTGCCATGTCTAAAGGATAGTCGCGTGTACTACGTGACATAAAAAAATTATAGTATGGCCAAAAGTGAAAAAATTGGATGGATTCTAATGATCAATGGTGGTGAATTGGGTAGGTTCAACATGGTTTTAGAGTGGAGGGAATGAGAGCATGAAAACATGGACCTAGATGCTCTCCACGATGCCCCAACTTTGCATGAATTATGGAAAAGTGGTTTACTAAAGTTCTTATGCACTTCCCCAATGAGGGCCAATGTCTTATTACTTGAGCATTTGATTGGCTATTTGGATCACGACCTCGATGCTTTTGATCTTCAAGGTGAGATCTTGGAGATAACTCTAGAGCACATGTATTGTATTACGGGGTTGTCTCATAGGGGTATGCCTGTGATCCTCGAGGGTATTGGTAGGGATGGTGACCCTATGAGTGTTCAATACTACGTTGAAACTTACTACACACCAGGTAGCCATAAAAAGGGATCATGCATTCCAATTGTTCATATCGCTAGCTTCCCACTACAAGGAGTGGTAAGTATAATAGTGCAGGTTGCAGGATCCTCTTCATTACATCTCTCCAGTTGGACCAAAATGAGAGTTGTAGTGGGGTGCATACAGGGTATTGTGCTTGATTGGTGCTTTGGTATGATCCCGATCATGACGAAGTAGCTCTGTGACTGCAAGAGAGGACACTGCAAGAACTTTGAGTATTCCAACATTTTAGTAGCATTCTTCTTTGAGAGAGTGCTTTCCATCAGCCTTGCAGTTCCACTTCTGGCATTTTCTCCTTTCCATCCCAGATTGACTAGGTGGGGAGAGGTTTTCCTCCATCAAGGTGGTGGAGGATCAATCTAAGATGTATATGATGATGACTTTTACATGTGGTGGGAGTGACAGTTTCCAGCACTCAAGCAGTTTCCTTACTCTGGATTAGATTTCCGAGGAGACAATGATCTGGTCCTCCCTCCAAGGGGGAGGATGGGGAGAGCCAGGTATTTTTCTTTTTATGTTTTTTTTTTAATTTTTATGAATTTTTATCATAAAAATATATACATATGTATAAGAGTTTTAATCCACTTTTAATGTTTTTGAAATTCAAATGTTGGACCTGTACGGCCCAATGGGCACCCCAGGATGTTTGTGCGGCCTGTACAGGGTGGGGACCAAGGGATACTTAGAGTTCTCAAGGGAAAGATGGCTAGGCTAACCCAAGAAATCCCCACTATATGGATTGAATGCAGAAATTTACAGTCGGGACTCCGCTCACCTAGATACGCCTCTTGAGGAAGGTAGCCAGGGCCCTTCTATTTTACAAGGAGGCCGAAGAGGCTACTACAGTAAATGATGCCGATGATCAATTGTAGACCTATGGGAATTTTATGGATTGCGATCCAATTTTTTTATATATTTATACAGTTGTGACTAGATCTTAGGATCAAAACTCGACCTACCTATGGATATATTTTCACACACACACACACACACACACACATATTTTGTGGTTATTTGCATGTGTTCCAAATGTATCTGTTATGTATATTTTACAAAATGTGTGTTAAATGCCAATCTAGAATATAGTTCGCATATGCATCAGTTATTGTATTTTCATTACATGGAATATGATTAAATGAAATATAATCAAAATTTCTTTCAAGTAATCTAACCTGCAAAAACTGACGTAACAAGGTAGGGTTTCACACCTCATATGCTCCATTGAGCTGGGAAACCACCAGTTGAGAGTCAAGTCAAACTTCCAACTGGGTAATTCTATGTGACAAGGAATCCCATAACAAATCAATAAAAACCCAGTATTCGGCCACATTATTGGTAGAAGGACCTAGGAAAGTGCCTTCAGAAGCAACTAGTTGCCCCGAGGGTGAATAGATGACCCATGCGGCTGAAGCCAAGTTACAAGTATGGTGACTAGTTCCATCCACAAAACCGACGAACCACTCAGATGACATCTGTAACAATTATCAGATGGTATAAGAAACACTAACCAACTAACTATTGTACATAAAATACATACAAGAAAATACAAGAAAAAGCACTAAGTCTAAGCATATTACTTCTTCAGGTAGAGCCCATTTCTAGGCTTAGGTAGCTTATTTCCATCAAAATAAATTAACTCATATGCCCCTTTTTTCAAGATATTCAACACAATGTAGGTTCCTAACCACATGGACGTGAACTTTCATGCCCCCAGGGGTTCTTTATCTTGATCCCAGAGCAAGACAAGCTCCCCCTTAGAGAAAATTCTAGGCTTGACCGATTTATCATGTTGGTTTTTAATCTTATTCTTATGAGCTTCGTTTGTCGTTAACACATCTCTACGTCATCATTAAAGGATCTTTGAGGTCTAACATGGGCCTCCTAAGGAAAATAATAAAATAATAGTTAAAATAATAAAATAATATTTATTAATTTTGGAGGAAAAAAGAAAAAGCTATTTTTTTTGTGTTCGTATTTTCGACATATCTCCCGATGTTTTTACTCAAATTTTGATCAAGAGAGCTTGTTGGATGTATAATTTTAGTTTGCATCCAACGAGTACCCACACTGCATACTTTTGATGGACCCCTCTACCCCAAAAACAAGAAATACCTGAAAAAATGTGATGATGACATCATCATCACATTTTTTCAAGTATTTCTTGTTTTTGGGGTAGTAGGGTCCGTAAAAAGTATGCAGTGTGGGTACTCATTGTATGCTGAATCAAATTTCGCATCCAATTTGCTTTCTCGATCGAAATTTGAGTAAAAACATAGGGAGATTTGTCGAAAATACAATTAAAAAAAGTATTTTTTTTTATGACAAATATGTCAATTCAACCATTATGGTTGACTCATTTTATTGGAATTCTATTGGTTCTTGAATTCCAACTCACAAGAAATTATTGTTGGTGCGTTTTCTTATAAGGCCCATTTTAGACCCCAAATTTCCTCTAATGTCATCTATATTTTCCAAATGTAGCAAATGTTCTTCTAATTTAGTCATGTCGGGGAGTACATGAATGGGAATTTTAAGTGATGGAATTTCACACTCAACCGGAGTGACTGCTTCCACCGTGTGAACGAGTTGGAAAGGTGAAAACCCTGTGGCATTCTTAACAATAGTATGGTATGCCCAAAGTGTAGAATATAGAATAATGTGCCAATTTGACCAGGTTGCATTAATAGTATGCTTAAGAATGGTCTTCAAGGTATTATTTACTGCCTCGACTTGACCATTTGCTTACGAGTAGAAGGAAGATGAGTGATCTTTCTTGAACCCTAGCATAGTATCCAATTCGGTCATCCTTCTATTCTAGAAATTACTTCCATGGTCAGTTACAATCTCTTTTGGAATTATTAAGCAAGTAATGATCTGGTTGAACATGAAGAGACCTGCAGTTTCATCATCAGCTTTGAAGGTAGGCATTTCCTCTGCCCACTTGGTGAAGTAATCAACAATAAAAAAATATATATTTGTGCCCCCTAGCCAAAACTGGGTTACACGCCACATAATCCACCCCCCACTTAGTGATGGGGCCCACCGTGATGATGAGAAACAATGGAGTGGGATGTGATCGCATTTTCCTGGTGTAGAGATGACACGGATGACAACACTTCACATCCTCTACACAATATTTAAAGATCATGGGCTAGAAATAACCGACACAAAAAATCTTCTAGGCCGTTGCTAACCCAAATAAATGACCCCTGCATGCTTCGCTATGGGAATCATTTAGGACACGCTTGACCTCCTCGTGGGTGATGCACCAATGCAAAATAGAGTCCACCCCTCTACGGTTTAAATTATCCCTGATGATAAGGTAGTTTTTTGCATGTACATGCAGTTTACGTCGCTCTGCCCTCGAGAAGGACATAGGACACTTCGAAATTTGGAGATAGATAAGTATATCTTTGTACCAAGGATCAGAGGTGGAAATCAAAAGAATGTACTCATCTGGGAATCAGTCTTCTTCAACCACTACATTCTCTTCCATCGTAAATTATGCAATAATCTCTACAAAAACTAATCACTTTTTAGATTTGGTAGACTGAAAATCCAAGTCAAACTCTTAGAGAATGACAATCCATTTATTGAATTTTCCCTCAATTATGTGTTGTGGATGTTGATGTAGTTGTAACTTCGGAATGTATTCATCTATGTATCTTATGTCTTGTAACCCGATGTTTGTTCTCGGATGTATCTATTATGTAATTGAGTCATTATGTCATGCCTCTATGTTTCGATCGGGAGGATCTATAATGTAAACAAGTCATGTCAAGTCATTGTGGGTAACCCTCCTATTGTCTAAGGGTTAAATTCCCCGCAGTTTTGGGGCACTAGGGTTATTAGACTCACTTGGTGAAGTCATCCCTAGTAGGGTCTTAGTCATGCCAAGAAGTAGTATAAATAGAGAGGTGAATTCTCTATTTAGCACACATCACATACACACTCAAGTGTAGTGCATAGTTGAGGAAGGAGAAGACATTGGGGCTAGATAAGAAAGTTACTGCTGTTGAGAGATCACTTACTGTTTTGGGCTATTCTATTTTGGTGTTGATTCTATCTCTAAGGAAGTTGCAGGGTTTTCTCCATTTATTGTTTCCCTGAGGAAAAACATTGTGTTCATTGTCTCTTGTGTTTGGTTTTTGTGCTTGTTATTCTCTCAGTTAAAGATTCTAATAATGTTGGCTTAATGTTGAAAAACTAACATGGTATCAGAGCTAACCTGAGAAGAATACACTGTGCGGCTACGGGAACTAGGAATTCCTAGTTTTTGGATCTTCCTCCACATATTTTCAGAAAAAGTAAGGTGGAACAACTCTCCTCCTTAGGGCACATCTTTCTGTCGAAGCAGAATCCAATTCTGAGGTTTTTTAGTTTTGGACCCGACACTGCTACTGAAAATTAGGGCTTTTCACATAAGAGAAATTTTTCAGTGATCCTGGGCCTGGATTGATCTCCTCCCTAAAATTGAAGTTAGGGATCAATTTCAAAGCATTTGGCTGGACAAAACTCCAGAAAAGCAAAACCCTAATTTGCTTTTGAACCAGTACTGCAGGATTTCAGCTCCAAATATAGATCCAACATCTTGACCTGGTAAGATCTAAATGTTTTGTATTTCCATTTGAGGTTCTCAGTTAATATGTCTCATCATACCAAGCTTGATGAAAAGCTTCAGGGAGCTAATAACTTCTGAGCTTGGAAGTATATGATCTCCCTGGTCCTAGAAGAGAATGAGTTGGACTCCTACATCAATGAGAAGGTTCCAGCTCCAGAGGGAGATGAGGCTAAGGCCTTACATAAGAAGAAGTTGGTTATGGCAAAGGGGATCATTGCTGATTCTATCAAGGATCACCTTATCCCATAGGTATCCTCTCTCAAGACACCTAAAGCTATGTTTGATGCCCTAACCAAATTGTTTGAAAGGAAGAACATAAACCGGAAAATGACTCTGAGGAATCAACTAAAGAATGTGAAGATCCAGAATGTAGAGACCATCTAGTCTTACTTCACAAGGGTTTCTCAGATCAAGGAACAATTAGAAGCAGTAGATGAAGAAGTGGAGAATGCATAAATTGTGATGACCACCTTGAATGGTCTCCCTAGGACATGGGACTCTTTCATTCAAGGGATCTATGCTAGAAAGAAGTTAGTCAATTTCAGCAGATTGTGGGAAGAATGTTCTCAAGAAGAAGCTCAGATAGCAACTCAAGAAGAGAATATGGGAAGTGAATATCAAGCTCTCACAGTACAATCCAAGAAACCTAGATCCAGTCATCACAGAAGTAAGTACTCTCATCAAAGGAATAACTCTAGAAAACCTAGAGATAAGTCTGAGTTCATTTGTTATACATGTGATGAAAAAGGACAATTTTGCTAGAGATTGTCCTAAGAACAAAAGTAGCTCTCACAAGAATAAGGGAAACAAAATAAGACATCATGATCATTCTGCAGAGGATGATGAACCTTCATCGAAGAGAACCAGTAATGAAAGTGAAGATTCTGCAAGCGAGGATGAATATGTTTTGATTTCTGCTTTCACGGGAAACATTACTCATGGAAGTGATGATTGGATTATAGATAGTGGGACTTCCAAACATATGACTGGATTCAAGGAATCCTTTATGAAACTCTCAGAACATGAATCACCTCACAAGGTGAAGCTAGGATATGACTACCAGTATCCAATAAAAGGTAGTGGGGAATCTTCCTATAAGCTAGACTCTGGAAAGTCTATGACAATGAAGGAAGTATTGTTTGTGCCAGGAATCAACAAGAACCTTCTCTCCATATCAACATTAGATGCAAAAGGAATGAAGGTTGCATTCATAGATGGTCAAGTCATCATGTGGCCAAAAGGAAAGACTATTAATGATGCAATAGTGATTGGTGAACAAGAAGGAGGTTTGTACAAATTGAAGGGCCATCTAGAACAAGCCTTGTTCCATGACATAGTAGATCCAAATGAACTTTGGCATAGAAGGCTTGCACATGTGCATTACAGAGCACTACCTCTTGCAAGCAAAGTTGTTGAAGGTATTCCAGAAATACAAGCAAAACATGATGGGGTCTGCAAAGGATGTGCGAAAGGAAAGAACACAAAGAAGACATTTCCAAGTAGCGAAAGCAAAGCAAAAGGAATCTTGGAAATCATCCACTTTGATGTATGCGGTCCTATGCCATCAATATCACTAAGTGGGTATGTATACTATATTGCTTTCATTGATGAATTTTCTAGGAAGACATGGCTTTACTTCATGAAGAACAAAGATGAAATATTTAGTAAGTTCAAGGAGTTCAAATCCTTGATCAAGAATCACACTGAAAAGAAGATAAAGACCTTTCGATCAGATAATGGTGGAGAATTCACTATGTAGAGAATCAGGGATTAATAGGGAGTTGTCCACTCCTTATAATCCACAACAGAATGGGATTGCAGAATGAAAGAATAGAACTATCATGGAAGCTGCAAGAGCTATGCTTCATGATAAAGATCTTCCTATACATATTTGGGCGGAAGCTTCCAGAATAGTGGTGTATGTACAGAACCGTACTCCACATAGAGTACTTGAGAAAAAGACTCCTAAAGAATTATTCTCTAGCAAGAAACCAGAAGTCAGCCATCTCAGAATATTCAGTTGTTCTATTTACATACACATTCCAAAAGAGAAAAGAACAAAATTAGATCCTTTAGGAAAGAAGGGTATATTTGTGGGATACTCTGAAAGCTCAAAGGCTTACAGAATATATTTCCCAGGATACAAGAATATTGACATCAGTAGGGATGTGACATTTAATGAAGACATAGCTTACAACAAATCCAGAAAGAGACCTGTTGAAGAACCTGAAGAAGTAGAAGAACCCAGAATTCATGATACAACCATGAATGAAGAAACTCAAGTAGAAGATCAAGAATTCGAAGAACCACAAAGACCTGTAGATCCACCCCTGGAGAAGAATCCTTATAAGAGGCCCACTAGTACAAGTGATCAATTTTGCCACAGCAAAACGTGGCAATATCCACGGAAAAGCGTGGATATTGCCACGTCTAAGTGTTTTTTTTTCCGTGGAAACAATTTCGTCGCAATAGAGACGACCCCTAATTTGCGTTGCAATCCGTCGCTATATCCACGCCTTTTCGTCTCTGTATCCACGCCTGGCCGTCGTTGTATCCATGCCTTGCCGTCACTATATCCACGCATTGTCGTTGCTATATCCACGCCTTTTCGTCGCTGTATCCATGCCTTGCTGTCGCTATATCCACGCCTTTCCGTCGCTGTATCCACGCCTTGCCGTCGCTATATCCACACTTTGTATAAGTTTAAAAAAAAATGCAAACCCCAGGAATTGCGACGGGCAGACTAGGCAAAGTTCCTGTGATTTTTCCTTCTTCATTGATCTGGAGATCCGCATTCCATATTTGGCAGAGAATATGAAGTCAGTGTGGTCTTAAAAATAAAAGATTGAAAGCCAGCTCACACAGTAAATGGCCATACTGGGGGAAGCTATAACTCTTAAAAATGTCATGCATGACAACTGGCTTTCTCATTATCTAGTGCCTTAATAGTACAAACTACATCTTGAACACCATTTATAATGCGACGTGCCTTTAGCATCTAAAATGTGCAACCAAGACACAAAAATTGCCTCCTAGTTTGCGAATGTTTCAGCTTAAATTTGAAGCAAATACAATTTCTACCATACCATGTTGGGCTCTAAGATTTGGAAAAATGAAGCAATAATTGGCAATTGAAAATAATGCCTGCGTTTATTTAAGAAGAAAACTTCAGAGAAAATAATAGACTCACAGTAACAGTCACAAAATAATGGTTTGATATATCGTTGGATTTTGCTATAATCGAAGAAATATTTATACAAAATAGCTTTTTTGCATACATAACTGACCATCTTGCATCCATACATTGCATTGAAACAATCCCTACTATAAGAGAGAATTTCAGACAAAAAATATATCAGCATGAAAAATACGAACTCAAGCATATGCTGCCAGCTTTAAATATCAGGTGAATTGAAGCTTACTACGACAAAAAAGAACTCTTACAGGGGGGCAGCATAAAAACAGTTAGGTTGAATGAAAATGAATCATCAGAATATTATTAACCATACTCTGAACTAGTCTTTGTATGGATTCCTACAGAGATCTCGGAGAGAGATACATACTCAAATTTCAGAACAATATGGTATCAAAATGTGCAGTCTGCTCGCATGGCACAGTCCAGCAAACAATTGTATATTTTAACTACTGCTATTCTTAACTCTTAATTAGATATAATCCATAAATAATTCTACATGTCCTAATAAAAAAAAATATGCACCAATTTCTCAAGTCTAGACTTTCATATTGCCCAAGTCGCACCTATCAAATCACAATTAGACATAGAAAAACAACCTAAATTTCCACTGAAATACAATACTCTAAATTTTGGGAATTCTCAAAAAAAGGATGTAAATGCTCAAGGTGTTCTCCACACAAAACCCAGTTAAGTTCATTTTGTCCCATGCTAATAAAACTATCATCGAGCACCGCAACTCTCAAGGCATGGTATGCTAGGACATATGATGGATGATGACCTTATAGGAAGGATATCCGTGCTCAAATCATTAGCTCCAAAAAGGATGATGGACATATGATGGATGATGGCCTTATAGGAAGTAAATGTGCACTGGCCCAAACAGAACCACCATTGCGGTTGTGTTAGAGTTCATGTGTCACCTACATTTGATAATAAAGTTTCAATGTCTCATTTGCATATCCATTTTCTGTATATGCGGCAATCATAGCAATCCATGAGACACCATTTCTTGAAGGAATTTTGCAAGGCACATCCCATGCATCTTTTAGATTGCCCCACACTACCTGTTCATGTCTATGACAGCAATCCCCCAGGCAATAATCATATTCAAATCCAGTTCTCAATGATCATCATGTCATAATGAAACTCTTTGACTTCCTGCTGAGAATATGATCCGACTGTGCCTTTATTTCAATTGCAAAGATGAATTTATCTGGTTGTATGCCCTCCTTTCTGAATAATGTAAATCATTGCAAGGGTTTCTTCAAAGCACCCAAAACTTGCATGCGTCCTAATCATTGCGTTCCGAAAACATCTTCTTGATATAATTTGTTAAATATGAGGTCTGCCATACTATCTAATGATGGTATACATGGTCATGGACTGATGACTTTGGTGCCCAATAAAAAGGCTGTTCAAGCTCTCTTATAATCATGTGGACACACACCTGTAACAGATAAGCATAGACATTGGAGACAAACTGGTCCATAGCATTCATCTGGATTCCCTTTCTGGTTATGGTGTGCTACCCATCCAAATCCACTTGTGAGTATGTAAGCATGGAAAAACATGCCTTGCTGCAGAGCTCCTAAAAGGACACATGCTGAAAGCACACTTACCATGGTGGTTGAATTGGCTTCACACCTGTCATTTGCATTTGATGAAGTAGTCTCAATGCCTCATTGACTTCTCCATTCTGTGTGTATCCAGCAATAATTGCACTCCAAGAAACCACATTTCTTTCAGACATTTTATCAAATATATAGCGTGCAGTGCCTATACACCCACATTTGGCATACATGTCTACAAGGGCAGTCTCAACAAAAACATCAGCCTGAAATCCACTTTTAACCATGTAACCATGAACCCACTATCCTTGTTCTAAATCTCTTAACTGGGCATTCTCAACAATACAAATAAATCTCCTTGAGATTTAAGCTTCATTACATGGATGGAATCTAAAATGTTGGGAGCTTTTTTGAGGATGTCAGCTAGAATTCCATCCATACACCTAGTAATATTCTTTCCCATGGCTCTTAACATTCAATACTCCCAAATTGTCAAGACTCAAAACATAGAACATTAAAATATGGTGAGCATAATTGATGTAGTTCTGTAAAAGGCCAATCAGCTGCTGCAGCAACAATGGGTGGCTCTTGCAATACCCCACATAAGAATATCTCCACAATTGTTCCCAGTGATAATTAGAATCTTATGCCACAAGAGTGCTGGCGGTGGCATATTCACTACAATCACATAGCAAATGATACCATATAAGTCCATACAAGACTAATTAATAGCTAATACTGGAAATAATCAGTATATACAAAGGAAAGAATAACCTGTCAATTAAATAAACTAATGGAGTTATCTCTGGTATCAGCATTCATACATGACAGTGATGTCTAATTTCTTTATTGACATAAATATAATTCCCTAAGAAGCCACAAAAATTCACATTTCTCCCTTTGACATGCAAGTCATTCAATTATTTCATGGTTAAACACTAGTAACAATTTACATATTAAACATACAAACATTGAAAATTCATGTAGTTGTCGTTTGGGATACTGTTTATATATAAGCTTCTAACAGTTGAGTATGATTAACAATGACCAAAAATTTGCACAAATCAAAAAGCATATATTTATTGCCAAAACGATAAAATACAAATCACAAACTTCCCACCATCCTAATTTTTCGTACACTCCCGCATATCCTAATAAATGATCTCTTAGGCATGGCAATTACAAAAGAATGCAATTATTTCATGAATATGTCATGTGCTTAAGATGGACAAGAAAGAAATCAAAGGGAATAAAAATGTCTTACTATTTCCAGATAGGGGGCAGCTTCTTGACCCTCTTGTAGTATCTAGATAACCGATGGACTCTACTCTCCAATAAAATCAATCGGAACTTAGAATATTTATCCTTTCGGTTCCTCTCAAGATGCTTCATGAAAGCAACTGCCTTCTTAATAAGATGGTACATATCCTCAAGTATTTCTGGTGCAAGGCCTACAAGGATCCCAAACTCTTAGAATAGCTTCTAAAAACTTTGAAATTCCGTAAATTACAATACAATATAAAAGCTCTAAGTTACAAGCCAAGAGAAAGAAATAAAAAATCCCACTATCATTGTGGTAAACCAAATATTGAAGCACACACCATGAGCCTTCAGTATTCGCAAGACTTTACTGCCAGTGACACTCTTCACCTGTGCAATTCCATGGGAGTCACGAAGGATTACACCAATTTGTGAGGGGGTCAAACCCTTCTTCACGAACTTACAGATACTATCTTCAACCTGGAAAAGCAAAATATCCAAGATAGCATTAGCAATGAGGTTGTAGCAATGATGAACCGATTACTGGATAAAATATCCATCACTCACCAGACTAACATGCAGATAAAAAAGACAATATGGGAAGTTATAGGTACAATGCCTTCAAATGCCACGCTAGAGATATGCATTATTAATTTATTGGAGAAATCACTAAACTTGGCAGCGAAAATCAAGGAAGATTCAGAATAGTCAAGCCACAATGAATAAGATTCATACAAAAACATCTAAAGAAAATCATAACCAGTCTGCTAAGGTTTAATATTACAATATAGTAGCATCACCGATATGCTAGGATTTAACATTACCATATACAATAGTAGCATCACCAATATGTGAAGATCTAATATTACCATAAAACAGCAGTAGCATCACAAATATTCTAAAATTTAATATTACATTAGTATCATCACCTAGTAGGCAAAACCACATGCAAAAATCATCAAAACGCAAACAGAAAACTTGAATATGTAAAATATTGCAAGACTAAAAAATAAAGTGCAGCCAGACCCCTTCGAGTCTAACTGCCACCATGAGCAGGTTTATCAATAAAAAGGTGAAATAACTGAGCATATCACACTGCAATTTGAAGCATGCAGTGTATCATCAGTTAGACCTTCATGTAGCATCAATGGCACATATTTTGTGTTCATCTTCTAAGCATATTATCTGTAGGTTAGGGAATATAAATTGTACTCATTTTCTAACCAATATTCAAGCATATGGGCACAGATTTCCACCAGAGATTTTTCATAATACAATTTTCTATATATTGTGCTCAGTTTCTACGCAAATTTTTTATACCTTGGGCACAGATTTTCACCAATATTGTAGATACGTTGTTTATAATGCAATTATGTTCTACCATACACCTATATAGTGCTCATTTTATGAGTAAACTTTCTGGCACCACTGAACCAGGAAAGAGACAAAGATCAATTATAAAGTCCATGATGAAAGCAGTCACACTAGAGGAAGTTGAACCTAGAATACTTATCTGAGTATGGGCATGCACATTATAGCGGTAGCTTTAGAGTCCATTAGAGTGTCAAGTCAAGTTGTGCCATGGACACAGTGCACATGGTAGGGGTAAATTTAGAGTCCATTAGTGTGACAAGTTCAGCTGTGCAAATTACTTAGGTGCAAGTGCAACAAGAATTCAAGTGCATCTAATGGCGTGGCATACTACAGTGGGGTGGATAGAATACTCAGCTTATGGTTTCAAGTGGAAGTTCAATGATCATACCAGATCGTCATACAAATAGAACAGATGTGAAACACTTCGTATTTCCTCAAACTATATTGTTTATACCTAGATTTAAAATTGCAATGGGCTTCATCAGTTCATGGTGTTAATCATAGTCGGTTGGAGTAGAGGAATTGGACTCTCCTTGGCACCCTTCATGTATGCAAATAAGGGAAAACTTGAATTGGAAAAGAGAGCTAGTTTTTGGAGTAGAGGAGAGAAAATGAAAGTTCAACCCGGGAAGAGGAGACCGCCGTAATAAGAAGTAGAACAACTATGAGAGAAAGCCATTAGAAACTAGGAAGAATCCAAAACCAAGAAAAACTCTGTTGGAAATTAATGAACAGCTATCTGTACCTATCTATGCAAACAGTGAAAAGCACCGAAGCGACGGACTTTTGAGGGATTACTAAGCAGAAAATAAAGAGTTTCTCCTTGTGTTGTGAGGGCAGGTATTGTGGGTGCCAAATAGCTCGTCCAATTTAATATCTCAGCAGTGGTGATGGTAAATCATTCTCTTATTTGAGTTGGAGAAGCTGTCATGAGAGTTCTACGTATCTTCTTCTTTGATGCAGGAGCACACGCATTGAAGATGCATTGTACTCCAACATATGCAGAGCTCCTTAATTCAGCTAGCTGGCGACCAATATGTGGCTACTTCCAATCTGCTTGCTGTCAACTGCACTGAGTTAGAGGAGCAATTTCAGGAACTTTGTTGAAGATTGCATGCATGGTCCTTGTTAAGCTTTCAATGGACCTGTTCGGTGATAAATAGGGAAACCAGAGTCTCGGGAAGGGGGCAGATCCAGAGACACTTAGAGAATCATTGCAGATACACTTAGAGGAGTTGTGCATGCCAAGTACACTGTCCATTGATGGAACACCAATCATGTGGCAAGTGTGCCATTAGTTGTCTCAGTGTTCATCAGGCCTGAGTTGCGTTGTGGATGTAGTGGGTAGTTGTTTGATTCCAATAGAGAGATCAGATATTTTCTGTAGGATTGTAAGTTATCTGATCTATATTGGTGTTTCTTGTTGAGTAATTCTTCTGTTGGAATTTGAGCCTCTTGTTGAGTAATTATTCTGCTAGAATTTTGAGCTCAGATATTGTCTGTTTCTGGGTTGTATTTCCTGAGAGGAATGCTCTCGTTAGCTGTTATTTTGACTCAGTAAGCTGGAAACAGAGTGCATATCTGTACTAAACCAGATCTGAGTAAAAAGAGTTGCAACAGACTTGGGTTGTCTGCAATATTCTTTGCCCTGGTGGTATCATAGCCTCGCTAGGGGGTGGCATATATAGCAGATTACCTGCGGTAGGAGGAAGTAGCTGTCTCAGTCAGTTACTTGGTACCTCTCCATTTACTCTGAAAATTCTTGTTATGTTCTATGAAAAATTCATATTATGCTATACTAATGGAACACCAATCATGTGGCAAGTGTGCCATTAGTTGTCTCAGTCTTCATCAGGCCTGAGTTGCCTTGTGTATGTAGTGGGTAGTTGTTTGATTCCAATAGAGAGATCAGATATTTTCTATAGGATTGTAAGTTATCTCCTGTAGATTGGTGTTTCTTGTTGAGTAATTCTTCTGTTGGAATTTGAGCCTCTTGTTGAGTAATTATTCTGCTAGAATTGTGAGCTCAGAGATTGTCTGTTTCTGGGTTGCATTTCCTGAGAGGAATGCTCTCGTTAGCTATTATTTTGACTAGAAACAGAGTGCATACCTGTACTAAACCTGATCTGAGTAAAAAGAGTTGCAGCATATTTGGGTTGTCTGCAACATTCTTTTCCCTAGTGGTATCATAGCCTGGCTAGGGGGTGGTATATACAACAGATTGCCTATGGTAGGAGGAAATAGCTGTCTCAGTCAGTTACTTGGTACCTCTCCATTTACTCTGAAAATTCCTGTTATGTTCTATGAAAAATTCCTATTAGGCTATACTTTCCAAGAGATCTGTTACACCGTGGGAATGAAATTCTAAAAGTCCATCGCCTTAGGTTGGATGTGCATATGGTCCCACATCATAAATTACAAATATATGTGACCAAAGATTTAAAGGCAAGAATAAAAAATAAGAAAGCAATACTGTAATAAAGCAACAAGCAATATTTATATATCACATAAGATATCGCACTTACCTCCTCACAGGAATATGAGACCAAGACGGGGATTGAGACGAATATGCAGACTTAGAATAAGAGCGAGATCGCAGATATCTGTGTCTAGGGGAAGGAGACCATGAATATCTGCAGTGAGTCCAGCAATAAAATTACATTTTATAATTGTAGAATTGTGATTTCAACAAAGTAGAATATGTTCATTCTCAAAGCATCCTTTATGTCCTTCATAAAATACAAATTTATTTTCAATGGCAATAAGATGTGGTTTGAAAACATGAATTACTAAATCCAGATTATCAGACACAAATGGTGACACATCTCACCTTCGTCTAGGAGTGTCCTCCTGATTGTAACACACAAGATCAAAGAATTCATAAGAATCCAGATACAATTTTCAAAATATACAAAATCAACATAAATGAGAAATAATACAAGCACGTTATTCCCATTCTTTCCTTCATTCATTGACCCAGAACAGGAAAAAAAATCGTATACTGCAATACAGTTTTACTTCTACAAGAAATACATGTTTAGAACAGGTTAAGGAAGTTATAACTGATTTTACCATCAATGGAAGAAGCCCGGTGCTGGTATTGCTTTTCTGCAAAACCATCCATGCTTGATTGAATGTTGGGCTCCTTAAACTGCCAAAACATGCAGAGGTTGAAAGCCCTAAAACCCCCTAAGCTGAGAGGAAAAGCCGCTTACCCTCACAAAGGAAAAACCACCTTCGTTAACTTGGGTGGCCCGAGAGGGCATATAACCACCTCCTGAGAATAGAGAACCTCCATCCGACTGACTCTGCATGCCAAACATCTTTATTCTCTACTTTGTTAATCCCCACAGAAAACAAGGGTTTTTGGATGAAATTCACAAAGAAAATAATATCGGGTGCGAAGGATATGAAGTGTAATCAAATGACAATGTAGTTTTTCTGCTGTGAAGTCTTCAGTGATATTGGGGATTTTAGGGCGGAAGCAAAACTCCCGCCAATTTTCTTCCCTCCATTTCATTCGCCACTTTGTGTTGAGGGTTTGTGTTATAGGTTTCTTAGCAATTTTTCAATGTATCCCAATCTTATTGAGAGGTATCTACATATTGAACCTATGATATGATGTCATTTGAGATTGCCATAGTAAAGATTGTGAGAACTCTTCTATATATTTCATTCTTAACCTTAACGTGTATCCACATTGCACCTTAATTATGAGAAGGAAGGTAGAACGTAGTAGCAGGTGCTATGATTTCTGCAAATGTGGGGGTTCTTTAATGGAAATTCATTGCTTATAGTTTGAGTAAAATGTTATTGTTGTTGTAGAGAGGTTTTTTTAATTAGAGAAGAATGTTATTTGAGAGTAGCAAAGAAACAATTGATACCTATATGTGACAAACATGCAACATAAATGAAATTAATTCTTATAGATTTCCATTAAATAGTTTGGAAAACAAATGCGTAGCAATTGTGAAATAGATTAGCAAACTGGGAAGCGTGATGATGCCTTTTCTAGCTAAAATGGAAAAAGTATTTTTTCATGTACTAGGCACCTCTTCTTTAAACTATCTACTTGGTTCTTTATCTGCTTTCAATAGTGTATTTATACGAGATAAATACATGGCATGCATCCTCGATGCAGTCGAACATGGTGTACATGGTCACGAGCTTGGCACCCAAAAAAGGGCTATGTTCAAGACCGCTTATGATCAAATGGGTGTGTATAATTTCAAGTGATTTAATGTGAGTACACACTTGTAGCAGAGATGCGTAAGATTTGGTGCACATCGGATTCCTGAAATCCCATTCTGGTTCTGCATTACGATTTGGATCAGCCAGTGATGGAACTTGCATGTGTCTGCAAATTTTGAATTTATGCAAAGAATATTGGCGGGAATATGGGCAAGACAAAACCAATTTCATTCCGACCAGGGATCAAATTTGAAGGGTAGGGTTTCATTTCACTTTGAAGGGTTGTGAGAAATTGAGCCCTTTCAATGTTGACATGTAAAAATAAATTTTTCTTTTCATTTGAAACGGTAGGTGTGCAACAAAATTTTATTATTTATTAAAAACAATGTATAGAAAAGAAATGAAAATAAGAAGAAATCCCAAGTGATTCAACATTTACATGGAATTAGTGAGGTAAACCATGTACTCTATGGATCCCTGGAGCATATAGTTTATTGAACTTAGATAAGGGACAACTTTGTCGGGCCGGTGAAATACTCAGTTGTTAGGTCGTTGATAAAATAAGGCATTGGAATTTGGAAGGACCTTTGAATGGAGGATTGATTCCGCTTGATGGTGGCTCTATTGGTCAAGTGTGATTGGGCCTACCTAAAAGAAAAACCCAAGAATGTAATACCTAATGCTTTCAAGCAACAACTTTTTTATTAACCCTAAGTTCAGCAGTTATTTTTATAATTGAATCATGTCCTCCCCAGATGCTCAATTCAAAGTGATCAAACAAAAGCCCCAATTTTAGGTGGATTATGGATAGTCCCTCCAAGGTATATTGAGTTTATACCTCTATTCGAAGTGATCAAACAAAATCCTCAATTTTAGGTAGATTATGGATAGTCCTACCAATCTATATCGAGTTTATCAGCCCTATCGAAAAGATTAAGT
>LPNX010787311.1:1449954-1656404 GCA_001517045.1 Pseudotsuga menziesii
ATGGATACAGCGACGGCTAGGCATGGATATAGCGACGGCTAAGAGTCCAGGCGTGGATACAGTGATGGCTACGCATGGATATAGCAACGGCTAAGAGTCCAGGCATGGATACAGCGATGGCTAAGAGTCCAGGCATGGATACAGCGACGGCTAGGCGTGGATACAGCGACGCCTCGTTCCTGTTACATTGGATTTTATACCAAAAAGTAAGAAACGTGGAAAACCTCCGTGGAAAAATCCATGCTTTTGTACTAGTGAGGAAACCTGCTTGGGTACATGAAATTATCCAAGGTGCAGAAAGATATGGGGCTCTAGAAGAAAATCACAGAGAAAGAAAGAAGACCAGATCCTGCTCCGGGTATGTAGCTTTGCTATGTGATTTCATTGATAAAGAACCTTCCAGTTATGAAGAAGTGGCAGAATGAAAAGAATGGAAGGATGCTATGATCAAAGAATATCAATTGATCATGAAGAATGATGTCGCAAGACCAGAAGGGAAGTCAGTTGTAACTTCCAAATGGATCTACACGATCAAGCATGTTGTAGACGGTAGCATTGAAAAATATAAAGCAAGATTTGTGGCTCAAGGTTTCTCTCAGAAAGAAGGAATAAATTATGAAGAAACATTTGCACCTGTAGCCAGATACACTTCCATCAGATCAATACTAGCTCTGGCTGCAATGATGAGATGGAAGATACACCAGATGGATGTCAAGACTGCCTTCTTCAATGGTGTAGTGGAAGAGGAAGTGTATGTAGAACTACCACTTGGTTTTGAGACACATAACAGGGAGTCTCATGTGTGCAGATTGAAGAAATCCCTGTACAGTTTGAAATAGGAACCCAAGACTTGGTATGGTAGAATTAACATCTTTCTATCCAGTTTGGGTTTTCTGAAGAGTAAAGCATATTCCAACCTGTACTACAATGTTAAAGATGGAAACCCAGTGATGATCCTACTATATGTAGATGATCTGTTTGTGACAAGTAGGGATGGTTTGATTGCTGATACGAAAAGAAAGCTTGCTGTCGAGTTTGAGATGAAGGAATTGGGTATGATGCATTATTTTCTAGGTATGGAGGTGTGGCAGAGTGCAAATGAAATCTTCCTTGGACAAGGGAAGTATGCAGTAGATATCGTGAAGGTTTGGGATGATGGACTGCAAATCTATGGCTACACCTATGGCATTGAACTTGAAGCTATTGAGTGATGCTTCATCAGAGTCGGTTAATGCTACGATGTATCGTCAGATGATTATGTCCTTGATGTACATGACGAAAAAAGAGACTAGACATTTGCTTTGATGTGAACACCTTGCGCCAGTTCTTGACAGATCCGAGAAATGTTCACTTGATTGATGCAAAGCATATTCTGAGGTACTTGAGGGGTATAGTTGATTATGGGCTCAAGTATGAGTCGAATCAGAAGATTAACCTGGAGGGTTATGCTGATTCAGTTTGGTTAGGCAGTGCCATCGATAGGAAGAGCACTTTAGGGTGTTCCTTCAGTATGGGATCAGGTGTTATCTCTTGGTTTAGCAGGAAGAAATCATGTGTGGCACTGAGTACAGCTGAAGAAGCGTATGTCATAGCTTGTTTAGCTAGTTGTGAGGCAGTGTGGATGAGGAAGCTACTGTCTGATTTATTTGATCTCCAGTTGCATGCTACTTGTATAAATTGTGACAACCACAATTGCGTGAAGCTGTCAGAGAATCCATTGTTCCATGACAATTCGAAGCATATCAAGATAAAGTATCATTATATCAAGGATATGGTACAGAGGGGAGCAGTGAAGCTCCAATATGTTGCGACAAACAATCAAATAGCTGATGTGTTGACGAAGCCATTGGCTAGGGTGAAGTTTGAGTACTTTAGGGAGAAGCATGGTGTTCTCTAGATCGAGGTTCCCTCCAAAGGGAACTGATGAGTCTGTGAACCATTCTGACATGGGAGAGGATTAAGCTCCTTCCATGGTCAGATGTAAGGGCTAAGCCATTCTATCATGGTGAGAGGATTTCGTTCCTTACATGTCATATATGAGTGCTAATCCATTCTAATGCGACTATAGGATTGGTTCCTAAGTGATCAGATATGAGTGTTGTTGCCATTCTAGGAATGGAGGTTCCTGGTCAGTTACCAAGAAAACTCAGTCTAGGACTGAGAAGCCATTCTGATGTGAGAGAGGGATGTGTTCCCACTTGATCAGATGTAAGGGCTAAACCATTCTATCATGGCTAAAGGATTAGGTTCCTCCCATGTCATATGTGAGTGTTGGCCATTCTGATGAGTAGGTCAGATGTAAGGGAAACTACCATTCTCTGGGAGAATGGAAGCACCTGGTCAGTTACTAGGTAGCTCAGTCTAGGACTAGGGGCCATTCTGATGTGATGATAGGATTAGTTCCTTCATGATCAGATGTGAGTGCATGCCCTTTTGATGTGATGTGTTTACACATGGTTGGATGTAAGTGCAGAGCCTTTCTCACAGGATTAGGTCAGATATAAGTGCTGAGCCATTCTGATGTGATGTGTTTACACATGGTCAAATGTGAGTGTTGTGCCTTTATGACAAGATGAGGTCGGATGTAAGTGCAGAACCTTTTCGATGCAATGTGCTTGCACGTGATTAGATATAATTGTTGAGCCATTATGGCACGATGTGTTTACACATGGTCAGATGTGAGTGTTGGGCCTTTCTGACAAGATGAGGTCAGATGTGAGTGCTGGGCATGCATTTCTGACAAGATGAGGTCAGATGTAAGAGTTGGGCAGGCCATTCTGACTTAAGTGTCAGATATAAGTGCTGATGAAGACCTACATGAAGGGTAGGCCTACAAGATTGAATCTGTAGAACTTGCTATGACGAGAAGAATCGATATAGCACCATTCTAAGATAGCATGAGATGATCCAGACTTGATGATGATCCAGATCAAGTGATGATCTATATGTGATGATGATCCAGACTTGATGACAATCCATATCAAGTGATGATCCAGTTGTGATGATGATCCAGACTTGATGATGATCCAGATCAAGTGATGATTCCAATGTGATGATGATCTAGACTTGATGATGATCCAGATCGAGTGATGATCCAGTAGTGATGAGCCAATAGTCATGATGATGCAGATCTCATGATGAAGAAGACTTGAAGTAGAAGATGACTTGAAGACTCAAAGACGAAGAAGACGAAGAAGACTTGAAGATGACAAGATGAACCAGTCGATGCGAAGAAGAAGACCAGTGCTGAAAATTGTGTCGAAATAATACCTTCCTAGTTAAGAGGGAGTGTTGATGCATTTGTAGCTTCGGAATGTATTCATCTATGTATCTTATGTCTTGTAACTTGATTTTTATTCCAGGATGTATCTATTATGTAATTGATTCATTATGTCATGCCCTGATGTTCTGGTCAGGAGGATCTATAATGTAAACAAGTCATGTTAAGTCATTGTGGGTAACCCTCCTATTGTCTAAGGGTTAAAGTCCCTGCAGTTTCAGGGCACTAGGGTTATTATACTCACTTGGTGAAGTCGGCCCTAGTAGGGTTTTAGTCATGCCGAGAAGCAGTATAAATAGAGAGGTGACTTCTCTATTTAGCACACATCACATACACACTCAAGTGTAGTGCCTAGTTGAGGAAGGAGAAGACACTGGGGCTGTAATGTCCCGGTTTTGACCCCGTTACATTAGATGTATATGATGTGTATATTGTAAATGATCACGGTGTGGAGTTAAAGGCCAAGGCCCCACCATTGATCGATTATCTTATGTTTTGGATTTAAATTTGTCACCGATTGAATATCGGGGCATGCGGCATACGTTTTGAGTTATCATCATGTAAATATGCATCTATAATTAATTAAATGAACACAACCAGCTACGGTCGCGGCAACTAAATCGAATGGGGCATGAATTTCCCAAGGATAAGGATGTGGGAGGGAATTGTCAAACCTTGAGCCAAAAGGGGGAAAAACCCATGTCTCATCTTCTTTTGTTTTATTCCAACTACCTCCATTTAATAATTTATGCTGACAGCTGGGAAAAGTAATGGAAGTTAATTGTTTTGGGAGTGGGGTGGCAGGACTATCAATCCATGCCTCCACGCACACTCCACCCAGCAGTTGACTTCTGAATGGAAAAAAAAACGCACTCTTCACCCACGCTCTCCAAAATTCGCATCCTTGCCATTGTTGCTCATCCTCACGCAGGGAATTTGTTGCTGTTACTCACACACATCAAATTTCGCGTCCTCTCAGCTGTTGTTGTTCACCCACGCGCCCAAGAAGAGCTATTAGTTCCTCACGGGGTCTGATTGTTCCTTTCACGCACAGGAATTTCTGGGTTTTACCACGTCGTTCTTTCTCTACGAAATCGTGGATGCTGGGGCTATCGAAATTTCATATTCCTCTCTTTCTCTGTGTGGTCCTTATGTGTTTTCTCAGTGGTTTTGTTGCCCAGGATGAGCTGTATTTCCCCACGTTGCTATAAGCTGTCCTCCCTGATACATTTCGACACGGTTATTTTCCCGCATTGTTGGCTGTGTTGCCGTGGTATTCCTTACATCTTTGGGGCTGTTGTAATTTCGTTTGAAGAGTCATTTTGGCCACGATAGGGCCAAGAATGACCCAGAATATTTTTTTCCCTGGTTTGAGCTGTGACAGCTAAATTAATTTCCGGAGTGCAATGTTTGGTCTTCGGACTGTGAGAGGAGCAGGGATGTTGGCTTAGTTTTGCTTGATAAACCTGGTGGCTGGAACCACACAGACAGAGCTAGAGGGCTGGCCTTCTTCTTCTCCATCACCCCTGAATAGCACTGGAAGGGAATGCAAGGCCTGAGGGACTATGTAGCAGAGAAGGGACTGATTCCTTGTGTTGGGTGTGGATGGGTGTCTTAGAGGTCAGGCTAGTTCTGGTTTAGGTGTCCTTGGCTCTGTAATGAGCTCACCAGCTTAGCAATTTTCCTTCTCCAGCTCCTTAATGGCCTGATAAACCCAACTGTGTTGGCTTGGCTGTGTTTTTGTATATCCTTGGCTATGTGTAAGCCTGCTAGTTCCCTTATTCCTTGGAGAATCATGCCCAGCTCGAGGGTGGTAGCGCTGCTGAGAGATTAAGGAGCACGCTAGCCTATGGTTGGGTGGAACGTTGCAGCGACGTAGCTGGTTGCGGATCAAGTTCATCCTAAGATAAGTGATTTGTCCATTTTACTTCTGCAACTGTAATGTCTATTAATGAATATGAAATGAACATGTTGAATGAATGCTGGCTTAAATGTATGATGTTTCCGCTGTGTATGATAGATGATTGCATCTATGCATGATAAATGTTCATGTGTGTATGTTTAAGCATTATGTTTATGAATTTTTAATCATGTACATGTTTATAGGGCTCTTAGCCCGGTTGGATAATGTTTGGGTCGTGTCCTCTTTGCCGGTTGGAGGCTTGGGGACGTGACAGGGGCTAGATAAGAAGAAGGTTACTGCTGTCGGGAGATCACTTACTATTTTGGGATTTTCTATTTTAGTGTTGATTCTATCTCTAAGGAAGTTGCAGGGTTTTCTCCATTTATGGTTTCCTCGAGGAAAAACATTGTGTTCATTGTCTCTTGTGTTTGATTGTTGTGCTTGTTATTCTCTTAGTTAAAGATCCTAATAATGGTAGCTTAATGTTGAAAAACTAACAGTGGAAAAACATGCTGAAAGGGATTAACATCTGCCACTATTGTAGTGGTCCTTAGTAGGATGTAGTGACGCAACCTCTTCACAACATAAACAACTGCTAAAGCTAACTTCTCAACATGGGAGTATCAAATTCCAGGACCAACCAATGCGCGACTAAGATACTAGACAAAATGCTCTTAAAACTTGTCATCTTCCTGGACCAATACTACCTCAATGGTCGACTCTGACATAGGCAAATACAATGTAAAATATTGAGATTAATCTAGTGGGTGTAACAAAAGAGCAAATAGCAAAGCTTTCTTCAATGCCTCTTAAGCAATTTGTGTAGTTTCATCCGATATAAATGGAGTGTCCTCCTTCAACAGGAACATGAAACCCTTAGGGATATTGGCATAGTTAATGTTAAAACATCGAAGGAAATTAGACTTTCCTTGCAGGATTTAAATTTTCCTAATAGAACAAGGAGGAGGCAGATTTACATTGGCCTCAACTTTCAAAGGATCCACCTAAATACCTTTGTTTGATACTATGAACCCGAGTAGCCATCCCGACTCAACACAGAAAACACACTTGTGGGGATTCAAATGTATTTTGTAATGTCTACATCATTCAAAAATTAAGGAAAGGTGATCTGGATGATCAATCCTCTTACAGGAATGAGCAGACAGATCATCTAACTACAACTTGACAATGTTCTTAATGTCATGGAAGGAAAAATTCATTGCCTGCTAAAAGGTAGCCCCTGTATTTTTCAATCCAAAGGGCGTTTTTTTGTACGCGAAGGTACCCCATGGACAAATAAAATCCATTTTGTGTTGGTCTTCCAGCTTGATTTGGATTTGATTGTATCCAGAAAAACCATCCATAAACAAAAAAAAATTACTCCCCACACATGCATCAATGATTTGATATATAAAGGGTATGGGGCAATTGTCCTTGGGACATTCCTTGTTCAAGTCACGAAATTCTATGCATATGCATATCGTCCCTTGATTCTTATCAACAGGAACAAGAATGGATACCCATTATGTCAAAGCAATCGGGTAGATGAACCCAACTTTCAAATTTTTTTCCTCTTTAGCCTTAACGGTTGTCGCCTTACGCAGCTTAATAGTTCTAAGCTTTTGTCAAAATGGTTTAGCATCAGGATAGGTTTAGATTTCATTTTCAACAATCAATTGATCAATGCTTGGAATCTCCTCATATGACCAACCAAACACATCACGAAACTCCTTAAATAAGTAAATATAGATAGAAATCTCCTTTGGAGAGAAGTTTTCACCGATATGTACATTTTCGATGACGTCAGGGTTTGCAAAGATGTTGATAGGAATGGTGACAAAAAAAAATTCCATATTCCCCTTGGCAAAAATTCTCTCCCTTGGTAAGGGATTAATTGGTAGATCACCATCATCTGCTAGGATCACATGCAACTCTTGGATTTCAATTCTACTCAGTTGTGGAAGAAATTAGGATCTATGGTGAATATCTTCATAGATATTATCTCTCCCTCTCATGGATTCCAAAATGGCTTCATATAAAGGTAAAACCATGTCTAAGCAGTCATCTGAATATAAATATTTATCTACCCAAGCAGGCATGTAAGTTTATTCTGATTCCTTTGAGACTTTAGAAGGATTCGAGATAGGATAAAAAATGGTGTTAACGATAGCTTGGTAATCCACTTCCACTGCCGATAAGGGAACCTGAGGTTCGTGATGGGTAGGAAGGACCCGAGGATCAGTTCTATCGACAACCATCATGATATATTTACCCACACTTGTAGAACCTAGATAATTTATCGGAGCTAGGATATCAAATGTGCCCATTAACGACGAATATATTCCATCCCCCAACCTCTCCGTAGCCAATTTAACCTGATCAACCAAAGGTATAGTGGACTCATTCGTTTCCAAATGACCCCTTCGAGAGAAATTGAGTTGGTTCACAGTAACCAACTTTCCTTCATCTACAAAAACCACTACTCGAAGAACAACTGAGGAAATTGCGCACATAGTGTAAGTCCATCTTCTCCCTAGAAGCAAGTTATAGTCCAATGGAACATCAATCACCTCCACTTCAACAGACACCACTTTCCCTTCCAACTTAATCTCAAAATCTAGTAGGATATCATACGGGTGGAAAAACCTCTCGTTGAAAGCAGTAAGCAAGGTGTTTGATGAAACTAGTTCCAAGGAACCTAAAGCCTTCCAGCAAGAAAGAGACATAACACATGTGGAAGCACCCTCATCAACAACTGTACATCTAATGTTCTTACCACCATGAACAACATATACTAAAAAAGCCACACGATATGGTAGGCGCATCCTAACATCTAACAAATTGAAATTTTCCATTAAACTTGAGGAATCCATACTGCCTAAGGGTGCTAAGAGGGAATCCCGCTGAGTGGAACAACTTTGAATCACTTCCAATGCGTACATCACACAAGGATTTTGGGCCAAATATTCCACCACATAGTAGTTAGAAGAATCCCTAGAGTTTGGATTGTGAATGCATTTTTAAAGACACATTTTGGTATTTTAGGCATTGGATCGGTAGGTTTCTCAATTGTGAGAGGGTTAGAGGTTTCACCAACAGACTTACCCCTCTCCTGAGCCTATGTCTCATAGTTTTTGTTTCTGATCTGGATCAAGGTACTATATCATACAATGTTGATATAATTTTTGTCAGGAGGGGCACCAAGAGTGCCCCTAGCTACATTAGAAATAGAAGTCAAATTCTGTCCTTGGGGAAAAGGATCCTTAAGCACAACCAGTTGTTGGTTTTTAAGCAACTTCAACGATTGATCAATGAGAGGGAATTGATGAGTTAAGTTATCTTCCTGGCACAACTTACAGGGAAATTTCACCTTCTTCTTATCCTTATTTTCGCCATCAGCATTGTTCATGGGTTTAGGCTTGTTTTGTTTTCCCTCACATTTCTTCCCTTTCTTCTTTTTCCCACTAGGCTACTGATTTGCCTTTTGGGAGGATTGTTCAAAAAAAAATTCATTTTGGGGTGAGTGGGAAGGCTTTATTTCCTCCATTCTATACTGCTTCACTTACAAATCATGGAGTTGCTTGGCCAGTGACTCTACAATGGGAGAATTAGCTGAGCCAACCACGCCATCGGCATGGGGTCCAGGCTTGGATTTCTTGACACTATGGGTAGACCACGGTGCCTCAGGTATGATTTCATATAATATCCTAGACTGATAATATATCAAATCTATCTGTTGGGCCCTAAGGATGGCCTCTTCTTTAGTGGTCACCTTCGAATTGGATCCATCCTTAGATATATAAGGAAAGAAAGATTTTAGGGACCACTCTAATAAGAAATCGGGGGGTATGGTGGCTTTGATAAGCCTCTTCCGTCTTCACCACTCTTGGATATGATCTGAGATATGTGTGGCTTTGTCTTTACAAAAGGTAGACAAGAGATATGTGCCAGCATCTTACTAGACAAGAAGCTGGAAGTGATTCAGAAACAAATTTGCTAAGTCCCAAATACTATCAAATGCAGCAGAGGGCGATTCAATATACCACTTTGCTGCAACACCAGTCAAATTTATTTGGAACAGCCTCAACCAAATGGTGTCATCATTCAATGAGTTGGAAGAGCACCATAAGTGAAAATTGGTTATATGGGCACCTGGATCTTCACCAGTTTTTTCCTCAAACTTTCAATTGTCCGAGGGTAACGTGCTTGGAACAGGTGGTTGTGTGGCAATATGCTTCACTGATTCATTCCTCAACTTAGACAAATCTGGAAACTTTAATATTTCCAAAAACGAAATTTCAGGCCTAACTGGAGCATGAAAAGCATGAGTTTCAGAGGTAAAAGGACCTGCCCCCTAGTTCCCAAATGTAAAGTTGGGGTTTACCCCAACCACTAGTTGTGAAGTAGTTGGACTAATTTGAAATAGATTCCACCCAGAAGCCAGTGGATTATTTGTGTGTGGTGCAGTATAAGTGGTTTGAGCCCCTATAGATGAAACTGGAGTCTGAAAGACAGGAGTGGGTATCCCTCTACTGAAAATTGAAAAGCAAGGGCTCGTAAATGAGGCTGAAACCAGGGCCTAGAAACCTTGGCCAAAAGCATTCATGTTTCCAAACTGCATCCCCACATATGCAGGTGTAGGACCTACATGTGAAGTATATGGGGGAATGTACCCCCCATTCCATGGGAATCCCTGAACAAATGAGGAGGATCCACTAGGACCACTATGAGCAATGTGCATTAAATAGGGGGAACCAAAAGGTGCACTTGAAATCCCAGTGACCACCCCACTAGAAGGATCTACTACATGGGAGGAATTTGGTGGTTGGACCACTCGACTACTTGGTGATAAAGGTGCAGTAGATGCACTTGGTCTAGGAGTACCAACCGAGGGAGATGGAAATCCTCTAGCCAAAATGGATGAAGTGGGGGTATAAATACCCTCTCTAGAGTTATCCATAACTCTTCTCATAGGAAAACCAATCATAGGTGAAGTAAAAGGAATAAATTAGACGATCACAAGATCATTTAAGTTAGTAAGAAGAGGGTTAAAGTTCCTTGCAAACTTGTCAGCCTACAAGTCTATAATATCTATTGCGGTTGTATTGAACCTGATTAAGTCTAAGTTCCAGTTCACCTAGAACTTCGCTAATTACTACCTATTCAAATGAACCGTTAGTATATAATCTCCACCTTTGAGGGGGCGATGGAGGCTCCAATGTAATATCTGGAGGAAGGTTTTGCAACCTTATTAACCTTCTGAGAGGTTGGTCCTCCAAATATAAAAATTGACTCTTCACACACCTAAAGGCAGACTAAATACAGACAAACCACACAACACTCACTAAAAAAAATTCCTAAATCCAAACAGACAAATAAGGATAAGTTATACTTTCCAGAAAAAAGATGATAGATGGTTACTTGGTGTCCCTGTAGATGTTCCTAGGCACAAGCGAAGGAATCACCCAACTTCCCTACCACACCTTCTACCGGGGTTACCTTCCAAGCCCATCTATGGTAGACCAGAAATAACATTCCAGTATACCTGTGTATGATCCCTAATGTCAAAGAGACTAAATTCTACCGTAACTACACTAAGAGTCTGAGTGGGTAATCGCAAGCCTAATTCGTACACATGGGAAAGGTAACAAATCCTGAAACCTTGTCAACACCGGCACTGCATGGAGCCCAAGAGGTGGTATTTATAGAAGTCTCTAGATGTGTAAAAATATACGTTTGAACAAGGAATCGGAGGGTTATCTCCTCAGTCTAGGTCTTCATGCAGCCTCGTGCTTAGCTCCTATGTGAGAGGATCTCCGCATTTACACTCAATATAGAGTAGGATTTACCTAGTGATTTTCCAACTACATCTGAAATCAAATACTTGTGGACAGTTAAACTCCCTAGTCCACAAGTCTAGCCTAATCTAGTTGGTGTATGAACCTAAAAAAGAGAAACTTACTAGTAATTTTTAATTATGTCGTTCTTTTTAATAGGTTGTTTTTAGTCATAGGAAGTGGTGTGAAACTTGTATGGTGTTATAGTCTCGATAAAAGAAAGAAAAATAATGTAATAGCTAGAAATTCAAAGCAAGATGCGACTACCAAGCCAATTTTTTTTTCTTTTCTTGTAACTAAAATCTAATGAATCTAAAACTAAGCATGAGAAACTACAAGACTCTTTTTTTTAAGAATTTTTGAATTTTTCTTTGAAAAACACCGAAAAGAAATATTGAATGCAACCTAATGCAAAAGTATAAAATACTTTTGTCTTTTCTTTTCAAACAGCTTCAAAAATTACTATGCAAATGAATGCAAACTTGAGCAAATTTGACTAATCTAAGCATACAACAGTGAAATGAGGAAAAAATATCCCAAAGTAGCCCACTTCAACCAAAAGGAAGAAAATAGAACAAACCTTGACTTGGAGGAACTAATAAACTTAAAATCTCACTAGATCCACAAAAATAAGAGTGATAGACTTATACTACAAGAAGCAGTACAAAGCATAAATTATTCAAAGGACTTGATCACTAACCTAGAACACAAACACTCAAACTTAAAAACCAAGCAGGAGGACCACCTACATTCATGAATGAAAGAAAACCAAACAAAAAAGCTCAAGTACTTGAAGAA
This sequence comes from Pseudotsuga menziesii, assembly GCA_001517045.1. Taxonomy (NCBI): domain Eukaryota; kingdom Viridiplantae; phylum Streptophyta; class Pinopsida; order Pinales; family Pinaceae; genus Pseudotsuga; species Pseudotsuga menziesii. The sequence goes on from LPNX010787311.1 coordinate 1,461,773, forward strand.
ATCAAGTGAACGATGTGACATACAGGCCTTAGACTCACAATGTCATGTCATAAACAAAACCCTCACAAGAAATCAAAAGGCCAAAATACAGGGACAAGTAAACCCTAATGAACCCAAAGAAATCTACAAGAAACACAGAAATGCCTATGCAGAAAACCCGTGTACAACACGCGACTGTCCAAAGAGAAACCTAGATGTACACAGTGAAACACACAACTATCTATGCAGACAACCCGTGTGTGCTGCTAAAAAAATTTCAAAGAAAAAATACTAGCAAAAAGGTCTTGAACATGCCAAACTGTAAATCAGAGGACAAAAATAGACAAATCACACCCAGAATCAAAATAAGCAAAGGTTGGTAAGGAAACCTAAAGAATGGAGAAACAAAAGGATGGACTCGCCAGTGGATTTTCCAGTTCAGTTGTTCAAGACAATGCACCCTTGTAACCTAGGGTCTCTGGGGTTACCAAATTACTAAGACACTTGCAGACAATAATCTTATGTAGAAATTGAAATAGGAATAAAAAGGAAACTTAGCATACCTAGTTTATGACGGTTGATCCAAGCTTGGTCTTCTCCTCTTTCGGTCTCTTCCAAAGCTTCCAGGGCTTCTCCAATTCACCTGCAAAGAACAAATTCTTCAAGAAATATCTTGTATATATATCAATGGTTAATGAGATGCATATTCATAATAAAAGAATTAAAACAATTCATAATTCATCATATATAAGAATGCAACAATACAAAGATTGGAAGAAGAAATTTCTTTATTAATAAACAGAGAATGGTGAGATTACAACCTAACTTATGAAATAAGGACTCCTCTGCAAACCTAGGACATTGAGTTCTGCTAGTCCAAGTTGTCTTAAGCCATACCACCATCATAACTTTTCTTTTCTAAGAATGATGGATTGGCCCCATCCCATTCCCTCTATTTATACATGGGTAAATAGAGAGGTTTCGAAGGTTAGGATGGTTGAGATAGTTCAGATAGTTATGATTAGGGACTCAACTGATCTTGACTAATAATGATTTAATTTTTTTAACATCAAATTAAAATACACGTGAATATTAATATAGGAAATACGTGTGTGACACGCTCCTTGCTTTAAGGAAACTCGCGTGTTCAATGTACACGTGGGTTGCAATGCAAACACTCACATGTGACACACGGTTTGCAATGAAAATACTTGCATGTGCAACCCTAATCTCCAAATTAAAATATATTGAGCTGGTCAAGAGATTATGTATCAACAATCATGTACATCTATAGTGTTTTGGATACTTCAATCATATTTGTCCTTTTGTGTCCCGACATATTGGATGTTAGTACTCGGACGAAGAAGTGTCATTTTGGTTGATAACACTTGTGCATACTTGTAAGAAATATATTGTATCTAGATCCCTCTCATGTGCTTACACATTGCATTAAGCCTCAAATTCTTTATGGTATCAAAGCTTCTATTTCTACATGGTATCAAAGTACAAGGTTTCTTAATTTCTAGAAGTGCATCCAATCTCATAGTCCTCTCTGAAGAAGAGCTTGAATTGTAGAAATAATAAATCAATGCTATGAGAAATGATGATAATAATAAGCACATGAAATAGATCTTGCTACTAAGAATTCTCACAAGCATACACAAGAAAAATAGAGAGAAAAAAAGAGACTGAATCACATGAATGAAGAGATGAATATTGGTGTGTATCCTTCCATTTAATAATTATGAATAATAGTGTACATAAATAGTACATCCCTCATAGAAAAATCAAATTGTATGGAAACAAATCATAAATCTCAAAAAGGCTGACTTACCAAAATATCGCAAACCCCCATAGGTGGCTAAAGCACATCCCAAATCTATCAAGGGCCTCACGAGTTGGAAAAAGCATGAGTGAGTTGTAAAGGAGATGGAAAAAACATTCTAATCCTAGAAAATGGAGAAAAACTAATGGAGGATGGGTTGGAAACAAAAGCTCCCAGTTTCTTAGTTGACTAGCTTTTATCTTATCCATAGAAAAACAGGAAAAGCAGAAAAAGCAGAATAAAGAAAAATCTGCTATAAATTCTTGTATACTAATTCTAGATGGTCAAAAGGTGGTCAAGATCAACCCAGAATTGGAAATAAATCATTCCTAGGATGTAGATGGCATGTATTGACTTTAAGGTGCAAGTGGATACCAACTAATTAAGCTAGTGGGTGAATAATTAATCAAATAATGATTAGTTATTTTATCCTAAGTTGTGAGTGGGTTAAATATATTCCAACACCCCCCTATAAGTATGAATTTATGATGGTATGACAAAAAATATGGATGCATATAGGGCCTAGCAACAAGGCTATGTTCACCCTTTAACAATTATTATGTCCAGAAGAGTGAGGAAAGAGGAAAAACCACATGGGGAAAATCCTCCCTTAAGAAAGGACAAGGCACAAAATTTTGAAAATTTTATGTATTCAACGTATCCTTATCTTCACTTGAATCAGCTGAGTGAATTGCTTCTGGATGGAAGACTTGTTGAAGAAATCATGAACTCCATGATCATGTGCTGGAGTGTGGAACCTGCAAGAAGGAAGAGGAGAGACTCCTTGTATCTCATCATCTGATGAAGCAGGAGAATTATCTGAATGCTTATTGCTACTGTCAAACTCTGATCTACAAACATAATCTGAAATGGAAAATAGATCTGTGCATACTCCTTCCCAAAGAGTACAAAAGTTAAGACAATTTATTTCACACCCAATTCCCTAAATCGCTACAAAATTGTGATGTGAATCACATGTAAATATTCCAATCTGTTGTAGCACCTGTATAGATCTAATACGAGGCTAATAAAACTCTGATATATCAGAAACATTAGAATATGGAATAGCAAAGACAAAGGCTTCAGTGGATCCATGAGGATATAGGCCTAAACTAGGAAAATTATGAACAACTGGGGAAAACTGATAGGTGTAAAAATCTGAATGACGGATGGGCTTAAGATCTGAACCATAAGTGTTTAGAATAGATCCAAACATGTTTAATATCAGTCCAAATATGAATAAGGACATGGATAACCAGCCAATGAAAGATAGGAAAGACTTCAAACCATGTAAGATAAATATCACTACATAAGAGACCAATGAGGAATCAACTAGTGATCTTGGGATTTGTATAGTATTTGGATTACTCAGAGGTATGGTAGATGGTATGGATGGTGGTATTATATGTTTCATGACATGCATATCAGCCTGCAAACAATATTCTAAATTAGATATACAAGCTTGTGAGGAAGAGCTGCTCAAAGGTAAGTCAATATCTAGTAAAAAATCACAATTTTTGGGAGATGAATCTAGTAGACTGAGAGGAGGATCATCAAAGAAAGGTTCGGATATTTCTGATTCTGATATATCAGAGATATGAGAAAAAGAGAGAACTCTGGCACTCAAAGCATAAGTTATATCACCTTGGAACTGCACAGTATGACATTGTTCTGAGGAATCAGTAGGTTTCTCTGGTTCATCTGGAACTTCGATCTTGTGCTTCTCAAGAAGCTAAGAAATGATGTCCATATTCTTATTGAAACACTTCTTCTCTGAATGAAAACCCTTGCTGTAATAAGAATACTTGGATGTGCTCCGTTTCTTCTTAACTTTCTTCATTAAATCTTCATATGAATCTTCATCTTCAATTTCTGACTTTGGCTTCTTCACAATTTGCTTCTCTTTTGATTTGAATTTTTTTCTTCCTTGAACCAAGAGAGAATGATCCTTTCCCTTTGAAGAATTAAGGACACCCATATGGATCAATTTATCTTTCTCCTTTGTTAGTGAATCAAGAAAATAATTTAAAGAAGGCATTTTCCACTTAGGAATAGCAAGCCTAGTTGCATGAAAGGTAGACACAAAAACTAAGTAATCAGGACCCAATTTTGAAAGAATGGAAAGGATTAATTGATCATATGCTTTATCAATCCCACATTGATTGAGAATTAGAACAAGTGACTTGAACTTGGTGAAGAAACCCTCAAGAGATTCAAAATTGATTGGACTCGGTGAGAATAACTCAATCTCCAATTGATGCGCTCTTAGCTCATCTTTAACTCCAAAGAGAGACTCCAATTGAGTCCATACTTGGTTTGGAGTGGTCAAACCATCTAGATGAAAGAGTATATCAGGAAATATAGAGAGGCAAAGCAATCCATAGGCTTCATCCAACCTATTATGCCACTTAGCTTTCTCAATCATAGCATTGGGCTCATTCTCCAAAGCTAGTGTAACTCTGTATAATTCTCTACTGCGCAATAGAATGCAGATTTTGGATTTCCATTCGTGGTAGTTGAAGGAAGTAAGAATTATAGCTGATGAAGAATCCATATTTCTAAATTGATGTGCTCAAGAATAAAATATCTGCAACCTGCAAAACAAACTAGGAGAAAATCTTGTAAGCTAGACAAGCTCTTCTTCAAAGAGGGATAGGAGACTAGATGTGCTCCTCAACTCTGTAGAACTTGATCAACCTTGCTGCTCTGATACCATGTAGAAATAATAGATCAATTCTATGAGCAATAATGATAAGAAGAATCACAAGAAATAGATCCTGCTACTAAGAATTCCCACAAGCATACACAGGAAAAATAGAGAGAAGAAAAGAGATTGAATCACATGAATGAAGAGATGAATATTGGTGTGTATCCTTGCATTTAATAATTATGAATAATAGTGTACATAAATAGTACATCCCTCATAGGAAAATTGAATTGTATGGAAACAACTCATAAAGCTCAAAAACGCTGACTTACAAAAATATAGCAAACCCCCATAGGTGGCTAAAGCACTTTCCAAATATATCAAAGACCTCACGAGTTGGAAAAAGCATGAGTGAGTTTTCAACGAGATGGAAAAAAATGATAATCCTAGAAAATGGAGAAAAACTAATGGAGGATGGGTTGGAAACAAAAGCTCCAAGTTTCCTAGTTGACTAGATTTTATCTTATCCATAGAAAAACAGGAAAAACAGAATCTGCTATAAAGTCCTGTATACTAATTCTGGATGGACAAAAGGTGGTCAAGATCAACCTAGAATTGGAAATAAATCATTCCTACGATATAGATGGCATGTATTGACTTTAAGGTGCAAGTGGATGCCAACTAATTAAGCTAGTGAGTGAATAATTAATCAAATAATAATTAATTATTTTATCCTAAGTTGTAAGTGGGTTAAATATATTCCGACATGAATTGAGCTTACAAATTTTTATCCTAGTTTAACCACTTATACTATGAAACATGAAATTTATACTAAGAACGAGAACTATAGACATAAAAACAATGTTTTTTGCATAAAAAACACCAAAAACACCTCCCAAATAGAAAAGTGTTGATACCAGTATACTCGTTTTTTTTCGGGTTAAAAAATAGAGCCATGTCCTAAACATCCCATAATATTATTTACAAAAACTTAAAAATCAACCCCTAAATTGAAAAGATATCTTTTTCTTCAAGAGATAAATTACAAGTTTTTTGAAACTTGTATATAAACAAAAACAAATATTTCATAAATAATTTCTCCACTCTAACCATATAAAATCAAATAAATTATGATGTGATTCATAATGAAATCATATATTAAACCATACAAGAACAAATGATTCATATAAATATTCAAAAAATCTTTTAGAGTTTCAATTACAAATATCATACTAATAAAAAATATCTAAAATGTTTCATGTGAAATTATTCAAATTCATCAAGGGAAGGGAGAGAAAGGAGGGACAAGGAGAAGTAAAATGAAGGAGGAGGGGAGAAGAGGTCCGCATGGAAGGGATAAGGAGGGAGGATGGATAAGGGAGCAGAGAATTATATAAATCGAATCAAATGTTATTTGATAATTGAAAGATCATATGTTATTAGATAAAGCATTATGTAAATCAAATAAAATATTAAACATGAAAATTTCACTAAATAATTTGGAACTCATTCAAATAGATAAATGAAATAATTATCATGATGCTTAAAACAAAATTCAAAGAACAATGATTATATTATTTATTTTAAATGAAATGTAGAAAGACCAACTCGGATCTCATAAATCTTTAGAAAACAGTGACAAATTGAGACTAAAGTGTCTTAATTATTTTGATAAAAAATCATTCATACAGAATTTTGGGAACAACTTCACAAATACGATTACAGTGCATCATTTCTTTTCTCGTGACTTTGACCTAGGGACTGATTGTTGGCATAGACTCCTCCTTCCTTTACTGTACAAGAAACACGGTACTGTAGAGGAAAAAAGAAAGAACAGAAAAATTATGTCCATTCTCGAATCCGAGAAGACCCCCCTTTGACAATGGAGCTGCTGATATTTAAATTAACATCACCTTGAAAATTCTCCAACCTCCTCTATCTTATAAGTTAGACGTGATATTTGCAGGCACATTTTCTATCGATTCGATCCAAATCTTTTTCCTTAGTGACTTGATGAAGTGATTCTCTCTCAAAATACTTGCAATTGAAATGAAATTTAATTAAAATCTAAAATGAATATTAAAAATAAACTAAAACAAATCAAATCTGTATGAAAAAATAGAGTTAAAATATAATATGAACTATAATAAAATTTCAATGATTGATTCAATTGCTCATGGTAAAACCACTTTCTAATATCATGGTGCGTGGAAACTAATTATTGAATCTTTAAATTCTACAACAGGTAAAAACAAATTCTCAGATGGTATTTAATCTTAGTAAATAGTGAGATAGATCTACGTTGTATCATTGAATGTTGGCCCGAACTTGTATTAACACTAGAAACTCAAGTTGTTTGCAGATTTCAAAGGAAACAACAAATTTTTGAATTAAAAGAAGATGATTTCTCAAACAGAAAACAGAAAACGATGTAGAAGAAGTCAAGGATTTTGGAAAGAAATTATAGCCAGAGATCATGCAGGTGGAAATCAATACAAGTTCGGGCCAACATTCAATGATACAACGTAGTAGATCTATCTCACTATTTACTAAGATTAAATACCATCCGAGAATTTGTTTTTACCTGTTGTAGAATTTGAATTTAAAGATTCAATAATTAGTTGCCACGCACCATGATATTAGAAAGTGGTTTTACCATGAGCAATTGAATCAATCATTGAAATTTTATTATAGTTCATATTATATTTTAACTCTATTTTTTCATACAGATTTGATTTGTTTTAGTTTATTTTTAATATTCATTTTAGATTTTAATTAAATTTCATTTCAATTGCAAGTATTTTGAGAGAGAATCACTTCATCAAGTCACTAAGGAAAAAGATTTGGATCGAATCGATAGAAAATGTGCCTGCAAATATCACGTCTAACTTATAAGATAGAGGAGGTTGGAGAATTTTCAAGGTGATGTAAATTTTTATGAATAGAGTCATTCATATGGAGTTTTAGCATTATTTCTCTTCATATTATGATTATTATATGAATCATCTCCAAGTACTCACGCTACCAATCTTCGGTATCTTATTCGAGAGCCTAAAACCACATGATCTTCTCATATGCAGTGATTACTCAAAGGTAACTCGAAATCTCATATCTCTTGATGGCATGCCACCTTTCTTTACTCATTATAAACCTGTAGAGCAAGAAAAAAAGCATTAGATCGCAAAAGTATAATGAGTTAAATCAATGTGGTAGTTTATGCAAAGTATTTGAAAATAATAGAAGATATGATATCTTAACAAATAAACTTCCCTTTGATGTCAAAGCAACGATTTGTTTCCATGTTATAACAATGGATGTTATCTCTTCGAATATTTGGGATCTCTCGGTACAATATGAATGACATAAATTCAACGATTAGAATTTCAAATCCCAACAATCCTGATTCGGTCTTCTTATGAACCGAGGGATGTAAAAATAGAAAACCCGATGAGGTAAAAATAGACAACTACATGTCTATAGGTCAAATGTTTGTAACAACTCCACGTCTATAGGTCAAATGTTTGTAACAATTCAAATTTGATTGGAAAATGGAGCAATAATAGGTGAAATCATGGCATTTTTTTGAAGCTTGTGATTTTGCAAATGAGTGAAAATCTCTCAAAGATCCGGTGCAATCTTTCATATCAACTCATCATCTCACGATTTTAAGACTTCTAAAATTTGTTGCAGCTTAGTAAATGTCAATTTTTGTTACCCTAGAGTCGTGAGCTCATAAAATCCCACTCCCCTCCCTTATCCATCATCCCTTCTCCATTCCCCACCTCCCCCTCTTCTTCCCTCCTTCCCCCTCCTCCTCCCTTCCCCGCAACCCCCCTCCCCTCCCTTGTCTGTATTTGATCTCGCTTGGGCACCAAAGGGTCGCCCCTCATCTGTGACACGATTCTCAGAACCGTGTTGGTTGCGAGGGGTGTCCCTTTGGTGCCAAACAATATCAACGACGGAGGAGGGGGGAAGAGTAGGGTTGTAGGGAAGGGAGGAGGAGGGGTGAGAGGGGAATGGAGGAGGGGGAGAAGGGGGAGGAGTGTTGTGTGGAAGGAGGAGGGAGGAGGGGGTAGGAGGGAGGTGGGAGGGGTGGTAATGAGGAGGGAGGGCAGGGTCGTTGGAAAGGAGGAGGGAGGAGGGGGTAGGAGGGAGGCAGGAGGGAGGGGAGAGTCATGGGAAAGGAGGAGGGATAAGTCATGTGTGGGAATGTTTTTCCTTATATGATGTTTCAGGAGCATTTAGGGGGTGAAAATAAAATTTAAATGTTTTTTTAATGCAAAGTTGTGTGGGGGGGTGTTAGGGGGTAAGGGGGGATTTTAATTTTTTTTAATGGNTGTTGGTGGGGGGGAGGAGGGGGAGTTGGGGGGGCTTAGTGGGTTAGTGGGGTTTTTTTGTTTTAAATGTAAAGTGGGGGGGTTTAGGGGCTAGGGGGGTTTAATTTTTTAAATTGTTTTTAATGTAATATTGATCTTAGGGTTATGGGGTTTTAATTTTTTATAAATGTAACGTGGGGCCGTGGTTAGGGGGGTTTAAATTTTTTGAATTTTTTTTAATGTAATAAAATGTAATTTTTTAAATTTTAGTGAAACACCTATGGCAAAGATGCAAAAGAGCCTCTACCCCCATTAGGAGGGATGTTTGGAAATGAGAACTTTGGGCATCTTGCAGACATAGAAGACCCAATGGAAGAGGACACTGATGTCCTTGAAGAAATGCAAGCTCAGAAAATTCCAATGTCGATGAATAATTTGGCATGCATGATATGGTTGATTAGTTTCATGTCTTGAAGAAAATTTTAAGTTTGACAACTTTTTTATAAGATATATTAGTAATGTTTTGACTTTCATAATTTATTTTAGAAATAAAATTTCTATAAATAATGTTTTTAATATGTTATTTACAAATATATGGTATAGTTTTTTTTGAATTTATGTGAATCGTCACTTTTTTATAAAATAGTATCATTTCTATACCAAAAATATCTGAAAATCCATTGAAAATGGTATTAAATGTCTTCATTTTCTGGAATTTTTTACAATTTTGTCAATAAAAATGTCTTATTTTAAAGAAAAGTTGCAAAATGTATATGTTTTTCATTATAACTTGCTTCTAAATGTATTCTATTTTGTTAAATTTCTAAAAAACACACTTAAAAGTATAAATTAAAAATATGTTATGGCATAGCTAATTCAAAGCCCAAAATAATGCCTCAAAATGAAAGTGTGTGATTCTAGTATCAACCCTTTTTGAAACGGAGGTAATAATAACTACTAAAAATAAGAGAGAGAGAAATGAGAACTGTGTCGAGTTCTCTTTTCATATTATAAGTGGTTTTTTTATTTGTGCAGGCTGTAGAGAGTATCTTCTTAAGCGCATCAACTTCCTAGCATAGATTCCTCTTTAGCTATGATCCTGAATCTGTTCAACTATCATGAATGAAAATCCATAACAGGCATTCTATTGCATAGTAAGGGACTATACATAGTTACTTTTGATTTGGAGAATAAGCGTAATGCTAATGTTGAGAAAGCTAAGAGGCATAATAGGTTGGATGAATCTTATGGATTGATTTTCCTATCTATTTCTCTTCATCTTCTCTTTCATATATATTTTTTGACCACTCCAAACCAAGTATGGATCAAACTTGAGTCTCTCTTTGGAGTACGAGATGAGATAAGCGCACATCAGTTGGAGAATGAGTTCTTCTCATTGAGTCCAAGCAGTTTTGATTCCATTGAGGGTTTATTCACCAAATTCAAGTCACATGTTATACTACTTAAGAAATGTGGGATTTAGAAGAAGGAATATCAATTAATTCTTTCCTCTATAAAAAATGGGTCCTGAATACTTAGTTTTTGTGTCTAGTTTTCATGCTACTAAGCTTGCTATTTTGAATTGGAAAATGGCTTCTTTGAGTACATTATTTAATTAACTAAAAAAGGATCAAGATAAATTGATCCATATGGGTGCTATTAGATCCTCCAAGGGAAAGAATCATTCTCGTATAGTTCAAGGAAGTAATAATTCAATATCAAAATAGAAGTAAATAATGAAAGAGAAGAATCCAAAGTCAGATAATAAAGATGAAAGTTCAAATCCTACTGATGAATGTTCAATGAAGAAAGTCAACAAGAAAGGGAGCACATCCAAGTGTTCTAATTGCATCAAGGTATTTCATCCTTAGAATAAGTTTTTCAAGAAGAATATGGACATCATATCTGAGCTACTTGAGAATCATAACATTGAAGTTCCAGATGATCTAGAGAAGCTTGTTGAATCTTCATAACACTATGGTAATCCATAGTTCCAAGGTGATCTAAACTATGCCTTGAGTGCCATAGTTAAATCCTTTCCTAATATCTCCGATATAGATTCATTTTCTGATATATAAGAATAAAAAATCTCATTTTATTTCTTGAATAATCCATCTATTAGTCTCCTAGATTCATCTCCCAATACTTATGATTTTTCACTAGATCCTGACTTGTCTTTAATCAACTCTTCCTCACTTCATTCAAATAATTATAATTATGATTTTTAGAATCATATTTTCAGGATAATATTCATTTTATGACATCATCCATACCATATACCATACCTTTTCATACTCATAAGACTGTACAAACCCCAAGTTCACTAGTTGATTCCTTATTAGTTTCCTGTATAGCGTTACTTATATCTAATGGTTTCAATTCATGTCTATTTTTCACTGGTTGGTTATCCATGACCTTAGTCATCATTATAATTATATTTCATATGTTTTCATTTTTTCTAAACACCTATGGTTCATATCTCAAGTCCATCCATCATTTTTTCCCAATTGCTCAAACTTTTCCTACTCTATCCCTATATCCTCATGGAAACACTAAAAATTTGGTATTTGTTGTTCCACCTGATAATATTTCTGATATATAAGAGTATTTTCATCCTCATTTCATATTTGGTAAGGTTCTATATCATTTTTGAAGAAAGATATGTGATCCACATCACCATTTTGCCGCTATACAATAAACTTATTGTGTAATTACTTGTCTTATTTTTTCTACTCTTTGGGAAGGAGTATGCACATATCTACTTTCCTTTCCAGATTGTGTTTGCATATTAGAGTATGAAAATAGCAAGAAGCATTCAGATAATGGTCCTACTTCATCACATAATGAGCTACAAGGAGTCTCTCCTCTCCCTTCTTGGAGATTCTGCACTCTAATGCATGATCATGGAGTTTACAAGTTCTTCATCAGAGTATTTCACCAGAAGCATTTCATTCATCTCATTCAAGTGAACATAAGGAAATACTAAAGACATAGTTTTAAAAATTTTCTCCTTGTCCTTTATTGAGGGAGGATTCTCCCCATGTCGTTTTTCCTCTTTCCTCACTTTTTCGGACATAAATAATTGTAAAGGGTGACCATATCCTAGTTGTTGGGCCATATATGCACATATATGCATATAAATTTCCAATTATTTCACACATATCACCATAAATTCATACTTAAAGGGGGCTGTTGGGATATTATAAACCCACTCCATAATTAGGATAACAATATTTAATCATTTCTAACTAATTTCCTATCCACTAGCCTAGATAGTTGGAATCCACTTAATCACTTTCCATAAATACCTCATCAGCACCTTTATCCTGATTTTGGTTAGATCCTTCCCACTTTATTGAATGCCATATTTAGTAACTGCGCCTTCCTGCAAATTCTGTCTTTATCCTACTTTATTCCTTCTTTTCAGTGGACAAGGTAAAGCTAGTCAGCTAGAAAACTGCTACATTTTGTTTCCAACCGATCCTCCATGATTTTCTCTCAAGATTCCAGGGTTAGCATGTTTTTCCATCACTCATAAAAACTCACTCATGCTTTAGCTAATTCATCGGGTCCTTGACAAAGTTGGAAAGTGCTTTAGTCACCTATGAGGGTTTATCATATTTAGTAAGCCTTATTTATGAGCTGGCATGAGTTGTCTTCTAGAAACTCAATTTTCCTTTATAAGGATGTATTAATATTGTAATAATCAATCAATTCATTGATTCAATAATCAATTATTAATCCTTCACTTCTTCATGTGCTCTAGTCTCATTATTCTTCTCTCTATTTTCCTTGTGCATACTTGTGATAACTATATTGCAGCTATATCCATAACTAGTGCTTACACATTGTATTAAGCCTCAATTTCTTTATGGTATGAAAGTTTTTACACTTTCACACTTCTATAGTATGGATAATTCACTATGTATTCTCTTTGTACATCCTCGTATAGGGAATCACTATAATTTGTGCATTGTTTGTTGCTTCTCCTCATCGCTTTTTTCACAATTCGCTCTCTAATGTATAAAATTCTATATTAATGAGCCATTGATACCCCATAATTAGAATCTTTCCAAATCAAAATATCACATATTTTTTGCCTTCAATCTTACATCAATACTTCCATCTCTCACTTATTTATATTCTTCTTGCTCAAGATATGTGTCCAAAAGTTGGGATTCTTTTGACTTGGTAACTCCCCAACTCTTCTACTTCTTATTCAATCTACCTACTTCAATTCATCTTTCTCCAACATATACCTTATTGATAATTTATCCTTGTGGTGCATTGCGCACTTACATGTAATGACTTGGTGGTATCTGCGCATACGAGTCACATATCTTTGTGGGATTTGTACACTTCCTTAACTTGCACACTTATTCTCTACATACTTCTTCAAACTAGCTTCATGAATATAGAGAACTATTACCCAATGGATCTTACACACTACTAAAACTTGCATAAACTTTTATATATTTATTCAGGCTAGATTCAAGTATTCATAACATCCATATTGTTTGTTTGACATCAATATTGCTTGTTTAATATTTGAAATCAATGCCAACACAAAGATTCAACAATCTCCCCCTTTCGCATTTATGTCAACCTTAACTGAAACCGAGCTGCCTCTAAATATGAGCTCTTCTTATATGCACAAAATATTCCCCCTATGTATATGCCATTTAATCCTTCATTTTTCATTTTTGTAGATATTGCCTCCTTAAAATTTGGTTTCCTATTTAGAATTTTTGACCCTCTGACATCAATAGAAAACGGATTCTCCTCCTAAGTATTAGACTCCCCCTAAATTCATGCTTCTCAATTCATCTTCTTGTTACCTCTACTGCACCATATATTTTTCCATGTCGTAAATGATCATTTATGAGTCACTTATTGACTTCAAACCAATGATTTTTGTTTCTCACTGACCACGCCTACATTAATGTGATTTTGCATAATTTTTCACCTATAGTCACACATACTTCTATTCTTAATTCGACATGGATTTGATATACTCAATCCAATGAAATTTCTTGGGGTACAATATGCCATTTATGATCCATTTACTAACAATATTCTTACTTAATTAACATATATTGTTCGTCAATTCAACCATAAATGCACTTCAATTCTATGTCCCTTCATTATCTTCGAAGTGTGTGATTTGGTGACCTTCCAATATGATTATAATCTACTCGTCATGTTCAAAATCATCAGTGTTTCATGTTTTCTTATCATTGTTCTTGCTTTTGTCGCAATGTCTAGTTCTCTTCAACATGCCAATGTAGTAGTTGCTAGGATTTATGAATTAGTCCAGTCTCACCGATACAATTTCATAGTTGATTTCGAGAGTCACATGCCTCAAGTCAAGTAAACATGTGTAGAGGGATGGTATTCCCAATATCAAGTGAATAATAGACATGCACATGTGATTGTGGTTTTAAAATATTGGGTTGAGTGATTAGAGCAGGAGAAAATCTTGCTATAATTACAAGTAGGTCATAGAAATGTGAACTCTATCAACTAGTCTTCATAGGATCTCACCTTATACCAGTTTATGCCGACTTCCAATTTTGAGTAGTCTCAATCAGATCACCATTTTATGTAATCGATTGATTTCTTCAACTCCACACAACCATCTTCATTGGATATTAAACTTCATCTATTTGCGTAATATGAGGAGTCTTCATTAGATCTTGATATTTGATTGTAGGAGCTAAAGGGATGATGTCTAAATTTCACTGGTTTTTAGGAGGAACCAATTTTGTGAACTAATATTCCTATCAGAGCTCATGCATTAATATTGTTGTTGTTTGGTTTGTGCGACAAGATCCTTATATGTATTGTATTCAATTTTGTAAACAAATATTCCTACTAAGACAATTTTAACCAATGTACGCTCATTACAATGTCTTATTTACTTACCCCCTTCTTGTCTTGTACACCATGTATGGCTTGGTCATCCTCTTATATGTTTTGAGCTGCAAATCTCCATTTTTTTAAATGAATGAGTACATTTTTTCTGCTTGTGAAGACACATCTTTATAATGCAGATTCTTATCAGTCTTGTATCTGCATGCATGTATGTGATCAATAATATAATCATGCGATCCAAAATTGTTCTTTTGGAATAATTGACTGTATGTATACTGATACTATTATAGCAATGTTTTGTTGATCTTAATATGTGTTCTCCTTCCTTTGAAAATCACATCTAAATGAATGTAATCTTTGTGCGACAATCTATTCTAGCTACAGTTCCTGTTGATACTTCCCTTGAACTCAAAAAAATATCATGCTCAATCCAAGTATCTTTCCCACAACGTCAGTGATCAACAAGAAGGGAAAAAATATTTTGTTGGTTCAATTGTATCCATTTGAGGATCTTTCTTTGTCCATTTTTTGTTGTGCGCACAACCTCTTTGATACTATCCAATACTACTTTATTTTCCATCCATATTTTTCTATCAATGTTATATGAAACAATTATTTCTAGTTTTTCAACTGTTCTTGGGCAATATTAATCCCTATTCCCAAAACCATCACATGCATAGCATATTACAGTGTGGTAGTACTTCGTTGTATGGCCAACATAATTACATATCAAGCATTTGATTGTACTATGTTTATGTTTATAACTGAAAGAATATTAATACTTGAATCCAACTCATTCTAAAGGTATATTATACCTCTTTCAAAATTTATTTGGTTGTTTTGGAACAAAAATATAATTTATAGTATCACACCTTTTCCACCATTCCATCATAGCCAAGATCTGTCTTATCTTCTAGAGACCTCTAACTACTTAATATATCATCTAATATTATTGTGTTGTTATTGAATTTTTCTTTAGTTTCTACATCAAAACACATTTTTTATCTTTCTTGGATTTGCACAACGTGGTATTTAATGTTTGAACTGTTGTTTACTTTACAAGGATTGATTTTCTCTTCTTGCAACAACAACTTCACTTTTCAAGTGTGAGATATTTGTTTCCTTTTGCGCAACATACTCTATTAGCAAATCATTTTTCCTTTTTTATTTTTTTTTCAGTCACTCTTCCAACACAATATTATTTTCTTCAAGTCTTTTGACTTCATTTAATGCACAATCTAGTAGCCTTTCAACATCTCCTTAATTCTTACTCTATTTTTCCAATGTTTCTTCAGTGACCTTGGCCTCATTATCTTATTCTTCTACTTTTGACAACTTCTCCTTTAAGGATATTGTTAAGAACCCGTGTCAACCCCCCTCTTTATTTTGTCGATATATTCTGTCGGACACATATGCTTTGTAAAGTTGTCCCATTAGTATGATGTATTATCCCACATTCATGGGGAGTAAGTAATAGTTGTTAAGTCGTCTAGTTAATAGGTTTCATTATCCCACATTCATGTGGAGTAATAGTTGTTTAGATTAGACTTAGTATATAAGTATGTGTTGATGCTAATGAAAGCATCGAAGATTTATTTTGTATTGAGCTTGCTCAAAGGAGGTTGCCCCCTCGAAGTGGCCCGCGATCAATAAAGTCTCTTTTGTGCTCCAATATTTTTGTTATATCATGCATTTTGATTGTTCATTGCAGGAGGTTCTCCACATCTGGTATCAGAGCACATTCTTGGGCTCATTGGGTGGCATTTCGGGAAAAAAAAAATTGACGTGCTTCTTGGTTCTGTGTGCCTTACAGTTGTTCTTCTTCTTGCAACAATATTATTCATCCGAATTAGGGATTAAACCCTATCCACTTAACTATGGGAAGTACTTGGGCATAGCCCTAAAACTCATTGTGAGGAGTACCACATGAACCCTGAAGTAGTTGTCCATTGAGAGGACCTGCTAAGTGAAAAGGGCAATGACCCCCACTAGATTAACTAGATTCCCATTCGTGAGGAAAAACAAAGAGCTGTCGTTTTTGTCCAAGCGGTTAGCAGTTTCACCTACGCTGTGAAGTGAGGGGTACTGCCCCAATACTCAAGCCTAAGACAACCTTGGTGGCCGAGTGACTACCTTTGAACTAATAGGAAGCCGAATATACCTGGGGTCCATCTCTATTTACAGTTGATAATGTGCAGAATTTCAGAATTGTCACAGATCATTTACTCCATTTCTTGTTGATAAAACGCAGCTTCTAGCACTGCCACAGATTAGTTCTTAGCTCCATTTTCCTTGAAATTTCATTGTCACCCCCGTGATACCATTCTACATATTCCTTCATTGAGGCCCTTAACCCCAATTTCACTTCCTCAAGGTCAAAATTCCACATTTGTCAATTTTTAGAATTTGTCATAACTTCTCTGATTCTCACCCAATCGCCTTCAAATTTTTCCACAGTGTTCGTTTTCAATTTCTGCTTCAATGTCCCTCTCTGCCAAATTTTCCAATTCCTTCATCCCACCTCTGACATTCCCATTTTCTGCTTCATGTCCCTAAAAAAGTGTCCAAAACCCCGTAAAACCCCAATTACCCCCACAAATTGTTCCCAAATCAAAAATCTCATTTTCTAAATCCCTCTCCATTTTTGTTTTTCTACCCATTGCCTGAAACTAAAAAAAAATTAAAAAATAAAAAAAATAAAAAACTGGTTATGGTTGTCACCCGCACCGAAGCAAATAAACAAATGGAAGAAGAACATGCCACCATCAAGTCCAAG
This sequence comes from Pseudotsuga menziesii, assembly GCA_001517045.1. Classification (NCBI taxonomy): domain Eukaryota; kingdom Viridiplantae; phylum Streptophyta; class Pinopsida; order Pinales; family Pinaceae; genus Pseudotsuga; species Pseudotsuga menziesii. The sequence goes on from LPNX010787311.1 coordinate 1,479,190, forward strand.
CTTGACGATCTAGATCAAAAAATTCTTGGCCTCCAACTTCATCATTCACCCATGAACAACCACCGCCAGCCTGAGTCTTCTGCAGACACTGGGTTCTCATCATTTAACAACTTCCGCGGGCCAAAGATGGATTTTCCTCACTCCAATGGTGATGATCCGACTGGATGGATTTATAGGGTAGAACAATATTTTAGTTTGCATAACACTTTTGATTTCAATAAAGTCCCCCTTGCATCCTTTCATTTGGAACATGAAGCACTTCAATGGTTCCGTTGGTACATCAAGGCTCATGCCGAGCCAAACTAGACATATTTTTCCCAACTCCTCTTCCAGCGATTTGGTAATAGTGCCTTTTATGACTTCACAAGAGCACTCACCAAACTTCGCCAAACTGGCACTGTGCGGGAGTATCAGACAGAATTTGAGAAACTCACCAATCACACAGAGGGATTGCCTAATGCATTCTACCTCAGTTGTTTTATCAGTGGTCTAAAGGATGCAATATGCTCTGAGGTTAAAATGTTCTGCCCCAACACAATGCTGGAATCCCTTGGGTTGGCTAAGATAGCAAAGGACAATATCCGGGCTCAACAACACTCCAAATCCACTCTTGTTCCATTCAGACCTATGGTTCCTCAAAGAACCCAAAATTCGCCAGCCCCTATAACCACTCCTATCAAGCATTTGTCTGAAGCAGAGATGCGGGAACGTCGAGAAAAAGGGCTTTGTTATAATTGTGACGAGAGATTCAACCGGGGACATAGATGTGTTGAGCAAAATCTCTATCTCTTGGATGTGGATTCTCCACCTGCACCTGAAATTTTTTATGATGCTTAGGATCCCATAGATGATGATGGTGACATTCAACAACTTTATAGTGTTATCAGTATTCAGAATAACCACATATATCATTTTAAACATCGATGTTTTGGGTCCACAATAGGACTCATCATTCCACAACATGACTCATCATCCTAATGATGAGTCCTGTTGTGGACGTGAAACATCAATGTTTAAAATGATATCTGTGGCTATTTCGAATACCAATAACACTATAAACATGCACCATAGAAACCTAGTAATAGAGATTCAACAACTTCCTGCTCCAGAGGACCAACTAGAGATATCTCTCCATGCCTTAGCTGGAGTCACCACCCCACAAACCATGCGAGTCAGAGGGTTCTTCAAAAAACTCCCTCTTATAATACTCATTGATTCTGGTAGCACTCACAACTTCATTGACCCAAGGATTACCAAACAGGATTATTGTTTCATCCATCCTTGCTCCAGCTTTGAAGTCATGATTGCCAATGGGGCCACCTTACCTTGCAAAGGGAAGTTTCATAATGTGTGCATCTCTATGGGGAATTATAACTTGTGCCCTGACATGTTTTCCTTTCCCTTAGGCAGATGTGATGTGGTTTTGGGCACTCAATGGTTACGCACACTTGGACCCATTTTATGGGATTTTGCTGAACTTTGGATGCAGTTTTCAATCAATGGTACCAAGCACACATTGTGAGGCTTACAACTAGGGTCTCTTAGCATCATCAGTTCACATCGCATGGAAAATATTCTTAAGAAAAGTTCACATGGTGTCATCTCTCAGCTCCATTTCATTCAGATGCAACCTGTAGCGGTCTCAACTAGTCCATTGGATCTCCAACAAATTTTGGATCGATATGCATGTGTGTTTGCTGAGCCAGTGGGATTTCCACCTTCCCAACCTGAGGACCATCATATTCCACTCCTTCCTGGAAGTGTCCCTCCCAACATCAGGCCCTATCGCTACCCATTTTACCACAAGACAGAAATTGAGATGCTTGTTTGTGACTTACTCAAGCAAGGTGTTATTCGCCCTAGCACTAGTTCCTTCTCTTCACCGGTCCTTCTAGTCCGGAAAAAGGATGGGTCATGGTGACTTTACATCGAATTTCGAGCACTTAATCACATCACAATCAAGGATAATTTTCCAATTCCTGTTGTTGATGAGCTTCTGGATGAGCTCCATGGTGCTCATTTTTTCTCCAAGTTGGATCTTCGTTCTGGGTATCACCAAAACCGGGTCCATGCAGAGCATCTCCAACATATGTATCTTGTACTGCAACTTTTCTATGATCATCATCTCTGTGCTAAACAATCTAAATGTGTTTTTGGGAAGAAGGAAGTAGAGTATCTCGAGCATATTGTTTCAGCACAAGGAGTTCATGTCGATCCTGCCAAAATTGATGCCATGAAAAATTGGCCACCTCCTCAGACCTTGAAGAGCCTTAGTGGGTTTTTGGGACTTACTGGATACTACTGCAAGTTTGTCAAGGATTATGGGAATATTGCAGCTCCATTAATAGCTCTACTAAGAAAGGATGCTTTTGCATGGACACCTGCTGTTGTGTGTGCATTTGAGAAACTGAAACAAGATATGTGTACCACACCTGTTCTAGCTATGCCTAATTTTTCCAAGCCCTTCACTATTGAGAGTGATTCTTGTGACAATGGACTTGGTGCTGTCGTCCTCCAAGATGAACATCCCATTGCATTCACCAGCAAATCCCTATCTGGTAAGAATTTAGCCGCCTCTACATATGAGAAGGAAATGATGGCTATTTTGCATGTTGTACAAAAGTGGCATCCATACCTCTTAGGGAATCATTTCTACATCAAGACTGATCACCAGAGTCTAAAATATTTCCTAGAACAATGAGTCTCATCTCCAACACAACAAAAATCGGTTAAAAAACTCATGGGTTATGACTATGAGATCACTTACAAGAAGGGTAAGGACAATCTTGTGGCGGATGCTCTTTCCCACACATTTGATGACCATGCTTCTCTTTCAGCTATTTCTATTCCTATTCCAAATTGGTTACAATCTTTTCAGCAAGGCTATGTCAATGACTCTTCCTTATCTCAAATCATCCAACAGTTGGCCAGTAATCCTTCTCTTGTACTGCATTACTCTTGGGATGGTTCTTCTCTGTGATACAAGGGTCGCTTGGTGCTTCCCCAGAACACAGATCTTCACCAGGCTGTCTTCTATGAACTCCATGCTTCTCCAGCGGTAGGGCACTCTGGGTTCCTCAAAACGTATGAGAAGGCATGACGTAACTTATTTTGGAAGGGAATGAAATGGGAAATTCAACAGATGGTTGCTGAATGTGATACCTACTAGCACCACAAGGGTGAAACTACACTCCTCCCCAGCTTGCTTGAACCCTTTCCCATCCCTACAAGGATTTGGATAGATATTTCGATGGATTTCATCGACGCGCTCCCTAAATCTGGAGGGAAGACAATAATCTTGGTTGTGGTTGATCGACTCTCCAAATAAAGTCATTTTTGTGCTCTCAGCCATCCATATACTGCCTCCTCAGTCGCACACATTTTCATGGACTAGATATTCTGTCTTCATGGTCCCTTCTTCCATTTTCTCAAACTGCGATGCAACTTTCACAAGTCATTTTTGGACCGAACTCTTTCACCTCACTGGAAACAAACTGAAAATGAGTTCAGGATATCACCCACAAATAGATGGTCAAACTGAAGTCACCAACAAATGCTTGGAAACTTATCTTCATTGCTTCACCTCTGAACAACAACATCAATGGGAAAAGTGTCTCCCTCTCGCTGAATGGTGGTATAATACTTCCTACCATACTACATCTAAAATGACTCCATATGAAGCTATTTATGGGCAGCCACCCCAAATGCTCCTTCCATACACCCCCCATAGTTCACCAGTCCAGGAAGTTGACATGGTTCTGCACAATCGTGATCATATTCTTCACATTCTACAAGAGAATCTTCACATGGCAAGAAATCACATGAAGCAGCAAGCCGATCAACACCCTTTTCAACGCACCTTTCAAGCCGGTGATATGGTTTTTCTTCATTTGCAGCCTTACAAGCAATCCTCCCTAAAACTCAAAGGGCCTCAGAAGCTGCCTCCAAAGTTCTATGGGCCATATAAAGTTCTTCAAAAGATTGGGTATGTTGCTTATGAATTGTAACTTCCTCCTTCTTCTTGCATTCGCCCAGTCTTTCATGTCTCTTGTCTTAAGAAAGTGATTGGCTCCAACATCAGAGCACAAACTGTTTTACCAGAGATGGATACGGAAGGCTCCATTATTTTGGAACCAGATGTCGTCCTCAATAAGTGCACTCGTCAGCTTCGCTCTTGGGCGATCACAGAGGTCTTAATTCAGTGACACGGCATGCAACCAGAGGATACTACATGGGAACTACTCCTTCAAATTCAGCAGTAGTTTCCACATCTAAAGCTTTGAGGACAAAGCTTTTTCTAAGAGGGAGGGGATGTTAAGAACCCATTTCAACCCCCCTCTTTATTTTGTCAGTATATTTTTTCGGACGCATATGCTTTGTAAGTCATCCCATTAGTATGATTTATTATCCCACATTGATGGGGAGTAAGTAATAGTTGTTAAGTTGTCTAGTTAATAGGTTGCATTATCCCACATTCATGTGGAGTAATAGTTGTTTAGATTAGACTTAGTATATAAGTATGTGTTGAGGCTAATGAAAGCATCGAAGAGTTAATTTGTATTGAGCTTGCTCAAAGGAAGTTTCCCCCTCGAAGTGGCCCACGATCAATAAAATCTCTTTTGTGCTCCAATATTTTTGTTGTATCGTGCATTTTGATTGTTCATTGCAGAAGGTTCTCCACGGATATGTTCATCCTTCTTGAATTTTTTAAGAGTCTTCCAAAGCACTAATTAGGTCATCTTATGTTAACACCCAAAAAGTGTTCACTACCTCATCTACCCCACTACATGGCTCATTTGTCCATTTTTCTACCATATTTCCCTTAAAAACACCTTTTCTCCTCCAAAAATACCCAAAATTCCTCTAAAATAGCAAAAATCCCCTAAAAAGGGAAGAAAAAATATAAAATAATGAGGAAAAGGATGAAAAAACCCTATACAGCTTCCCTAAACCATATGGTTTCCAAAACCATGGGCCAGCACTCCACCACTGAAAAACTATAAATAGGTGATGGAGACCCCTTATTTCATATCCACAATCATAAGCACCCTTACTCTGCCAAAGTAGCTCTTGAAACCCTAGCTCACCCTTGAGCTACTTTCACCTTGAGAGCCCCTTTTGGCCCATTTCCACCATTGGAGAAAGAGAAGGAGCAAGTCGGAGCTTGGAGCAACCTTCTTGGATCACTGCAAAGGGCTTCACCAACCTTCACATTGGAGGTAACATTAATGCAAAAAGCCATTCTTTACATCTTGTTTTTCTGTTTCATGCACATGTTTAGAGTAATTTGTATTTCTGTCTTAGCATTTTAATTTACATTTACTGAACTACTACTAAGGATTCCCTTCTCCTTAGTAGGTGCTCATTCGCACAAGCTAGGGGTAAAACCCTAGCTACAGTTTTGGGGACTCCCCTAGGTTTGAATTTCTGGTTTCAGTTTAAAAAATTGTTTAGTTTTCTGCCATAATTTCTCATTTTTCCTTTCGGCTGTACCTTTCGGCCGTCGTAAACCGCATCTTTTCCCTCTGCAGTCGCGTCCTGACCGCGTCTTTCAGGCCTTTACCTGCGACCCGACCGTGGCTCTCAGACTGTTTCCGGCGCCCTGCCTATGGATTCAAGTCTGTTACCTGCGATCCGACCGCAGCTAATCAGCCTGTTTGCTGCGATCTGACTGCGCCTGTCGACCATTTTCCCGCGTCCCGATCGCGAATTTCATCTCCTTAGCTGTGACCCGACCTAGTCTGTCTGCCCTTTTCCAGCGATTCAACTACGCTTTTTTCCCTATTTCTTGCGGTCCGACTGCTTCTGTCGGCCAGAAAGTCGTGACCTGTCCGCGCCTGTTTCCCTCAAACCCGCGGTCCGACCGCCCGATTTCGCCACAGACCCGCAGTCCTGTTTTTGAACCCAGCCCCTTTGCTGCAATATTTTCTGCATCTGCACAGCCATCTGTTCTACCTGCAGCCCTACTTCCCTATAGCCTTTTCTGCAAGATCATTTATGTTCCCTTTTACAGAATCTGTTTAAAATTTCATCATTTTAATTCAGAAAATTTTGCATGTTAAAGTTTTGAATTCAGTATTATTGTTCGTTAGAAAGTTGCCCCCCTTGTGGCACTTCTATTTTGGGTTCATCACCTCACGAGCACACACTCTGTCACATAATTCAAGTGAGCCTTAAAAAACTACTTAACTCAACCAATGTTCTAACCCCACTTGAGGAACACAAAAGAATCTTTGTAGTTAGGTAGGATCGGGGGGATAGGCTTCCAATAACACCCCTCGGTTACTTGCAATTAAGACATAGCTGTTGTCCAATTAGGGAACCAAAATCCCCTAGTACTTTTTGGCACGGTCACAACTAGTTTACCAGAGGGCCTCTCCCCTCGGAGGGTTGAAGTCACGAGACTGGTTCCAGAGGCCTGAGTGGAATACCGCACTCCATTCAGTAACCGAAGGGCTACCTTTCGCAGTTCTCGGGATATCCCTGTATAGGGGTATTGCGGTAAAAGGACCAAACGGAAGATTCACCTTTCTGGACGTGTCATGAATGGGGTATCTTAGTTGCCATTCTTCTAGGATTGACTACCCGGTGTCCCTCCCGGTATGGGGATATCTTAGCCACTTGGCTTTCCTATTCATATTGTCTGACTTGGATTTCATCACCTTGCAGAGGATATGTCTAGTTGAGTCAGAATAATTTTAGTTAGGTGTTTGCATGCTCCCTTACCTGCTTTTGGTCTAGTGAGTCCACCATTTTATTTTTTTTTAGGAAACCTGCTGCTTGTTGGTATTCTGACCATTTCTGTTGACACTCCACCTATTGTAGCACAGCTATTACAGTGGGTGTTTTGAGTTGGTTGTTGGCCTGAGTGCCCTATTTTTCGAGCTCTCCTTCTGTACACTCGGTTGCATTAGGGTTTTTGAGCTGTTTTTTACCCACCTCAACCCACAGAGGTTTGACACCATCTATCACCATTGAGTCCCTGAGACATTCTCGTCACCTCAAGGGTGAACCCCCATAGCACGTTTCACTTGACACCACCCGTCATCGACACAGATCATCCTCACTAGATACCACTTATCAGAGATCTCGATCCTTGTCACTTGACTCCACTTGTCAGCGGCATAGGACTCCGTCACCAGATATTGACGCCCCTTATTTTACCTCTGATTCTGAGCCAGAGTCTGAGAACCCCATTTACACTGCCCCTACTAGCCTCATGGTTGGCGTGACTTCCACTCCCTTCTTGGTAGGGACCATTGGTGGCACATCCACCACTATACCAGTTACCACACCTGCTTTGGGTATGCCCTCCATGGGGCCCCCATCTACCGTTCCCCTCACGACACCTATTTCCGCAGCGGGAATACCTATTCCCACTCCATCAGTGGCTCACACTACCCATGGTGGTGCAGGACCGTCCTATACCACCTTAGTTCCCCCACTTGGGGGCAACCTCCCTAACACTACCCCTCCACTTGGGGGCATTGGCCCCAACTTGGTCCAACCCACTACTGTGTCACATCCTTCTTCCAGTTTTCCGTTCATGGCTAGCCTCAACCTTCCTGACCTAGCCAGATTGACCAATGACCCTATCTAACATGACCCTGCATGGCCTCACATGCCCACCAACCTCCCCTCTGACATCCCTAAGTTCGAGGGCAAGGCAGGTGAGGACCCACAAAACCACATTATGTCCTTCCATCTATGGTGTTCCTCCAATTCCATAGTGGACGACTCTATTCACCTCTGTCTATTACAGCGCACCTTCACTGGCTCTGCAGCCAAGTGGTATATCGAGCAACCCCATGGAACCCATGCCACCTTTGCTTCCCTTGCCTCAACCTTCCTGCAGTTCTTCTAGTTACCTGTCCGCTATGACGCGAGCGTTGAGATCCTCCTATCGTGCAGACAAAACACGGCTACCCACATCACGGACCACATTCATGAGTGGCGTCGACGCCGTAGCTTATGCAAGATCAAATTAGACGACTGTATCTTCCTAGATTGGTTCCTCAAATCCCTTCTTCCTGTCATTACTAAGGATGTGGCATCTGAAAGACCCCAGTCTGAAGAAGAGGCCATCCTTAAGGCCCAAGAATTCGACCTCATTTACGCCCAGTCGGGTTATCTCTATACCATTATACCTGATGCCCCTCATGGCGATTCCTCCTAGCACGATGCGGCGGGGGCATCCCACGCTGCCGACAGCATCATTGGCCGTGTCTCTTCGCATCCTCAACCATTTTCCATAGCACGTCCAACCCCTGGCCCTGACCTTTCGGGGGCTACCTCACAGTCTGGAGGAACCAACTCGTATGCTCCCATGACACATCACCACCATTCCCATGGACCCTCATGTCCACCTCAGTGTTTCGGTCATGTGACTCCCGCTTACGCCCCCCCAGTCGCACCTCATCCCTACTACCACCAGCAGGCTGCACCAGCTTTTGCGCCTTCACAAGCCCAACCCGCTTATTACCCGCCACAGGCAGCCCCTGCGGCAAACCCACAACCTGCTCCACAGCCCTATCAGCAACCCGCTCAAGTTGCTACACCTGCGCAGCCTCCACCTACATATCATCCACCGCAGCCTGCTCCAGCACCTGCGCAACCTCAGAATCCACCTGCTGCCCAAGGGCAAGTTTACACCCAACAAAACCCGTAGCAAAACCAGAACAACCAATGCAACCAGGGCCAACAAAACCGCGGCAGGGGCCGAAATCGTGGAAACAACCAACCTACAGACCAAGCTGGTCAACCCCCTAATCCCCCCGATAATAATAATGCGGCCCCTGCTAACCAAAACCCTGATCGCCCGCCCAAGCAGGCTAAAAACCCCAATTTGCGAACAAACCATCCTTGTTCTATTTGCGGGGTCTATGGCCACTACACACATGCTTGCCCACACTTGGAGTGAGCTCGGAAACTTTGGGTTGATGATGCCCACCGCCAAGGGCATGCGGCTCCTCAAGCACCACCCAACCCCCCACAACCTCAGTAGCCACCTTTGATGCTGCAAAACCCCTTACCAAACCAAGGCGTAGTGAACACTCAACTGTTGGCTCCCCCTCAAACCAATGCACCAACCCAACAACAAATCACTTACGCTGCTCCTGATCAACCCATGTTTGACTCAGGTACCCACCACTTGTTGATGATGTCCTCCGATGATGTCAACCTCCAGACCCAGCGGAACCAATATGGCTCCACCTCTGAAACCCCTCCCACCGATAAACCCACTAACACTCATCCCACTGATCAGGCATTACGTATACCTCCACCTCCACTAGATGGCGCTCCCAAAGCACCTCATTTCCTGCTTCGCCGTATCAACAATAACCCCAATGCACGGGCTGCGTCAAACTACAACATTGTCGATGACTTAGCCCAATCTCCCGCAGCCATGTCTGCGTTAGAAGTCTTAAAAAACTACCCTTCGCAGCGCAAGACTTTACTCTCAGTCATTGGGGCTATCGATCCAAATGATTCAAATTTAATGGAATTTGATTTGGACCAATCCGAACCCCGCATGCCTTCCACTTTAGCATTCCAAGTTTCTGTTTCCATTCGGAATTTTGTCATCCATTGATGCATTATTGATGAAGGTGCCTCTACATGTGTCATGTCCACCTTCATCTGGCAGAAATTGGGATCCCCCCCTCTCCAGCAGTCCACTACTGCATTGCGAGCCTACGACGGCCATTCGGCTCAACCATAAGGCCTATTAATTAACGTCCCCATCCAGCTGGCTGGCAAAACCATCCTCATGAACATCGAGGTTATTGATGCACAGCTTGATTATAGCCTTTTACTTGGCCGCAGCTACATGTACGCCATGCAGGCGGTTGCTTCTTTCGTTTTTCGTACCATGATGTTCCCCCATGAGGGACGCGTGGTCAAGGTCGACCAACTCACCTACTATGATCCCAATGGCCCCACGGCACCCGAAAATGTTCTCCCCATGGTTGAACAACCTGTTTCGGGTACCACCACCTCACTTGTTTCCTCTATGGGGCCCGGAGTTTACTCAGACACGCCAATGACCTCAACCTTCCAATATATTCCACCCCCGTCACCCACCACTGACATGTTTGACCTATGTACCCTGTCCCATAGCACGCAAACTCCTACTCATCAACCGCCCTTGTTGCCTAAACCCCCTTTGGTACCTAGTCACATTGGTGTTACACCCATCCATACCATTCCTTTCCTCATCCCTCCCTCAGGAGTAGTTAGCGCCCCGGTCATGGCCACTAGTCAACCACCTCTCAGTGTCACTACCCCGTCGTCCTCCATGAACCCCCCCCCTCCTCTTACCAAACCAACTGGGGGCAGAGGCCCCCAACCTTACTCTACTGTCCCACCTCCCAAGACAGTCCAAACCCCCCCTGTGTTTCGTGCTCCTCCCAAATGCTCGCTGTGCGACGAGTTGGGCCATGCGACTCACCAATGTCCTTAGTTACCGGCAGTACAGGAACACATGCAAATGCTTGACGACGACCCCGATATGCCGGTTGTCCAACTTGATCCAACCCCTAAGCCTCGCGACAAATCCCTGCGCACTAACCACCCTTGTGCCATATGCGATGTTTACGGGAATTACTCACATCACTATCCCGATCTCCCCAATTACAGAGCAGCTCTCTATGAGATGAACAATCTGGATCTTGAGACGGCACCACCCACCATTGAGGAGATCCACCCCTCGGTCTCTTCCCCTTCCAGAGAGGATAATACCATTTATATGATCTCTTCTGCCACTACTCCCTCGTCAACCGATTTGACGACATAAACTTTCCATACTGATGAGGAAATCCTCGAGGCTCTCACTGCCCCAGAGTATCCTTGGGATGACATGCACCATCGTTCCTACTTCCTCCCAGATGACTCCTCCTCTAACACTGCTACCCAATTTGCAGTTGAATCCAAAGACTTCCTTCCCCCCAAGGTCGACTAGTTCAAGGACCTTATTCCTGCTCCTGATGCCTTCGAGGAGGGTAACATGGCCAACATCTCACCTGTCATCCAAATTGATATCGCTACCCCAGGAAGCACCCCCGAACTCATCACTTTAGGAGCCTCTTGCAGTGAGCAAGAGATTGAGGAATACAAAAAACTCTTCAAAGAATTCCGTGATGTCTTTGCCTGGTCCTATACCGAAATGCTCAGTCTTGACCCTGCCATTATAGAGCACCACATTGACACATGGCCTGATGTACCCCCCGTTCGTCAGAAACAGCGTCCCATTCATCCCTCCAAACTCCCAGCTGTCAAAGCAGAGATTGAGAAACTTCACAAGGCAGGATTCATTTATCCTATTGCCTATACCACCTGGGTTTCAAACCCTGTTCCCGTTAACAAAAAATAAGGCACCATTAGAGTATGCACTGACTTCCGAGATTTAAACTATGCCTATCCCAAAGACAATTTCCCCACGCCATTTATTGACCAGCTCATCGATGCGTGTGTAGGGCATGAAGTCCTCTCGTTCATGGATGGTTTTTCCGGATACAATCAGATCCAAATCCGAAAGGAAGACTAGTACAAACCTGACTTTACTACCCCATGGGGCACCTTTGCCTATCGTGTCATGCCTTTTGGCCTAAAAAATGCTGGTGCCACATTCCAGCAGGCCATGACCTATTGCTTTCATGATTTGGTCCACATCCTGCTCATCTACCTTGATGACCTTACAGCTCGTTCCCAGAAACGATCAGACCACCTTAACGACCTTCGGCAAGTTTTTCTACGCTATCGTAAATATCAGATCCGCTTGAACCCACACAAGTGTGTTTTTTGCGTTCCGGCAGGCCGATTGTTGGGTTTCATTGTTTCCCAGAAAGGAATTACTGTTGATCCCCTGAAATTCCAAGCCATCTTAGACCTTCTCTCTCCTCGCACGCTACGGCAAATCCAAAGTCTGCAAGGGCGATCCAATTTCCTTCGACGCTTCGTTCCTGATTACACCACAACCATTCACGATTTCTTGCGCCTGCTCCGTACCCACATACCCTTTGTCTGGGATGAGCAAGCAGAAGATACGTTCGAAGCCCTCAAGAAATCTCTCACACAAGCCCCCTTGATCTCCCCTCTGGATTTCTCTCAGGACTTCATCCTCTACGTCTCAGCATCCGAGCATACTGTGTCCGGAGTCTTGGTTCAAGAAGACACCTCACACCAAGAGCATGTCATTTACTACGTTAGCTAGACCTTGTCCGGCCCTCCCCTACGTTACCCATATGAGGAGATACTAGCCCTAGCAGTGGTCTTTTCCATCCAAAAATTGTGACACTACCTTTTACTTAGTCATACCACAGTCGTCGCCGACTCTAACCCCATGGTATATCTCCTAAACCGGCGGCTCCTGCAAGGTCGTGTGGCTAAATGGGTCATTATCCTCTAGGAATATGACCTCACGTTCCGAACACCTAAGAGCACTAAATCCCTTGCGCTTTCCAAGCTCATCGCTGATCTCCCTTCCTTTCTCCTGGCCCCACCCATCTCCGATGAGTTACCTGACAATCACTTGTTCACTATCTCATCTAATGACCCATGGTGCGGTGATATCTTGTTATACCTACGCACGCAGAAGTTTCGACCCCAAGTCACTCGTAATGGACGTCGTTGTATCCGTCACCAGGCCTCTCGCTACCTCCTCCTAGGAGATGTCCTTTACCGGTGAGGGGTCGACACAATTCTTCGTCGTTGCCTTACACACGAGGAAGCTGAACACGTCCTTAATGATTGTCATAGCGGTGCCTGCGGAGGCCATTTCTCAGGGATGGACACATCCCAAAAGGTCATCCACGCCGGATACTTCTGGCCCACACTTTTCACCGACTGCATCACTACGGTCAAGCATTGCCATAACTGCCAACTTTTTGCCCCCAAGGCCCAGACACCACCTGCTCCATTACACCCAGTCGTCACCGTTGGTCCCTTTTGGAACGCCCAGTTATATGTTCCCGTGGATGTCCGGGCTGCGTTGGCGATTGTATTCGGAAACCCTTCAGTTCCATGCTTCCTTGAGTACCCAGTTCAGTTCCAGTTCAGTGTACCATTGCGAGTATGACCCTTGTCACTCTGATACAACAGCTCATCAGCTCCTTTGGTACCACATTCAGTAGCACTGCTGTCATTCCAGTGCATCAGTTTTTCAGCTCAGACATGGTCAGCCCAGCAGTATGTCCCAGATTTTTGTCCCTTCTAGACCCTTATGATATACACAGTGGTTTTTTATGTATCCTATAGGTCCCTCTTTTTGGGCCTCACAGTTATGTTTATGTATCTTGATACGAGCATGGGTATGCCAGCCTCGTCCATATATTAAGATTCTTCCTCATTCAGTATTTGAGGCCATGTATATGTCAGGTCCCCATATTTTGGACCCCATTGTTATTATTATGTTATATCCTGATACGAGCATGGGAATGCCCGCCTCATCCATATGATCAGATGATTCCTCATCCATTATTGAGGTTATGTACTTTTAGTTCTTACAGTTGGTTCGAGATCGTTGTTCTGGGCTTCCATTTGTTTCTTCTCTTCTCCACACCCCAGGAACACCATATATGACTTATGATGTCCATCGGCCATACGATGAGCTCCTGCCCTCGCACATCAGGGGGCAATCTGTTAACACCCAAAAAGTGTTCACTACCTCATCTACCCCACTACATGGCTCATTTGTCCATTTTTCTACCATATTTCCCTTAAAAACACCTTTTTTCCTCCAAAAACACCCAAAATTCCTCTAAAATAGCAAAAAACCCCTAAAAAGGGAAGAAAAAATATAAAATAATGAGGAAAAGGAGGAAAAAACCCTATACATATGCCCTAAACCATATGGTTTCCAAAACAATGGGCCAGCACTCCACCACTGAAAAACTATAAATAGGTGATGGAGACCCCTTATTTCATATCCAAAATCATAAGCACCCTTACTCTGCCAAAGTAGTTCTTGAAACCCTAGCTCACCCTTGAGCTACTTTCACCTTGAGAGCCCCTTTTAGCCCATTTCCACCATTGGAGAAAGAGAAGGAGCAAGTTGGATCTTGGAGCAACCTTCTTGGATCACTGCAAAGGGCTTCACCAACCTTCACATTGGAGGTAACATTAATACAAAAAGCCATTCTTTACATCTTGTTTTTCTGTTTCATGCACATGTTTAGAGTAATTTGTATTTCTGTCTTAGCATTTTAATTTACATTTACTAAACTGCTACTAAGGAGTCCCTTCTCCTTAGTAGGTGCTCATTCACACAAGCTAGGGGTAAAACCCTAGCTACACCTTACTAGACAACTTTTGTACTTTCCTCATCTTCAGAGTTGAATATTTCCTCTACACTACATTATCCAACTTCTACTTCATAATTTTAAGGTGATTTATAAGCCCCATTGTAAGAATAATTTCTTAATGTTTTCAATTGAGTTTGGTGTGTCTCCTCACCTACTGATCCTTCCTTGATAAAATAGCAGCAATTGTCTTCATATTTCTAGGCTTCATCGTAAATAAATTCCATGAAAAATACTTCTCTTAGATTATCATGATTGTCATCTTCTTCGAATGAACTGTTGTCATCCTTGGAATATAGAATCTCCTTTTGTTTAAGAAAAATCATTTTCCTATCAACCATAGTTAGTCAGTATACATTACTTTGTTCTTGATGATTGAATTCTCCATCACTATCACTATCCATGATTTCTTTAAAAGTACACATTGAGAAAAAAAAAGTCCTACTCTACAACATTCGAAGCACTTAAAATGTAACTTAACTTTATATTTCTAATGTCCCCTCTTTATCTGGGTTATTGTGTTTTTGCTTGATGCATTTTTTATTTCTTTATGTCTTTGATGGTGGCTTTTTTCCTATAGGGATTATCCTTTTCAGTCCTCATTTCATACGGAGTAAGAATCCCATATAGTTATTCCTTTGTTAGCTTTCCTAGATTAGCACTGTCTTCTAGGACTAATAGCTTTTAATTAAATCTAGGTGGAAAGGTTCTTAATATTTTTTGAACAACTGATTCTTCATCGATGTTTTCTTCAAGTCCTCTAATAGAATTTACAATCTCATTAAAGAAAAGAAAGTAAGCTTTAATAATTTATTCTTCTTTCATTTGTACAATTTCAAACTGTGTTGAAAATTTTTGCAACCCATCTAGATGGAATCCTTCGACAAGGAACCTTCCCATGGGGAACCCATCTGCCGGGATCAATTTAATGGGGTACCAATCCATTAGATACTTTTTTGTGGGGATCTCCTCCAATGAATACCATATCCTTGGGAACCCTCCTCTAGGGAACCCATCCTCTAGGGACCTTCTTAGGGGGAAGCATCCCTTGACATTTCCTCCACTCATGTCTCCCACATCTATGAGTCTGTCATTTATGGCTAGTCTCAACCTCCCTAATTTGTCCCGATTAAATAATGACTCGATATGACATGATCCAAATTGGCCTCCGATTCCCACCAACCTACCTTTAGACATCTCCAAGTTTCAAGAGAAGGCGGGGAAACACCCTCAGAACCACATCACCTCCTTCCACTTATGGTTTTCTTCCAACTCCATAATAGATGATTCCACCCATTTACACATGATACAAATAACATTTATAGGGGCTACAACTAAGTGGTACATTAACCATCCTCATGGGATGCATCCCACCTTTACATTCTTACCATACACTTTACTCCAGTTCTTATAGTTTCCCATCCAATAGGACACTAGTGTATAGTGTATAGATCCTCCTTTCTTACATATAGACTACCGCTACCCATATCATGAACCAAATTCATGAGTGGCATATGTTATCCACGTGTTATCATGAAAAACTCACACACCTGCGACAATTTTGTGAATCACATGGTAAAGCATCATGAACATACAACATGAATCCAGTCAAAGACATAGTCACAAGATCCAAAGAGTGAATTTATCCAAAAAATGGCCCCACAAGAGTCAAATTTCATAACCTTGCGGGTAAAATTTTGTTTATATGCTTTACAACACACATCTCCAAAACAACACCCTCACTGCAACATGGATTTTCCTTGAAGATCCATGCAACTAACACAAACGATGAGATCTCACCCACTAATGATGCATTGAAGGCTCATGAAATCTCCACTTACTCAAATTAATTTGAATTTTGACTCTCCACACACTTGGTTTCCTTAAATGGTCTCTTGGTGTACTTTGGCTCCAAAACATGGATTATTGAGTTCACATTATGATCTTGTTATTTCTAGGCCACCTATTGGCCTATAAAAGAAATTCATGCATTAGTATTGGAAGAAGAAATTTTGAGTAAGTTTATGCTCATGGAATTGTGATTGAGCTCCCTCATAGCTCACCTCTTCCCTCTTGTCAAGCATTCCCAAATCTCCCTTACCTCCTTCCTTCAAGGGGCAAGTATTCTTCTCATTTGGTTCCTTAACCATTTTGAAAAGTATGGACAACAAAGGCCTCCCTTAGGAAGATTGTTTTCCTCCTTTTGGAACTTACATATCCAAGGTTTTGTACTAGCTTGACCATCAGGAAATATATAGGTGGTTTAGTTCACATTGATTGTTGGAGTTTGTATCCTCTACTCCCTTTAGTATTTTATTTGGTTTTGTTATCATTTTCCTAGTTTTGTTTTATTTTCCACTAACAATATTTTCCATAATCACTTGGTTCATTATCTCATCACTATCCAACTAAAAAGGGGATCCAAATACTAATGCATTCCCATAGCCTACAAGGATTTTCCCCTTACCAAAGTGGAAAAACACTCTTATGCAATATTTCCCACAATAATATCAATGGCAACCATACTTCATTTTTTGTTCATTTCTCCTTACTTAGGTTGTTGTTTGTAGAGTGGTTAATTTTTGGTATATTTTTCTTTGTAGGTGAAGAGGATGATCCCTCTCAGCTTAGGAATTCGGGCCCCATTCAATGGGTTGAAAACCATTTTAACATAGCCACATTTCTTGACATATTGGGCACGCTAACAGTGTATATACTTTTTTGAAAGACGTGTGACTAACGCATTTTAAAAGAACTTCTACCTACACATTTTGTCTAACCCATTCTAACTTGATTTTCTATCATTGTTCCCCTCCAGTGAGTGTTTCTATCATTCTACAACACGATTGTAAATTTATTTTATGCACTAATTTTTCTTTCTTTTCATTTTATCTATTCAATCAATAATTTGGAGCCCAATTGTTTCTCACTAATGAGCTATACCTAAGTAATATTGCAATAATTACTAGTTTATTTAGTAATTATCCCACCTATACTAATATTAATAAGTAAAGGGGTCATCCCTCTAAATCTACTTAGGTAACCAACCTTGAGGCTCCCCAAGGATGTCCTTGTTGTCACTAGTATTCATGACATCTTATGTTTCTTTGCTTTACTTAAACATATTTAGTTCAAGTAGTGTATAATCCACTTTTTTCACACAAGAAAGGAACTAAAGACTCTCCTCTCTGCAAGTATGCTCTTCAAAATTTATGTGAATCAGAAAAGGGAGTGATTTGTGAAATACTTTCATTGCACACTAAGAATTTGTTTTTGTAAGAATTATTAGTTTGTTTAGAGCTCAATTTACAATTTCCATTATCTTGTTTTGAGCACTTTACTTAATTGAAACAATACAATTTTCTTTCATCACATGTGTTTTCGCACTTGTACACATTACCTAAATATTCTTCCCACCCGAGTATGGTATTGATAATTTCAATGAATAAAAAAGGAAGGGAATTGTGAAATACCTCACTTACAGTCTTTTAATTCACAAACAAAATTCTTAAAAATCAACTATTGTAAATGATAACCAACTGAAATCCTCCACAAGAGGTCAGAAAACAATATTTTATTTTGGTAGGATTGATTGGGTTAGGCATTCAAACAACACCCACAATCTAGTTTCATTAGGGATATTTTTGAAACATATTATTGTTGTCTTTTAAGTTGTTATCAAATATCGTTATAAGAAAGTATTCAAAGAGATCTTGGATCAGAAGTGTACCAAGACCAAGGAGGAAAAATTATAGGTATATTTGAACTCCTTTCCCCTATGAGTCACTCACCATTTTGTTATGGAGATGACAGTATACCACCCAATCCCAACTGTTGATGCACACTTGAGGACTAACATGATAAATGGCATCATTTCCATGGAGCGCTTTTGAAGAATACTTTTCCTTGGGTACAAAAAAATAAAGTACAGTATGTTAACCCAAAAAATCCCTCACTCAGCTCTAACATGGCCTACACCACCCAAGGACACCCATGCATGACCCTCATTTCACCCCATTAGACCCCCACACCCTAAAAAAAGCTTAAGAATGAGCAAAACGGCTTAAAAACCACCAAAAAGAGCCTAAATAGTTCTCCTAGGGGCTAAAGCCTCCAAAAAGGGGCTAAAACCCCTCAAAGGAGCTAAAAACCCCAAAAGGAGCTAAATATAGGGCGAAAGGGGCTAAAAGCCCAAAAAAGAGGCTAAAGCCCCAACCAAGGGCTTAAAACCCTAAAAATCCCCAAAAAAGCTATAAATAGAGGGGTGGGGGTCACTCTCAAAACACTTCTCCCTTGCATACTGTTATGCTGCCCAAGTGGATGCCTTGAGACCCTTTGTCTCTCAAGCCACCCACACTCCCTCTCCTCCATCTATCCATTAAGCCATAGCTCCCCCTTCCAAGAGAGGTGCTTCTCCAAGCTAGGGCATGGTGGCCCATTCCATCAAGAGAAGGTATACCATTGTTATTTTTTGTATTTGCTTTAGTATTTTATTTGTTTTCTAATCCATGGTTTGTTTGCAAGTTTATTGTCTAACATGTTTTTGCAGGTATTTTGGTTCTAACATTCGTTTGCAGGTTGCTAGAGCTAAACCTTAACAGTGTTTGCAGAGGGGTTTCCAGCCATTTCTGTTCTATTTTGCTTTCTATCTATTTTTCTTGCATTTCACCACAGGGAACCTACCCTTCCATCCTATAGACGGAAGGTACCCATTCCTGCCCTGTAGCAAGGGAGAAATCCTTGCTACACCATCCTTTCCACAGAATGCACATTTAAGAGGATTTTTATTTCCTTTAGAATATGGTTTAGGAGAGGAATGTGAAGAATTATCTGATTTTGTATCGCTTGTTTGTTTCCCTTTAGATGCCCTTTTATGTGCCACTCTTGAATTTGAAGGTGAGCTAGCTACTAACGCATGAGAATTTGAATTTATAGAGCTAATAGAGCCCATTTGCATGAGCTTATCCTTCTCACGAGTAATTCTTTCAGCAATGGCATCAAAAGTAGGCATTACAAAATTCTGACCCAAGGCATCCGGAGTTGAATAAAATGTGGAAAAAAACATTGAATATGATTCTCCTAACTTAGAGAGCACTGCATATATGAGTTCTTCATCTTTATTTTCAATATTGCATTCCTTTAGCTGAAGCCTAAGGGACTTGAACTTGGAAATAAATTCTTGAATAGTATCAAAATTATTAGGATCCAAACTAATGAGTTCATTTTCCAATTGATGGCTATGAATGGCATCTATTTTAACAAACAAGTTTTCAAGTTGATCCCATGCTTCATGGGGAGTGTCTATGCCTTCCAAGTGAAAGAAGAGTTGAGGTGAAAGAGAGAGATAGATTAATCCTAAGGCTTCATCACAATGATTATTCCATTTAGGATTCTAAACATTTTGAGTGGGTTCTTTCTATGATCCAATGGTGACCCTATATAGACCTTTAATCCTAAGTAAAATAACCATGGTTGATTTCCAACTAAAATAGTTGTGAGGAGTTAAAATAGGGATTGGCAACTTATCTTCCATATTAAGGAAAATAAAATTCCAAAGAAAGAGAATAGATATCACCAAAAATGTGATTGGTGATGTCTTCAAGCAGTAGCTTCTAAACATAGATTGTCACAATAGAGAGCAGAGAAAGGATGGGAGAATAAACTTGAGATGCCCTACAAAAATGTCTAAACCACTGCAACCAGCCAAAAGGATATGGATGAAGCTAACTCCCTAGTGATTTGATACCATGCGGATTTAAACAATGCACAGGGATCAAGTTTGACTAAAACCCCATAAAAAACAAGGACAACAGAGAGCATGAAAGTAGATATAAACTAGAGACAATGAGAGACAATCATATCACAAAAAGAAAATGAACTATTTTTATATTAAAAACTTTTACATATAAAGTAACAAAAAAAAACTATGCAAAAGAACCAGGAGAACCCAACATTCAGTGCAACTGGTTGAGAGCTTTACCAACCGAATTTACTCACATATGTGAGCTTAATTGCAACATACACCAACACATACTCCTCGCATATCTATTTCACTGCCCGAGTAAATTTAGTTTCATCCTTTCCTCGACATTTGGCTAACAACTTATTTTTCAACTCAGAGGTGAATGCCTGAACATCAGTAGGATCACATAAACCACTACAAAAGAAGCAATAAAAAAATGAAATCAATAAACCAAAACCTGCATCTACTTGTAAAAGCAAAACCAAATCCTATATTTTGAATACCAAGGTGACCAACTTGACATGCTAGAGACCACAGATAAGCTTATCAGACCAGATTATAACCAAAGGCATTTATCCAGCAGCTAATGAGATTTGAGGAGAAACGGGTATCAGAAACACACCCAAAGCTCATTTTTCATTTTGAATATCCAAATCCTAACTTTACAGTATAGTATATCAAATATTTCTTTAGTAATCAATTATATTAAACGTGTTTCAACTTTCAACATTACTAAAAACACTACCACCAAGCTACCCAATATAATTTCTAAGAATTATTCTCAGGATTTAGTTGTTAGAATAAGTCATTTTGATGGCTTACCAATTTCGGGGAGTCCTTTGAGCCCTAGATTGACCAATGGAAAAAAAAGAGATGGAAATTAGTGTGATGGTGTTTCACCTCGTAATATGAAACAGGTCACAAAACCAACTCCTGAGGGATTTCCTAAGAGGAATTGAAAGAGAAATTCCATCAAGCATCAACTGTTATTTTTTATAAAGGTTCATGTACTATGTTGTTAACCAATCATGAGGCTTCTTATCTGGGGACTAAAAAATGGAGACAGTTGTTCCCAAAAGAACATCGAGGAAAAGAGGTATTCAATTGGATAATGTTTTTGTTAAGAATAGAAAGGGGAAAATGAACATGTTGCATATACAACAAACTTGGGAGCTTCGAAGGCCTTGATTGGAGTGGAGGGAAAGAATAAAAAGTGTTTTATATCTCGCTCCTCTTTAAATTCTTGTGATGGAATTAATACTACAACTTTATAGGATCATAATGAAGTGGTTAATCCATGTATTGTTTCTTTGAATATGAAATCTAATATTCAAACAGATATATCGGAATCCTCTCTAAAAATAAAGAAAGAGAGAATAAATAATATGTCATATCAAACTAATTATAATCAAGAGGGATATGGATTAGTCGAAGTTGTACCTTCAGGAGAAAAAATATTCACAATTACCATCCCCCACTTGGAGTACATTGCCCAAAGTTTAGCTGAAGGTAGTGATGGTTTCGTTCAAGAAAAACTACTTTCAGTGTGTTGAAACTCTTTGCATATAATTTTGTACTGCAAGAACTATATCTTTAGGGTGATCATAATTGGAAACATGAATTTCTCCTTACAAATATTCATGAATCACTAAATATTAGCAATGAGGAACATTCTATTGATATGAGACGCATAACACAAGGTCATTTTGATTGAATAGTCATTTGTTTTTTTATTAAACAAGGATTGTAGAGGCCCTTCCTTAAATAGTGAATGTAGCCCATCTTCCCTTTCTCCTTGAGTTTAATGCCATGATTTCACAAGAGGAATAGTATTCTCCCCATGCCCTTCAAGAAATGTGGGAATCTCTACTATTGAACACTATACTGTACTAGGGAAGCATCTTCATTCAGTGATAATGACTGTAAATATATAAAGGAAGATGTAGTTGACCACACAAACTTCCCTTTTTAATGGTGCATCCTCCTCATGTGTAACACTAGGTGGTTCCTTCTCTTCTACTAACTACACCCTTCCTTAAATAATGAATGCATCCGATCCTCCTTTTCTCCTTGAGTTTGATTCCATGATTTCACAAGAGGAACAGTCTTCTCCCCATGCCCTTCAACAAATGTGGGAATATCTACTATTTAACACTATATTGTATTGGGGAAACATATTCATTAAATGATAGCGAGTGTAAATATGGAATGAAGATGTAGTTCCCACCACATAAGATGGAAACAACTAGCTTCCATTTTTAATGGTGCTTCCTCCTCATGTGTAACACTGGGTGTGTTCCTTCTCTTCTACTGTCTATTCCCTTCCTTAAACAGTGAATGCATCTCGTCCTTCCTTTCAACTTGAATTTGATGCCACCATTTCACAAGAGGAATAGTTTTCTCCTCTAGAAAAAGCACCCTATATGTTGCACTGTAGATTCATCTTACAAATTACGATCCAATAGAGTGATATGGTTTCATCCAGAATAAAACCTTGTGATACAGTGGTTTTTGTACCCAAATTAGAGACACAAACCACGATTTCCACAATTGCAACATTATTTTTTTAGGTAAGTCAAGATTCAAACCCTGTGTCCGTTAGTAATGTTATTTAAATAAAATAGCATGAAACCAGACTAGGTTCATATCATGAAATGAAGCTAAATCTACTGTGAGGAAAATGAAAAAAAATGATCAAAATCATAGAATGAGAATGTAAATGGCACAAAACTTACCTCGGAAGTGCCCATTGTTTCTCGCTTCCATATTCAAATAGGACTGTCAGCATATAGAGATTGAGTTTACCAACTTTTTTCACAAGATATATGTGAAGTGACTGACCAGCTGAAATTTTGCATAAGTGCCATTAATTTGGACATATTTTAGATTAAACCTATAAAATTCATTTCATCCAAAACCATTAAAAGAGCGTAAGACACAATATGAGTGGGAGACACACCATATTTTATTTAAGTTTAATAAGGAGGGTGTTGGAATTTATTTTATCTCTGCCCTTTGCGCTTAATTGATTAAATATTTTTAATGTTTTGAATTTTCATAATGTCTATCATACAAAGTTTTGGTTTAAAAATAACTCTTTAATAATGAAATTTATTTTAAAAAAAATCTTCTTAATAAAAATGTTTTTATTAAGGAATTTAATTTTCATTTAAAAATATATATATATTGAGTTTAATTTCTAATTAAAAGATAAAAATAGACTCAATAATAATGTTTGTATTAGGGGTGGTAGGAGGGGGAGGGATTCTTCTTAACCCTGATGAAATATTTGAAATAAGTTATTCTTGGGGAACAGGAGAAAACACCAACAACATAATGGAAGCATTAGCGCTTTGGCAAGGAATCTATCAAGCTAAGGAGAGGAATATTACTGAAATCAATGTTTTTGGAGACCTGAATTGTGATCTAAGCTCTCATTACCAATAGAAACCCCAATGATATGAGACTCAGGAAAATCCATAAGAAAATAAAGTTCTTCATTGAATCCTTTCACAACATTAAAATTTTCCACATCCTCCGTGATTTTAACAAAGAAATTGAGAAGGAAGTAAATGAAGCAATCCTTATGGAAAAAGGAACGTTGAATTTGAATGGTAATAATCAACCCTTTACCCTACCATAAGACCTCCAATTCATCGGATAAAGACCATGATCATCTTAATGGATTATGTTGGGGCACGTAGACAAGTCAAGTGGAATGAAGATCTCAGGAGAGCGGGCCCAATTTTAACACTGCAACATAAGAGTACTAAGCCCGTATTCCAGAATCACTCTGTCTTTATTTAAAATATAAAAATATCTCTTATCTGTGGGATGGCACGTGTGGGAAGTTCTCTCAATCTCTTGGATGGTCATTCGACTGAGGTTACAAGGAATTCATAGGTCTTTACTTGTTGGGGTCTCCATTACCAAAAACAAGACGAGAGGCTGGATTTTATTATCACTTGATTGGAATTCTTGTTTCTCATCTGCGAGGTTTCCCTATGTTTCAAAACTGCAATAAAAGAGGGGAATCAAGTAAATTGTTTGGGATTCCTTCTATCATGACTAGGAGATATGGATCTTGGCCCATCTTCAAGGAGATGTGATCTGTCGATAAGTCCACAATAATAATGCAATATGTCGGTAAGGACACAATAATATTTTTGTTGTAAAACTAATCTCAGTAGACGAGTTCCTCATACGCCAACATTTTGAGAGAAAATATTATTTCCCAAGTTGACACATAAAATCATAAGGTCCATTATGCCTCCTTTAGTTACACTATTATGGCCTACATTTGCTTGTGGTGCCAGTTTCTCTGATCTTTCCAAGATTTAGGGCCTCATATACCAGGTGGGATTTTCTATACTCCATTTTCCTAGCCAATGGGTTTGTTATACTCCTTGTTCACAAGAGAGTGCTTTGCGGGGAAGAGGATCAAAATATTTCCCAATAGAAGGTTGTTTGCAGAAAAAAGGATCTAGTGGATGCTTTTGATATTCACCATTTTGGTACTTGTTGTGGGTCAAGTTGTTGCCATTCTTACTACAAGGATTTACTTTGATAATGGTGGTTCCAGTAGATGGATTTCAACCCTTCTACAATTGGGAGGATGTACATAATCCTTCTATTGGGACCTCCAGAAAGTTTACATGCTACTCTTTGGTGAAAATATTATTGCTTCAATCAAATGAGCAAACTGTTAAAAGTCAACATTTACTACCATCTTGTTTTCTATTATGCCCATTCTTTATGGTTTTTACATATATCAACCTTTTTACATCATACTTTTTATATGAGGGAGGATAATAAATTTGTAGCATTCAATTTCTCATTCTATTCATCTCGAGGTAACTTTCTTCCAACAAATTATTTGTCAATTTGAAATAATAGGGTTTTTATGGCCTATTATTCAAAGAGGCACTCTTGATTTTTGAAGAAAAATGAAGTTTGCATAACAACATAGTTTTTTGACTTAAGAAGGAGACATCATTATTACCATGGATGATGCATTATTTTCCTAAATTGGTGATGTCTTGTATATTTATCCTTTGTGTTATAGGGAGTAGGTTGTGGAATTTATATGCAATCTAAAGTCATATGAGCAATTTTATTTTACTTTTGTATTCTCTATTTTTATTTGAAAGTGTAGCAATTATAGTTCACTTATCTTTGGAAGCTTTGGTGTGAGAGTAAACCAGGTGACAGAGATAGGAAATTGATAGACATATGGAACCAGACAAAAGGGACCTGTTACATTATATGCTCAGCCCTCCTCTTCCTTTCCCATTGTTTGTAACACTTCCCTTCCCTCCTTTTCCTTTGACCCTGCCTATGATATTGAAGGATCAATAGGTTCGAATTTATGTAGTGGGAAGGTACCAAGACAACTCAAACTATTGGACGGTAGCTCATTCATTCCACATGATCACTAACTTTCTTAGAATTAATTTTGATGAAGATAGTTGTTGCTCATGATATATAGCATAGTTATTATTTTGGCATTGATGTTCTACCCTATGTATGGTGCATTTCCCTTTTACTTTTGAAACTTGTTTGATAGGTTAATTGGTTAAACAACCTTCTATAGTTATGTACCTTCAATTAGCAATTGAGTGATGATAGAATTTATTTTTCTGGTTATGCAGGCTTTATACAAGTGGAGAGTCCCAGGGTAATTTTTAGGGGCGAAATTTCTCCAATTGGCTATTTTTTTGGTTTTTTCCAAAAAATAAATTCACTATTTGGTCATTTTTAGTGTCTAATATCGCTTATATTTACATAAAATATATATTTTTAATCATAATATTCACCAAAATTTACACATTGCAGTGTTAATTTTATGGTTCATCTTTAATATTCGCCTACCTATCTATAAACATGTTTTTTTCAAACCAAAGTAATCACCTAGAATACTATACTTAAGTATAATATTAGAATCCTTAAAAAATACCTTGGAGACATGGGGGTAAGTGATTATTTGTGATTGAAGTATATCATTTTTTTTATGGATATTTAAATTGTTAGAACATATTACTTTGTACTTTAATAATAATCTAATAGGCTATGGCTAATCAATACTCTAATCATTTTTAAAAAAACAGAGAAAGCATATTATGACATGAAATCAAAAATTTCTGATTATGAATTTTTTAAAAAGAACACGTCAAAATCATAAAATGGGAAAGAAAGGGACATGCAGCTCAGAAGGTAAATATTTAGAAATAGAACAATTTATTTCCTTATGCAGTACAATGCTTATTTTATTGTATGATGATGGTAGGCATATGTTTTGTAAAATTCTTGGCTACAGTTACAAAGAAGAGGATAATATAAACAATAGCAAAGAATATTACACCTTCTATGCCTTTGAATTACTCTACTAGTCCTAACAAAGAAGGAAATGACAAAGATACATTTTACTCTTTTCAAGAGGAGGAGCAACATGGACAAGTTAATCCAATTAATTCAGATTTTTCTAGTTCTTTATAACTATAAATCTTATGATTAAGAAATCCATAACACCTTTATGTGCCCTTCTTTTATAGAATATGTTCACAAACAACCATGCCATAAGGATAACAGTGTAGAAGGGGAAGATCCCTTGACACAAAAAAGAGGCGGAGCAACATGAAGAACAAGGTAAGCTCATTAATGTTTTATTTTTTAGTTCTTCATGAATAAACTTTTATGACTTAGAAATCCATAACACCTTTATGTGCCCTTATTTTATAGAACATGTTCACAAACAACAATGCCAACAATATATTAGTATACAAGGTGAAGATCCTTCTGCACAAGCATCGATAAACAATGTCAAGAAGAAAGGTAGAGGAGAAACTAAATGTGTAGATATCAATAACTTGGAGGAAAAAATCGAAATTCATATCAATGAAAGGAACCAACCAATTGGTCCAAACTCCGTGAAGCTATATTCATTACTAGGTGTGCTCGCAAGGGAAATGGTTCCAATCAATTATTCTGATTGGAGGAAGGTTTTAGATCAATTAAAGGTGGATTTGTGGAACATTATTAATGTGAGTATTAAACATTAAGTGTATTTGTTTTCAACATTTCTATTTTTTGATGATTTCAAAGTTTATTTTCAAACCATGTATGACATCTAAAAATGTAATTCATGTATGTTGCAGGAAAAATCCATAATACCTCCGGTCCTTATAGAATATTGTATGCAATCCATTGGCCATAAGGAAAATAGTCATAGATATCGGTTGAACAAAAAATATTGTTACCCTTAAGAGTCAATAGAGGAAATACTAAAAAATGTTCCTCCAATTAGGACAAGTGAGATAGTGTGGAGATAATTCGTCCTATCACGAACCACCACTGAATTCTGGGTAAGCAAAAAGTTCACATATTATATAATCAAGTTTTTTAGAATGTATATCAGCTTGTAATGTTGACTTATATATGTTATTTTCAATTGATTTCTAGGATATAAGGAAAATAGAGAAAAGGAGAGGGGCTTGCATACCTGTAGACGTTGACGTTATCAACAAGTCGAAGATGATATGGTAAAAAATTGTTATGATATTTTATCTGATATGAGAAATACTAGCATATATAAGTTTCATTGTAATTTCACAACTTAACCATGCTATTTATTTTGCGCATGCTGGGTACTTTTATTTTGTGCCTTTGGCATCTACTTAGCATTAAAATTAGAGTGGTGTTTTGGGAATTCAAAATTATATCTCAAATGTGTAATCTAATATATAAATGGTACTTCCCAAAGACATGGATAATGACTGAGAATTACTGTATAACTCATTTTACATACATATGTATATACTTATTTAGGACACACATGCACATGGCAAAGATAGAGTGAGTACTTCATGTTTTCTACTTTTTTCATTCCTTGGAGTTATATTCGTATATTTCTTAGGATTTGTGATACAATTCAATCATATTTATACTTTGGATCTTGGGTCCTCATCCTTTATGTGGTGAATTTGGTTTTTCTATGGGTTATCACGGGTAAGTCAGTTCCTTCCATTCACCCTTGTTAGCATGGCCTATACGAAGTTGCTTGTGAAAGAAGTGACCTATACCATGGACCAAACTAGTGATTTGTAAATTTGTCGAAGACAACAATGTTTCCTACAATGGTTAACCCCTAGATTTCTCTTTTTTCCCTTGGAAAAAGACAGCTCTGTAGCTGTGTAATTACCTTAAAGAAGGTGTGAGATATATTTGTTCCACAATTTACTTTAGGGTTTTGTTTTTTGTTTCAACGGGATATATAATTGTGTGACTTGACATATTTTGGTCCATGGAATTACAACATTTTCATTTATAGTCAATTGGAAATACGTTTCATATCCTGTATGTAACAAAGGTTACAAAAATTCTTTGTAATTGACATATGTTCCTGCCCTGTTTCATGGTGATGATACTGAAGTATATATGAGTTTTTAAAATCAAAATGGCCCAAGGACAGTGTATCATCAGTTCACTAAATGCATTATATTGGTTAAATGATTTTATTCCATTGTTTTCCCATCGCAAAAATGATGTATATTGGCCTGGTTTAGATACAAATTTGTTACATTTACACCTGGAGATCAGAGCTTACCTTACAAAGGCCTATCTGCTTTTGTGGATACCATTTTCAATTTTCAACAATCTATATCGAGGTCCTCTGTTCCCACTAGTATAAGTTTCAACGTCAATATGTTGAGGTTTCTGATGAGGTGCTCTGATCTTGAATCTAAACAAAAGGGGTTTAAGAATGTCTAGTTCTGCTAGGGAAGCTTATAGTTTTGGATAGATTGTAAATTAGGTAGCTATGTTCTCGACAAATTTAAGTTGTTATGTTGTTGCTTCGTTAAATTTGGGAGATTCCTTTTTAAGTTGGGATAGATTTTATCAATGATGTTTGGGTTTTTGGGTTTTTCTATGTTCTCTGGTTTTGTTTGTATGGAAGCTAAGTTACCTGAAATTTCCTACTAGCCCCAGTGAAATACCATTACTCGTTTCGGATATGGAAACAGTGGGGATATGGATCTGAAATGTAAGAAATACGTATCATACTAGTACGAATATGTTTCAGGACGACATGATACATTTTAGTGCCAAAGTAATGTGTTTCAATTTAATTTTGATAAGTTTCAGTAAAATAGTGATATGTATCTCAAGGAGAGGGGCAAGATATTGGCAAATTTTAATTCTTAAAATAGATTAGCAATTGTTTTAAACGTCTAATTTGAACCCTCCACCTTGATAAATATTCCACATTCCATCTCAAAAGGATACAATAAATCACTGAAACGAATTTATTAGCCACAGTTTCATGTTTTCAGTCTGCAGCAACCAAGTTTGAACATTAAGGTTCCAGTAGAGAACTTGGAGAAAATCATTGGTTCACTTGAGCATTAAGGTCCTGCATGCAATGTATTGTTAGAAAGAGCATGACATATTGTAATGATATTAGGAAGGCAATATAACCACTCATATTCGAGCAACAACTTGGAATTTTATTTTTCTCATTCTCAATAAAATAAAGTTTCGACTTAGATTTTTTTACAGCATTTTAGATGTTTTATAATGTGAATGAATTGGACACTGTCACATTGATTGTTGATAAATATGCATGATCTCAAAGGATAATTTTTTGTTTAAGTTACAAGGTTATACAATTTTAAATATTTTTAATTATTTTTTTAAAATGATGTTTGGTGATTGCCTGAAAATGCACAATTTGGAGGTCGTTTGCGGTTTGTCATCTTCCATTTTGTTCAGGATTACAAACAATGACGTGTAACATGTTATATTAGATAAGATCATTAACATAGATGAGGTGTTTATTAATTGAGGAAAAAAACAGGTATGAAGTGATATAGGATATATGATTGGTTTTTAATAGGATAATTTTGACCTAATCTCATCCTCAAAATAAATTTCCGGTTATTTTTTTAACTAAGAAAATATATTTTAAAAAGAAGTTGATAAAATAAAATGATTATATATTAGAAAAAGTCAATATGGATCACATTTTACTTCATGAATTTAACAATGATTAGGATTGAATGCTAAGGATGTACAAGTCTATTACTGCACCCAAACTGCAAGTCACTCATTAGTGTCACACGCTCTTTTTTCATATTTTCCAAACATGATCTAAATTTAATATACTTGTCCTTTTTTTAGTATTTTGCAAATATAATTTACTTAATAATATTATCTTACAATAATGATATTGAAATAGGATTAGTTTTTGCAGGTGTATTGAATAATGTATTTGCTTTTAAATGATAAATGGTAATATACAAATTGAATCTTTTATGTCTCGTGGTTTTCAAATTTTCACACACACACACACACACATGGCGTTTCCCCGACATATCGTATCCAACATTTTTGAAAATTTGTTGTATATGTTCCCCCCCCATATCCGTATCCACTTTTGTATATGATTCAATGCAACTTAGTATGGCAATGTTGTTGGGTGTTGTTGCTTTAGGATCCAAGAGGAATAGGAGATATCAGTTTGAATTAATGAAAATGTGTAGGATTCAAATTCATCATTTCATTGTTAATATAAAGTGGCCAAGAACTTTTAAAAGGTTTATCTTATGTTGATATGCAATTCAAACATGCTCTTTATTTGTTCTTGAACAATATCCACTTTAGAAATGGGTGCAATATTAAATTGGTTTATCCCATGGATTCTGCAAGTGGCCAAGAACTTTAAAAGGTTCATCTTGTGTCGGTATGAAATTCATATGTGCTCTTTCTTGGCAATGGATGTAACATTAAATTTGGTTTATCACATGGATTCCTCTTAGATAATTCCCACGACATTGACTTATTAATGGTTTCCTCCTATATAATTCTCTCACTTGATTCCCCATTTACTTGCGGATATAAGGATAGGGTTCTAATGTTATTCACGGGGATCGCTTATGGGTAAGTATGTTTATCCTAAAATATTGAATTGTCTCTAGCAATCCAAATACCCCAATCTATGATAAGAGGAATATACTCGATTGAACTATTGGTTAGATTTGTGAGCCAACTCTAAAGATCCAATTCCACCATTACCAACCTACAAATTTTTAAACTATTTATTAGGAAACAGACCATTTAATTATTGAATGAAATAGTTTATTTCTCAACTATTAACATGACCAAGAGTTATCTTTTCAAAATAGGCAAATTTCATAAGATCTAAAATGTTCCACTGGTTGAGAAAAAATAAATTCCCTCAAAATTCAATAGCCTGGATTATCCCAAAGAAATGGTTATCATTGGTAAAGTGGTTCAAAGTCTTTCCAACCCCGCCCCCAAAAAAATTTACTGTTGTAATTTTTTTTTTTTGGGGGGGGGGGGGGGGGGGGGGGTATTTCCAAGACCCTAAAGGTGTTTTTGAAGGCGGTTTTTAGAAAACCCCCCCTAAAATTCATGAGAATTAGACTTTTGTGGCGGTTGTTTTAAAACTGCCCCCAGAAGTTCAAATCTTGTGAATTTTGGAGAGGTTTTTTTAATGACCTCCCCTAAAGGCATTTTAAGGGTAGTTTTACCTTGTAGTGGTTTTTCCACCCCCCCCCCCAAAAAAGAAAAAAAAATTATTTAGGCCATTGGGGGCATTTCTTAAAACAACCCCTTTAAAAGTCATGAGAATTGAAATTTTCGGGGCGGTGTTTAAAACCACCGCCCCAAAAGTCCTATTAGAATTTTTTTTTTTTTGGGGGGGGGGGGCTTTCCAAANATTGGAATTTTATGGGAGTGGTTTAAAAACCACCCCCAAAAGTCTAATTTTTCAGGATTTTTGAGAGAACGTTTTAAGAACTTCCCCCAAAGGCCTAAAAAAACTTTTTTGGGGAGGAGGGGTGGGTTAGCAAAACCGCCCCCAAAGGGTATTTTGTTTTTAGTGAATTGTGCATATTGTGGTAAGGGATTTCATCCTAATAAATCTTGCATGAAGCAAGGATAACTTTAGGGGCGAATTTTAGCCCAGTGGGCTATTTTTCCATGTTTTTTCCCCAAAGAACATTTGCCATTTTGCATTTTTTGAAGCCCCGTTTCACCCAATTTTGATGGGGTAAAATTTTTCACCCTAAAACTCACCAAATTATTATATAAATGATGTAAAATCCTTGGAAATTAAAATAATTTTTTAAAAATATCGTCAATCATTTTATAGTTGGCGTTTTAAGAATTGGTAATATTTGCCAACATTTATACACTTTTAATTAAGTATGGTTCCTTAAAATCATCCCTGGCATGAAGAAATAGATCGATATGTTGAATCAACTCCTTGAAAAGCACAACATCTCTCTTCCTGAACTCGCAAAGAAGAAGGAAGCAGGATCAAGTTTCGAAGACAAGGAGAGACTTCATTCTCTGGTTGCAAGCACTGTAAAATCTCCTTCCGTTATGATTTATTCTGGAGATTCAAGGCACATGGTTTCGATAAGGGAAGCATTATCCTCTCTTGATGATTCAAATGGTCCAATTATTTTTTTGGGAGATAACTCTGAACCTGAAAGTAAGGCGAAAGGTGGAATAGATATTGACCATGGTTCCTTCAATAGTGATCTGTATTTCCTAGGTATTGTTGCTAATCTCTTGTTAGTCTATCAAATGAACCACACTATTTCTCCTAAGAAGGTTGTATTTACTCCCAATTATGCTGAAATCACTTATATTTTTAATGGTAGATTCATTGCTAAAGGTGTTTTGGATCACAGTTCGAAAGTGTACAAGTTCTCACACTTCATGCCCTTATCAAACCCCCATTCTATCCTCACTCATGCTAATGAATATAGAAATATTTGGCATGAGAGGTTTGTCCATATAAATTGCAAATAATTTTCATATTTTTTTTACAAATATATGGTCATAGGGTTTCCCAAGATCAAGTTTTCCAAAGGATTCTGTCAGGGTTGCATCCTAGGAAAACACCTAGAGCATAAGTATGAGAGATTCAGTCATGAGCAAACCTCTGCACCTCTTAAGATTATCCATAGTGACATTGATGGTTTTTTTACTCATATTTACATGATTCAATAGGATCATGTACTAACCTTCATAGATGACTTGTCCATATACTGTTGGGTTTACTTCCTCAAGCACAAGTCTGAAGTTTTTTACCTCTTCAAGATTTTTAAAACCTTGGTTTAGAAACAATATGGAAGAAAGATCGAGGTCCTCAAATCTGATAATGGTGGTGAGTATGTAAAATTTGATTTTATTCAATATTTTTAATATGTAGGTATCCAGATGCAGCATTCCATTCCATACACACCTCGACAAAATGGTGTTGCGGAGAGGAAGAATAGATCTATCAAAGAGATGGCTATTTGTATGATGGATTCTAAGAATTTTCCACAAAACGTTTTTGGATGAAGCTATAAATTATTCATCTTACATATAGAATAGGGTGTATCAAAATCATATTTATGGAATCACTCCTTTCAAATCTTGGAGTGGACACAAGCCTGATCTGTCTCATTTCAGTATTTTTAGCTCTAAAGCTTGGCCTAGAATTCCAATAGAAAAAAGGAAGGATTTGGAAACCCAAATTAAAGAGTCCCTATTTTTTTGGTATTATAAATATTCCAAATTTTATAATCTTATATACATTAGCACTCAAATATCCTTTATTGAAAGGAGTGTCAGTTTGAACAAGATCCCATGGAAGAAGCAGAAATTGGAGAGTCCTCTTCACCACCACCACCTCTGACTGTAAGTGAAGAGGATGATAAGTTTTCTGATTCTGATATTTATGATAATTGTGATTTAATTAAATATCCTAAAACACCTACAAGTACAAAGTGGGAATCAAATACCATTCATGCAGCTAGGGAATTAGCTAGGAATCCTAGTGATCCTAGAAGATCTAGATCTCAATTCGAGAGTGACCTTTTTGTCAAGGACCCATTCTTTGCTGAGAAGTGTTATATAATGGTTGAATCATATAAAAAAAATATGAAGAGGAATAATATGATCATCTATTGAAAAAACCCATGAAAGAGGAATATCGTTCACTCCAGAAGAATGAGGAATGGGAACTAGTCAATCTCCCACCGGGGAGAAAGCTAGTCAAGTGCAAATTGGTATTCATGACAACATTTTATGCTTATGAATATCCTCTAAATAATAAGGAAATTTTAGTGGCCAAGAGATTCTCCCAAGTCCAATTCATTGACTACAATGAGACTTTTGCACCAGTGGCAAAGATAGAATCCATAAGACTAGTTTTGGCCATTACAGCTTCCAAGCAATGGGAGGTACACCACATGGATGTGAATAATGCATTTATACATGGAGATCTCAAAGAAAATATATATATTCATTTGCCATAATGTTTTTTAACTAATCCATATCTTGTGTGTAGGTTGAAGAAATCACCATATGGGCTAAAACAAGCTCACAAGGCTTGGTATGCCAATATTGATGGATTTCTGCTATCATGGAACTATAGTAGATTCAAGTCTGGTTCAAATGTATATTTGAAGATTATTATAAGTTAAATTATAATTATTATTTTTATTTGTATGACCTTCTGATCACAGGAATTTCCATTGAAGAAATTTCCTCCTTGAAGGGTGCAATGAACCATTCTTTCTCCATGACTGATATGGGATTGTTGAGCCAATTTTTGGGGCTTGAAATTTCACAATAATATATTGGAATCAAGGTAAATCAGTATAAGTATGCTTCAGACATGATGAAAAATTTCAACATTAAGGATTTCAAACTAATCAAGATTCCTTTCCTTTCAGAAGTTAGTCTTGAAGAAGCGCATTCCACTCCATTGTTAAACACCACACTTTATAGGCAACTGGTTGGTTGTCTTCTTTATTTGACTCATAATCTACATGAGTTATATTATGTAGTGGGTGAGGAATATAGAAACATGGATCATCCTCATGAAATCCATTGTAGGGAAGAAAAAAATAATCTTACACTTTGTACAGGGAACACGGACACATGGAATTCACTATGTTGCAAAATCTTACCTAGATTTAGTTGGTTTTACCGATTCTGATTGGGCGAGTGATAAAATTGATATAAAATCAACATATATATGTGTGTGTTTAACATTTCCTATGTACCAATCAGCTATTCAATTAAAAATAAAATTCCCATTGAACTTTCATCTATAAAGGCATAATACATAGGAGTTGTGAATGCAACTACTCAATGTTTGTGGTTGCAAGGTATACATGGAGAGTTTGGGATTGAACATGAGAATTATAAATTCATATATTGTGGCAACCAAAGTAACAATTGAGCCTCAAGTGATCCATTACATAGGAAAAAAAACAGACACATAGAGATCCATATGCACCACATCAAAGGGATGTGCATGACGGGATCATTGCTCTACATTATTTTGCATCATCTCAGCAAGTTGCATACATCTTCACCAATGTGTTTTCTGAGAATAATTTCAGAAATATCAAATAACTAATGGGGAAATCTGATCATATGGTGAATATTGATTGAAAACAATATTTCACAAATATTTCTTCATGTCCATGTTTAAGGGATCATTTTCCCCTTTGTGGTTTTGCCTCTTTCCTTGTTTTGTATGGACAAGCAATATGTACAGGGTGACTAAGAATTGTTTCTAGGACCTAAATGTCTGATATATTTATAATATTTTACATAATTCATTATTAAGAGGGGGTGTTCTAATAATAAAACCCCATTCCCATACTTACGATATAAAATTTAACATTTTGTTTAAATTCCTAGGTCCTACACTAGCTCATTGGCATTCACTTGCTTCCTTATGGTCAAACTTACAAAAAATCCCTATAGGAGTGCTTTGGAATGATTCTGGAAAAAATTATGAAAACCCATCAAACTTCCCAATTTAGGAAGTGTGCATTACTTCCTTATCCATTATTAGACTGATTTTCAACAGCTTTTAAGGCAAAAGGTAAATCTAGTCTTAAGGCAACTTCCTTGTTTTTTGTAAAACTCACCCTCCTTATTTTTCTCTTCCAAAAGCATGAGTTTATCCACTTTCCTTAACGTATTATCTGATACACTTCATTCAACCTATTCATGAAATTCTTGACATATTAGGAAAGTGGTTTATGCACTTATGGGGGGATTTTGACTTTTAAGTAAGCATGCTTTTGTGTTGATTCGAATATCATCCTTATGGATTCAAATATATGATGTAATTATATATTTGGACAGCCTATTTTGTCATAAAATTTGATGAGATAAAATTATTCAATAGAATATTGTATTATGATCCATTTATATGTTCTAATTTGAGTGAATCTATGCATGTTTTACAAGCAATTTTGTGAGTTCAATTGATTTAAGCTTGGGCTTAATATCCAGACTCTTACCCCATGTGTATAGTGCTTTGTTTATATAGGAATTCACTCATTTTATACTTTCATGTATTTATCAAATTCATCAAACATGTTAACAACAAATATGTGGTATTTCCATGTGTTTGATCTTTCGTTATTAAGAAGTGTGACTAGGAGAACAAGATTGAAAAAGTTCCATTGAAACTTATCTCAATATTCCTAATAAATAAAGCAAATAAAATATGTTTGCAATGCACCAATTGGAATCAACCTAGAATACAAAAAACTTTGCTAGAAAGATGGTAAAATTCTAAAATATTCCATAAGAAACAAATGTTCTTGATATAAACTTCAGAGATCCAATGGGAGTGTTAGCATTGATTTGGTTTAGAGGTGAGAAGAGGGGTTCAAGTTTGTTGGCAGGGGCTTGGGGTAAGTGAGTTACATAGCACCATGGAGGCTGCACAAGCTCACACAACACCGTGCAAGCCAAAGATAGTGCGACGGGTGGAAAATAAACCGCTTTTAAATATTTTATGCATATTTTTGTATCGATTGACCACATTTTGTGGATATAGGTCATTAGTGGTTAAATCAGTTAGGAGTTAGTCAGAAGTGGACCTTGAATGTAAAGGTGCAAGCCTATATATAGATTAGAATTGCAATTGTAAATATATATAGAGAAACGCATAAGATATGTATCTGAGAGGAGACGGAAGTGAGAGATTGAATCTGTTGTGACCTGTATGCGACTCTATGGATTGATCTGTCTTTCTTTGTGGAGAAAGACAGCTATTGTTTTGGATCTATTACAATGAAAGTAATATAATGCGATAGATATTGAGGTAAACCATTATTGTCCCTGTTTCTCTTTCATGTGCTGCGATGTATTTTCCTATCTTTATTAGCTGCCATGGTTCTGTTTTATGAATGATGAATGCCATACTGTTGCGATGAATAGTCAAATGATGCAATTTGTTCGATTTGTGATTGTAATAATAGATCTATGATGAATGCCATGGTACCTAATAAATGACTCTGTTAGATCTAATATCTATGTTAATAAACCGTGGATGCCCCAATCCTCCTCCTTACTACCGAAAACTTGGTTCTGATAGCTCTCCCTTGAACATCTCAGGTGAGACTTCATCCACTCCGCGAGTGTTGCCGTGCAAAGTAAAACTTGTCTGGGCTGTTGCTCACAGAGATCTCACTGGTTGGGTGTCGACAGAGTGAGAGCCCCTGTCAACGAGTCTTTTTTGGTGGGTTTTGGAACTGTTGGAAGGGACTTGGGGTAAGTGAGTTGCGCAACACCACTGAGGCTATGCAAGCTCACGTGACACCACGCAAGTCAAAGATAGCTCGACTAGCAGAAAATAAAGTGATTTTGAATACTTTATGCATATTTTTATATCGGTTGACCACATTTTGTGGATATAGGTCATTAGTGGTTAAATTAGTTAGGATTTAGTTAGAAGTGGACCTTGAATGTAAAGGCGCAAGCCTATAAATAGATTAGAATTGCAATTGTAAAGAAATATATAGAGAGATATAGACAAGAGATGTGTCTAAGAGGAGACTGAAGTGAGAGATTGAATCTGTTGTGACCTGTATGCAACTCTGTGGATTGATCTTGGGGAGAAATACAATTGTTGTTTTGGATCTATTGTGATGAAATTAATATGATACGATGAATATTGAGCTGAATCACTATTGTCCTTGTTTCTCTTTCATGTGTTGCGATGTCGTTTCCTGTCTTTATTTCTTGTGATGGTTCTGTTTTATGATGAATGCCATACTCCTGCGATGAATAGTCGAATGATGAAATCTGTTAGATCTATGATTGTAATAATATATCTATGATGAATGTCGTGGTACCTAATAAATGACTTTGTTAGATATGATAGCTATGTTAATAAATCGTTTATTCCTTGATCCTCCTCCTTATTTCCAGAAACTTGGTTTCTGACAGCTCTCCCTCAAACGTCTTGGGTGAGACTTCATCCACTCTGTGAGTGTTTTCAAGCAGGGTAAAACCTATCTGGGCCGATGCTCAGGGAGATCGCATTGGTTGGGTGTTGACAGAGTGAGAACCCTTGTTGACAAGGATATTTTGATGGGTTTTGGCCAACAAATAGTTCTATTTTCGGAACCTCATTGTGAGTGGAGAGGAGGATATGTTGTGGCATCTAATGAAATTGGACATCCAAGATTGGTTCAACCTAATACTACAAGAGTTCACTGAAGCCGACAACCAAAACCCAAAGTTGATGACATATGAATGGTTGGAAAGATACATTCACAATGGTCCTCAGGAATGGTTTTTCTATGAGTTTCCCATCATTCTCTACTAGTGGTTGGTGCGAATAACCTACAAAAATCGCAACTTTCAGGGAGGAGAGATGACATCCTGGACCCCCGAGCTAATTCAAAAACTCCAAGAAACTAAAAATAAGGCATTGTGGGATATCGAAGTTTGGTTGGACGGTATTCTAGAAGGATACATCACTGATTTCGCGGTTGATACCAACAAGTCCTACAATGAAGCAAAACGGGAATTCTTCAATGGGCCACGAGGTAGGTTCTTACTGTCTCTATAATTGTAAATCAAGATGCTTATTTGAGAGAAGGGCATACTACAGATGCACCTCAAGTAGTAAAACTCTGGTGTGCAGAGGCTATGAACTCCGTGATAGAAGGGGGGTGATGAATGGAAAGATAAGAGGTAGATGGGTGTAATTTTCGATGAGACTTTGAGGGCAGCCGAGCAAGAGAGTGTTTGTACAAGGGGAGGAGAAAAGTTCTGATTAGAGAAGAGGAAGAGGACAATAGATCCTACTGCGATATGAACACAAAACCGTGAAGGACAACCACATGGGATGAAGCGTCCCTATAGCGATGAAGAGGACGAGCAGACCCAGGCTATGCCCAGGGTGGCACCAAGGTCAAACCCCGGTAGAAACTTGTCCAAACCTTTGCACACTACTCCACCATCATTAAAATATATGCAATCTATGTCGACATGTCCAACGTGCCAAGTGGCATATAGTGGTAAAGCAGCATCTATGGTAAGAAGGTCTAGGATGGTAGGAGATGATATGAAGCTACCTATGTTCCGTGGAAATGACACTGATGGTCCAGAATGGTATTGGTTCTTATGTGAGGAAGTTTGGACTGCCAGACAGACTACTGACAAGGATGTAAAGAGAGGCCAGTTAGTGACAACCCTTCAGGGTATTGCGCTCGATTGGTACATGAGATTCATACAGGTCCCGTAGGGGACTGTGGCAAATAATTTGGATAAGATTCTATTGCAGCTGTAACATTTTTCCCAAAATTCCAAAAAAAATCGAGACCCTCATTTTTCTTACATTGGTTTATTGTGGCCCACTCATGTTTCCCACATCCTCAAACAAAAGCCACGTTTTACCTCGCTTTCTCAAAGCGACTCGGTTCACGGCTAGAGTCGAACCCGAGCCGGTTGGAAATTGTATAGCACCGCACAGCATTAGACGGACCATAGATGACACATAGGCAGTGTTGTTCCTGAAGCACCCCATTGAATAGATTGAATAAGTCCCCCTGTCGTTCTACACAGTGAAATGATCATGGCTCCCACAGAGAGCCCGAGGTTTCTTCTTTTTAATGTAGATTTTATTTCCCACTCAAGTTTTGTTGATTAATCCATTTTCAATGTTAGACAGGAGTATTTACGTGAACACATTTGCTTCATTTAATTAATTTCTGTCATGCTAAACACAAATGAGGTAAAACGTTGCACATTGTTATCTCAATCTTTGCAACTTATCCGGAAATGGCCTAATGATTACAATTTCATATATGACAGGAAGATTCCGAACTCAAAATGTCAAAGTGTCAAAAGAAGAAGGCCCCTGTGGTCGAAGAGGATCCAGACATAGAAGTCATTACCAAAACTGAATATATTTGTGAAGATACCAAATGTATAACTGGTGTCGAGCCCAAGTATTAGTGGGGAGATATCTATAGGTTGATCACGCGCCGAGAAGTGCCCGATATAGGCTTTGAGGAAGAAGGCATATATGCCAATATAGAAAGGTCTTCACTGATGAAGATTGCTACAAGACCAGAGCTCTTTCCATGCTTTGAAGTAATTGGGTGGATTCTTCCTAGGGAAGATGTAACCACTATGATTCTTGAGAATGTTGAAAAACAATACTGCGGCTGCCTATAGCCCAGGATATGTAGCCCTGGGCTACCACCTGCCCAAAGCACAAACATTTCTAACTGAAGATTGGCTGAGAAACATCAGAATGGACCTCGTTGAGACCCTCAAGAGGATGCTCTTGCCTGGAAGAAACTTTAGAACCAAGCCAATGGGGGGGGTATATGATACTCTGAGCTTAAGGACCCCTTCCAGGTTCATTGCCTTAATGCTCAATAGAATTTTTGGAAGAGCTCATGGAAAAAGTTTCAAATTTGAGTGGATGCCGACCATTTTTTATGTCATGACACAGGGGACCATTTTCAACTGGGCCAACATAGTGTCAAATAGTCTTTCAGCTTGTATGGCCTCAACTTTGGGAGGAGTATCCCAAAAGAGGTCAAAATTTTACATGAGTGCCATACTCATCGATTGCATACTGTGCAATCAACCTTTCTCTGGCCTAAGATGCATCTGGGACCAGGAAAGGACGCCTGTCTGCTCCGCATACAAGCCCCTATGGGCTCATAAGTACCACAGCCACTACCGAGAGGTATGTGAACATTTTATCATGCCATTGTATACTCTTATTTTCCTAAAAGAATGTGACTGCATGTCTGAGGAGGCACTGCAGGTGCTCAAGGAGTATGCTAATTATTACCTGACTGAGGAAGGGCTCTATTTTAGAATGTTTGGAGGCTCTAGAGAACCCTCCCTGCTGCCCAAGTATGCCACCGACTATATAGTTCATAAAGAGGCAGTTAGGCAAGTCTTCCTGGATGGCATGGGAAGCTTTTTATTTGAAAACAAGAAGGCTGCATATCCTCCTCTGCCTTTCTAGTTGGGGAGTTATAAGTTTACCAGAGTGAAGAAGGCAGATGAATTTGTGGAAGAATTGGAAAAGTTTCATTTTGGTGAAATTCCCTTCCACAAAAATGACTCCCACAACAAGGTTGTTGAGCACTACAAAGAGGCCAATGTCCACTTTGAATACACCCACCATTGGGATAGGGAAGAGTCTATCTTCTGCAGTGCATTGAACATAATAGCCTTGAGGAAGAGGTTCAAAAAGAAGATCACCACCAAAGGTGGAAAGGGGCATGACAAACAAGCAAAGGCCGATGAGGAAACCATGAAAAGAAACGAAGAAGCCCAAAGGTTGGCCCAAGAAGCCGAGGGGTGGCTAAAAGCAGAAAGAAGATCTATGGAGACCGCCTAGGAGTGTCTCTAAAGAATACAACAAGAATATCAAGAACTAAGGGCAGAAAAGGAGCAGCTGCGAGGAAAGATAGAAGATCTAGAGCTGCAAAAGACCACCTTGGAGGTGAATGAGAGGCAATCTCGAGAACACGAGACAAAGCTTCAAGAGCAGATTACCTGTTTGACAGCATCCTTGAAGGAAGACACTGAACAACAGTTTGATCTCCAGCCTTTCAAAGATCATGTGTTGGCACAAAAGGCCAAGATGCTCTACCTGCAGATGGCCATAGAAGATGAGAGATGCAGGGTTTTGCAAATATATGGTCGGTTGGAGGATATTTTGGAAACCTCCTCATATTTTGTTGATAGATCTCAGGACATCATATAAGTCCTGACATCAAGGATGGCCAGACTAGAGAACACTGAAGAAGCTCCTGCAAAGCTTCCCTCGAAAGATCGACAAGCCCTTAAATAGGACTACGACTTATTAGAGTTTTCCGTCAAAAATACCGTTAGAAAAGTGAAAGGGGCATGTACATAATTTTTCAGAAGGCTCCTGATTACCTATAACCGGTGCCAAGTAGAAGCTGAGAAAAAACTGGATGCTTTTTCGGACCACAACTTGTTTGTGGAAATTTTGCAGAAAAGGTACCAAGAGGAGGAAAGAAAAATACAGCACATTAAAGCTCTCAATGACTAAACCTTAAGGAATGAGGTAGATCATTCCGCAGTCAGCGTGCAGCTATTAGAAGATCAGCTTCGTTTGAGTGCAGCCCGAATTGAATCCATCAAGAACTAGGCTGCAAAGTTCGAGATTAATATTCATTTTTTGGAACCTTCTGAGTTTGAAGGCCTCACCTCAGAGGCTTTAGCTTGGAAGAAATTCCTAAATGCTCAAGTGGGACCCTCCTTGTGAATATTGGTTCATTTTTGTAATGTGTTGTAATTTTGTAAGCACTTAGTGAAAGCAAAGTCTTGGGAGGCGAAAAGTTGGGGAATCCCAAGAATTATTCGTGGGCAGCCCAACAGTCCTATTCTTTTGTATAAATATAAAGGAATTAGAAGAACAAGGGGCTTTTTCCCAGTAAGACAAGTAAGGAGATATTGTAAGAAGAACTACTTTTTTTTGCAATAAAGAATTATTGTTTGCCTATCGGAGAAATTTTGGTGGGACATTCAAATGTTATGCTGTGGATTGGTGGAAGATGAACTGTTTCATTTTTCAATTTTTCCAGTAACTGTGAGATCGTTTTAACTCTGAGGGCCTATGTTCTTGTTTGAATGATTTCTGGTTTATTCGATGAAATTACCACTATGAGTAATGAATACTGTTCATAAGCAATTAGCTATCTGATTGTCTAAATATCTTTAATAGTTCATGTGTTGTGTGAAGGAATATCAGCTATCTATAATCTCTTTGCATAATGCATGTACAATATACATTACTCATTGATAAGTTACATTTCAGCTCCCCGGGGATAGGTAGATAGTTAGATTTACTTTATGTCTATGTATGTGATTTAGATGCTTGTGAGTTCTAAGATGAAAGGTAAGAACCTGTGCATCACTTTGTGACTACTCCTTGCATCCTTTATCACCTTGCATGTTAATTAGGCACGTGCATATCATACTTTAAGTCAAAATACAAAAACACATACGGTGGACCGGGCCGCAACCGATAAAACCTTTATTTTTGTTACTTGACATACGGTAGCCGGACCACAAACCGGATAGATTCCCTACACCAAACAATCACGGGATAATTGGGAACGTTGACTGGGGAGAATCCCTTGCTGTTGTTGCCTATGATTTTCTAGGCCTCAATAGTTTCTGGCGCTAGAAGGAGGGCTTCCAGTGCATGGCTGGTCAAGGAAACCTATTTTCCTAAGATTACCTCACTAGAAATATTTTGGAAGTTTTGGCCTGACCCAAGTACTTAGAGTCTGGATGTACTTCTAGAAACAAACTTACAGGTTTTGATTCTACCTTTGAAGCAATTAAGCCTGGTTTCACCTTACGTTGCTGCTTACTCAGATTCCTGTTCTCTCACCTTTGCTCATGGATGGTATAAATGTGAATCATCCCAACCCACCGCCGGCTTCGAAAGCTAGATCACCTTTGAACCTAACACCTCCATTGCATATCCTACCTCAAGCTTTTAAGAAGTTACTACCTAAGTTTAAGCCCGATGAAAAGATTGTTGTAGATGACCACTTGCGAAGCTTCTATTTAGAAATAGAAGGGTTAAGGGCAAGGGAGTACGAGGATGTTGTCTATAGGTTGTTCCCGCATACCCTTAAAGGAGCAGTAGCATCCTGTTATTTCAGTTTGCCTGCAAACTCTATTCCCGATTGGGACGCCTTCGAAAGGATTTTTAGAAGTAAATACGCAACCCAAAAGACACATGCATCACTAATGAAAGGTCTTGTTTCTTTAAAAAAAGAAAAGAATGAGAAGGTACATTATTTCACTCAAAGGTTTTCAACATACCTCAAGAACTTTTCTAAAACTGACAGACCCTCAGACAAGGTCTTAATTGAATATTATACCTTAGCCTTGGCACCGGAGCTGGCCATGTTTGCCAAAATGAATGCTAGACCTACATTGTGAGAGACGTATGAAGAGGCAGAAAGGGTTGAGGCTGAAAGGGAAAGCATAGAATATTATCTCAAGCTACCTGAGGAAAAAACTGTTGGGAGAAGAGCCCTATTGCTGTCCAAACCTAAAGAGGAGCAATCAAATGATTTTGAGGGAATGCTAAAAATGATTCAAAAACTCTCCTACCGAATAATAGATCTGGAGAAAGAAAGGGAGTTTAGAAAACTTATAAACCCTACTACCAAAAGAGGGAGGATAACAACCAATTGAAAATCCCTCCACCTAATTCAGCATCAATGACTATAACAGAGGTAAGGGGGACAATTTCTGCACTTTTCACCAACAACCTCATTCTTAAAAGAATTGTCCTCAATGGTTAAGTTCGATGACATTGGTAATGAACCAACTCTTGGATTCTAAATTGACAAAAGACAGCAAGGGAAAAGAAAAGAATAACAAGACCATTGATAAACAAAAAGAGGATACCGTGTTCTTATGGGACGGTGTCTCACTTTTCGATACGGAAAAGAGCACTCTTAAACATGAAAACATACCAACAGCAACGAAAGACATGGATCTGATAATTAAAGACAATGCAACAATTTCAAAGATTAAGAAGTTGCAAG
Organism: Pseudotsuga menziesii; assembly: GCA_001517045.1. Taxonomy (NCBI): domain Eukaryota; kingdom Viridiplantae; phylum Streptophyta; class Pinopsida; order Pinales; family Pinaceae; genus Pseudotsuga; species Pseudotsuga menziesii. The sequence goes on from LPNX010787311.1 coordinate 1,524,150, forward strand.
AGAATGTCAAGAGACAGATAAATGACAATGTTGGAAATAAAACACCCGAAGTCACTACTGTCAACCAGGAAACAGAGAAAAGCAACAAACAGGCCAAGCTTATGGAAGGACAAGTAGATGTTAACAAATAAAACACTGAAAAAGTTGAGGAGCGAAGAAACCAACCGAGGGAAGAAGACATCGAACCAAGTTGGGAAGAAAAAGCTAAAACCCCACCTTTTCTTTTGACTCTAGAAATACTTAATCATAACGTGCACAATTGCTTGGTAGATTATGGCTCATCAGTAAATGTCATGCCACTCGAAGTCTACAAAATGATTAATGGGCAGCCAAAGCCTACAGCCTGGGAGGTAGTGCAAATGGACAGAACAAGTGTCAAAGTAGTGGGAGAAATGAAGAATGTTCTCATACGCTTATCTGCAAATAACAATATTTGTCAATTTATTGACATTATGGTGGCAGACATACCGGATGGATATGGGCTTATTCTAAACTAAGATTGGTCTGCCAGGCTAAAGGGTTATTTTGCTTCGGACTGGTCTCATTTATGGTTACCTCATAAGGGTACCCCAAACCAGATTAAAATTTTGAGAGAACCTTACATGAAGCATACCATCACTAAGTTGGGGGAAGGAAATGAATCTGCTGATTCTATCTTGGGAAATTATCTAACAGAGCTTGGATTAAGACATCATACCTCAGGAAAGGCCAGTGCTAGGATTGACGCTTAGTCTGAGCTCCTTCAACTTCCTCAAGCTGATAAGGATGACGGTAGGCTAGTAGACATGGTTTCGATTTCAAAAATAGCACAATTAGACCATGGATAGGTTTTGATCTACACTATAGCCTAGCCCTTTCACTTGTTAGATTGAAGAATTTTTAAGGGTGGGCACGCAATGTTCTTTTGTGTTCTGTACATAAATAAGTGGATTTTTTTTTCCTTTTTGGTTTAATGCTTTGATGTTGTTTTCTTTTGCTAGTTATTTTTGGTTTTGAATAAAGAGGGAAACTTTTGGTTGCAATGGAAACATGAGGGTTCTTAATTAACTAAAATCTTGGGAAAGAGGCTCTGCGTTTAACCAATAGAATGTCTTCTAGTAGGAAGTGTTCCTAATTGGTCATGCTTTCATTGAAGTCCTACTTAACCCCTTGTAAATCACTCATAATTAAGAGTTCTGGAATACTATTTCGAGGCTCCATCCATTTCACATTTAAAATGTCCAAGGGATTGATGGCGAAGGGCCTATGGAGAGGAAGCAAGGTAAACAATTTACTATATATAAATGATCCCATGCCATGATTTAAGAAATCCTAAAGGCCATCAAGTGTCAAAAAAAAAAATCCTCAAGGAAACAATGCATATCAAAGCAAAGTATCAAAAACATGACTTTCAAATTGCCAAAAGTTCCTCTCCGTCCGTGAGATGAAAAGTAAATTATTCTCTCACACAAAAGGACATTATGGATAGAGGAGCCTGAATAAAATTCAGAAAGAAAGGCAGATGGAGGTCTCAAAAGAACTAAAGTTCAAACGGCACAAAAGGTGCAAATTGGTATGGGAATGAGGAACAAAAGAATAATGATGTTTACCATATGTTACGATCCTGTGGTGTCAAAGCTAGAAACTACCTAAAGACATGGGTAAAATAAATGTCACTTACTAGGCCTAAAAAGAGTTATTCAAACTTGCAAATATTTTGAGTATCTCACTTCCCGAAGAACGGACTGCTTCTCAATGATTTAAATGCATGGGTTTACTAGCTTAGGAATACAAGCATCTAGAAGAATTCAAATTTTGAGCTAGATAGTCTTCTACTGGGAAGAAGTTAAGTCAGAAATATGGGGTTCACCAGGTAGTCGCCAATTGTTGCAGCAGCAACATTTTTCCCAAAATTCCAAAAAAAATAGGGACCCTCCTTTTGCTTACATTGGTTTATTGTGTTTGATTTGGTTTAATGATTCTTCAGAAAGACTTTTCCTGATGCCAGAAATGATTCACTACTTGTTTAAGTTTACCATTGTCGTTGAATGCGTTGAGTTTTTGAGTCGAAAGTTTATTTACTTGTGCCCCCGCTGTTGCGGAGAAGTAATAAGCAACTAGCTTCAATAATTTTCTCCGATGCATTTTGTATCAATCGACTGACTTTTGGATTTACGTCGGAACATTTTGTTCCTGCGTTCTCCGCAGTTGTGGACGGAGGACTATGAAGTCTCCCGACAAATGCATTGACTTTTCAACCCTGCTTTGTTGTTTCATTATCCTTAAGTTTTCGGCTTTCGTTGTTGCAGCTGTAACGCGTGCTATCTTTCCGGACATTAAGTTGATTTCTCCTCCGATTTAGAGTTTACCTATTGCGGAATGTGATGTCCTTTATGATTCCATCGTCGCGGCTTCTTATCTTTTATTGCTCCGATTTTTAGTCTTGCGAGCTCCAATGTTTTGGTTATTTGGTCTCTCCCCGATGTCTTGGCGGTTCATTTAGTTTTTTTACCACCCGACATTGTAGGAGGAGATGTTCTTGTGACCTCCGATCCTTATGTTTTCGCCGTCCGATACTTTCTACCGCCGCTCATGGTTGATCGTATATATATATGGGTTCGAGTGTTGATTATTCTATTGCTATTTTGGCACTGTCGTGCACTGTCGTTTTCATGCGATGTCATTTTTCTTGAGCTCTCTAGGACCTCTCTATTGGTTTACCCTCATTCCTAGGTGGCTCAACCATGGAATCTTAACAGTTTTCTCCCACCAGTCACGCAGCAGTGCCAGGTGGACTCTTGTATGCCTTATCCCATTTTGTTTGACTGAGCGTTTTGATTATTTTTTCGTGGTTAGGTTTTCCATGACCGGTTGTTCTTGGTCCCCGTCGTTTACATGCATATATAGTGGGGGCGGGTAGTGTAACTGTTAGTGGGGGCGTTTTGTGGCCCACGGGGTAGCTTCCTCCACGGCCGTTATGTTTTTCGACCCTGCGCTTGGTGGTTGGGGAAATTGGTGTAGACAGCTGTTACGCTGTCTGCACCAGTCTGCCCTGTTTGATGATAGGCCATTTGGGGAAGGTTTTCATGACCTCCCTATGAAATGTTGGACTGGTTGACCCACCCAGGTTTTCCACATCCTCAAACGAAAGCCGCTTTTTACCTCGCTTTTTCAAAGCAACCCAGTTCATGGCCGGATTCGAACCCGAGCCAGTTGGGAATTGTATAGAACCACACAGCATTAGACGGACCATAGATGACACATAGGCAGTGTTGTTCCTGAAGTGCCCCATTGAATAGATTGAATAAGTCCCCCTATCATTCTACACAACGAAATGATCATGGCGCCCACAGAGAGCCCGAGGTTTCTTCTTTTTAATGTAGATTTTATTTCCCACTCAAGTTTTGTTGATTAAGCCATTTTCAATGTTAGACAGGAGTATTTGTGTGAACACATTTGCTTCATTTAGTTAATTTCTGTCATGCTAAACACAAATGAGGTAAAACGTTGCACATTGTTATCTCAATCTTTGCAACTTATCCGGAAATGGCCTAATGATTACAATTTCATATATGACAAGAAGATTCCGAATTCAAAATGTCAAATTGTCAAAAGAAGAAGGCCCCTATGGTCGAAGAGGATCCAGACATAGAAGTCATTACCAAACTGAATATATTTATGAAGATACCAAATGTATAACTGGTGTCGAGCCCAAGTATCAGTGGGGATATATCTACAGGTTGATCACGCATCGAGAAGTGCCCGATATAGGCTTTGAGGAAGAAGTCATATATGCCAATATAGAAAGGTCTTCACTGATGAACATTGCTACAAGACCAGAGCTCTTTCCATGCTCTGAAGTAATTGGGTGGATTCTGCCTAGGGAAGATGTAACCACTATGATTCTTGAGAATGTTGACAAACAAGGCTATGTTGCCTATAGCCCAGGATATGTAGCCCTTTCCTACCACCTACCCGAAGCACAAACATTTTTAACTGAAGATTGGCTGAGAAACATCAGAATGGACCTCATTGAGACCCTCAAGAGGATGCTCTTTCTTGGAAGAAACTTTAGAACGAGGCCAATGGGGGAATATGATACTGCGAGCTTAAGGACCCCTTACAGGTTCATTTCCTTAATGCTCAATAGAATTTTTGGAAGAGCTCATGGAAAAAGTTTCAAATTGGAGTGGATGCTGATCATTTTTTATGTCATGACACAGGGGACCATTTTCAACTGGGCCAACATAGTGTCAAATAGTCTTTCAACTTGTATGGCCTCAACTTTGGGAGGAGTGTCCCAAAAGAGGTCAGAATTTTACATGAGCGCCATACTCATCGATTGCATACTTTACAATCAACCTTTCCCCGGCCTAAGATGCATTTGGGACCGGGAAAGGATGCCTGTCTACTCTGCATACAAGCCCCTGTGGGGTGATAAGTACCACAACCACTACAGAGAGGTTTGTGAACATTTTATCATGCCATTGTATACTCTTATTTTCCTGAAAGAATGTGATTGCATGTCTGAGGAGGCACTGCAGGTGATCGAGGAGTATGCTGATTATTACCTGACTGCGAAAGGGCTCTATTTCAGAATGTTTGGAGGCTCTAGAGCGCCTTCCTTGCTGCCCAAATATTCCACCGACTATATAGTTCATAAAGAGGTAGTTAAGCAAGTCTTCCTGGATGGCATAGGAAGCTTTTTATTTGAACACAAGAAGGTTGCATATCCTCCTCTACCTTTCTAGTTGGGGAGTTATAAGTTTACCAGAGTGAAGAAGGTAGATGAATTTGTGGAAGAATTTGAAAAGTTTCATTTTGGTGAAATGCCCTTCCACAGAAATGACTCCCACAACAAGGTTTTTGAGCACTGCAAAGAGGCCAATGTCCACTTTGAATACACCCACCATTGGGACAGGGAATATTCTGTCTTTCGCAGTGCATTGAACATAACAGCCTTGACGAAAAGGTTCAAAAATAATATCACCACCAAAGGTGGAAAGGGGCAAGACAAACAAGAAAAGGCCGATGAGGAAACCAGGAAAAGAAATGAAGAAGCCCAAAGGTTGGCACAAGAAGCCGAGGGGTGGGTGAAAGCAGAAAGAAGATCTATGGAGACTTCCTAGGAGTGTCTCAAGAGAATACAACAAGAATATCAAGAACTGAGGGCAAAAAAGGAGCAGCTGCAAGGAAAGATAGAAGATCTAGAACTGCAAAAGACCACCTTGGAGGCGAATGAGAGGCAATATCGAGAACAAGAGACAAAGCTTCAAGAGTAGATTACCTCTCTGATGGTAGCCTTGAAGGAAGCCACTAAACAACAGGTTGTTTTCCAGCCTTTCAAAGATCATGTATTGGCATAGAAGGCCAAGATGCTCCACCTGCAGATGGCCATAGAAGATGAGAGATGCAAGGTTTTGAAAATACATGGTCGGTTGGAGGAGATTTTGGAAACCTCCTCGTATTTTGTTGATAGATATCAGGACATCCTGGAAGTCCTGACAGCAAGGATGGCTAGACTAGAGAACGTTGAAGAAGCTCCTACAGAGCTTCCCTCAAAATATTGACATGCCCTTAAACAAGACTACGACTTATTAGAGTTTGTCGTCAACACGGCTGAGGAATTCAAAAAGACCGTTAGAAAAACAAAAGGGGTATGTACAGAATTTTTCAGAAGGCTCCCGATTACCTATAACCGGTGCCAAGTAGAAGCTGAGCAGAAACTGGATGATTTTCCAGACCACAACTTGTTTGTGGAAATTTTTCAGAAAAGGTACCAAGAGGAAAGCAAAATATATCACATTAAAGCTCTCTATGACCAGACCTTAAGGAATGAGGTAGATCATTCCGCAGTCAGCGTGCAACTATTAGAATATCAGCTTCGTTTGAGTGCAACCCGAATTGAAGCCATCAAGAACCAGACTGCAAAGTTCGAGATTAATATTCATTTTTTGGAACCTTCTGAGTTTGAAGGCCTCACCTCAGAGGCTTTAGCTTGGAAGAAATTCTGAAATGCTCAAGTGGGACCCTCCTCGTGAATATTGGTTCATTTTTGTAATATGTTGTAATTTTGTAAGCACTTAGTGAAAGCAAAGTCTTGGGAGGCGAAAATTTGGGGAATCCCAAGAGTTATTCATGGGTATCCCAATAGTCCTATTATTTTGTATAAATATAAAGGACTTAGAAGAACAAGCGGCTTTTTCCCAGTAAGACAAGTAAGGAGATATTGTAAGAATAACTACTTTTTTTTTGCAATAAAGAATTATTGTTTGCCTATCGGAGAAAGTTTGGTTGGACATTCAAATGTTATGCTGTGGATTGGTGGAATATGAACTATTTCAGTTTTCAGTTTTTCCAGTAACTGTGAGATCGTTCTAACTCTGAGGGCCTATGTTCTTGTTTGAATGATATCTAGTTTATTCTGTGAAATTACCACCATGAGTAATGAATGTTGTTCATAAGCAATTAGCTATCTGATTGTCTAAATATATTTAATAGTTCATGTGCTGTGTGAAGGAATATCATCTATCTATAATCTCTCTGCATAATGCATGTACAATATACATTACTCATTGATAAGTTACATTTCATCTCCCCGGGGATAGGTAGATAGTTAGATTTACTTTATGTCTATGTATGTGATTTAGATGCTTGTGAGTTCTAAGATGAAAGGTAAGAACCTGCACATCACTTTGTGACTACTCCTTGCATCCTTTATCACCTTGCATGTTAATTAGGCACGTGCATATCATACTTTAAGTCAAAATACAAAAACACATACGGTGGACCGGGATGCAACCGGTAAAACCTTTATTTTTGTTACTTGACGTATGGTAGCCAGACCTCAAACCAAACGGATTCCCTACACCAAAAAGTCACCGGCTAATTGGGAATGTTGACTGGGGAGAATCCCTTGCTGTTGTTGCCTACAATTTTCCAGGCCTCAACAGATTCAGAAGGGATTGCTTGAAGAATTCAAGAAACCAAAATCTGAAGCCCAGTACATTACAGAGCTAAAAGAAATCAAACAATTCCCTAATGAGACGGTTTAGGATTTTGATCTGAGGTTTAAGATGTGAATGGCATGGGTTAGATTTGATATGAGTGATGTCCAACAAAAACAATGGTTCATTTCAACACTGGTCCCTTATATCTGACACCCATTAGTGCAACAAAAGATTGCGACCCAGAGCGAGGCTTTGGAAATTACGATGAAGCTAGAAGCTTCACCTATTGGAGAAACTGCTACCAACATGAACCAAATCCAGGCACAGCAAGTGAACCTCACAATTCAACTGCATGATATCAAGAAGGTGAATTATGAACATGATCACTTGTGGTGCACTCATTGTCATGTGGATGGACACACGAAAGATACATGTCCCTATTTCTGAAATTATCTATCGAGAGTGTCGAAACCGTTGAGTTGCGGTAGTGTGCCATGGTGATGCATATGTCAAGTATATGGGAATAGACATGAAGATTGTACCTACATGCAGAAAATGGTTACAAAGCCAATAATCCTATATTGTACCTTATATCACTCATTTGGGCACGAGGATAAGGATTGTCTAGCTTACGATCTGCTTCAAGAATGGTCCTATGATGCATATTTTGTGAAAGGTGAAGATCCATGCATGGTGTAGTGGCCACATCTATAGGTGATATAGCCACCACCTCAATTCCAGTATACATCACCACTACAGATGCAGTTTATTCCATCTCAATCACAACTGCAAGTTGCACCATAGCCGCAGTTCGTGCCAAGACCACAGTACACCCAAACCTCAATGGCCCCGTCACAGGTGCAGTATGTCCAAGTAGTCCACTACGTTCAGAAGCAGCTAAATCCCCCACAACATCTAATGGCACAACCCTAGTATCAGTAGCAGGTAGCTCAACCACAATATCATCAACAAGGAGGATACCATGGAGGATTTGGATTCAGGGGAATAGGAGTTTTTGGCCATGGAGGAGGACGAGGTCGTGCATCAATCCAGTGTTACAATCGTGGGACATTTGACCACTATCAGAGCGATTGTCCCCATTTACAATGTGTGTACTGTGTGGTGAATGATCATACTATTGAAAATTTCCCTCAGTTAATTGCGACATGGCAGGATGGCAATGCTCGTTTATTACAGAATCATAATTAGTTCCATGCCCATAATCAAATACAGAACCAGCAGCAACTATAGAATCAAGGGCAGCCCCAAATTCTAGTACAAAATAAGAATATCAATCAGCCTATGAACCCATCAGTGAACCAAATATCAATTAGAATATCCACCACTGAATCAGCCTCTGCCGCAGAACCAAAATTAAGCGTCGACGGTTGCAACCATCCTAGCAAAACCTCCAATAGAGGATGTTGATGTCAAGATTGTTACTCAAGGAGACGTGACAACTAGAGAAGATGGACCGCGACCATAAGTGAGACTAGATAGAGAGAAGAAAGAACAGTTTGATGTCACAAATGAGAGAGAAACCTTTTTTGAAGCTCGCCGAGAGCTTGGAAGAAATCCTTGTAACACACCTATTTCTGGCATGCCTTCTGCTTTTGATTCTTAGTTAGAAGTTGGAGCATCATGACAGTATGGTACATAAAAATAGTTCTTCAAGAGTTTTTTATCCCTGGAAAAATATCCCGATGCTCTGGTTGAGATCAAGGATTTGATACACTGACTGGATAGAGAGTTGCAGGACTCTGCGGTGAATTATTTACAGAAGAAAAAGACGGGCAAAGAAATGTGGATGAACATCTAGATTGGGAACTATGAAGTTGATTCATTTATTCTGGATCTTGGGTCAGATGTGAACATCCTGATGAAATAGACGTGGCAGAAGATGGGGGAACCAAATCTTGGTTGATTCCTAGTGCAGCTAAGACTAGCTAATCAGGCCAAAGTTCAACCGATCGGCCGTGTGTCGAATTTCGTTGTAGATGTCGAAGGTATGAGGACTCGTGTTGATTTCGATGTAATCGAATTCGTTAATGCAGGGGTCTCCTATATCGTGCTACTAGGGATTGTATGGGCCAATGGCATCATGGTCATGATAAAATTTAAGAAGCGGTTGATGAGATTTGAGAACTAGTACATCCGAGTCATTGCCCCGATGGATTTAAATGAAGGAAGGAAATATATTGAACTAGTCAAAGATGAAGTTGTGAAAGGATCAGATCACATTTAAAATATCTCTGAGGATTACATCCATCCTAGAGCATATGGAGAACTGGGTTGGCGCAGTGCTAGCTTTGTGTCCTCTAATTTTGATGATGCGCTGGAAACTTGGGAAAACTGGATGCATGAAGTATCACTCAGAAAGTGTGGGCTGATCACGCAGTCACTATGCCATGTCACTAATGAGATCATTGAGTTGTCGATATATAAAGGACTACCAAAACAATATAGGTTCCTCGAGGAGTTTGAAGCAAAGGTATTTGAGCCTCAGTGCTTGTTGGCATTAGGAGAAGCATTGAATGCCACTCCAACACGCTGGTGGGAAATTCATAAGGAGACCATTCATGAATGGGCACAATGTTGACGGTTGATGACTGTGCACTTCGGAGATATGGAGGTATATCACACTAGGAGGTATGATGGACATAGTGGCCCTTGTATTCATCTGAGGGATGCCAGACACTGTGGGCATCATGACCCAAGGATGAGTGGGTCCATGCTTTTATTGACACATTCGATGAAATTACAAGGTCTTGGTACATATCAGCAGAGATGCACAGAGAAATCACTACTTGGGAGGAGCTCACTATTTTCTTTACGCATACCTTTGGCTTTGCAGAGGTTAGCAATGCGCTATAGATCATTCGAGATGTAGTCTTGAAAGTTGGCCCAGTCACATATCCTGTGGACCCACATGCACATTTCCATATCCAATCGATGATGGAATGCTACAACATCTCTGGAAAGCCAAAAGATGATGATGAACTGCACAATATTAACATTCCAGAGACTGAAGGAATTTGGGATGTCGCAGCACCAGATGTGCCGACAGATCCCATGACTTAACCTCTAAATATTAAGAAAGTTAACATTGGGACGGAGGAGAATCCGAAATTTTCTAATATTGGGGACTATTGCGACGAGGATACTATGAAAAAGATCATAGATCTCCTGCATGAGTTTCAAGACCTGTTCCCAACAAAATTCTTAGAAATGAAGGGGATATTGGGAGAATTAGGGGAAATGAAAATCCTGTTACAACCATATGCAAAACCAGTGCGACGGAGGCCATAGCAGTTGAATCTGCAATACAAAGAATGGGTCACGGCTACACTTGATCGGATGCTGGATGGAGGGCTTATTGAGCCTGTTGAAGAATAATAATGAATAAGTCCTATGGTGGTTAAAGACAAGAAGAATGGGAAGGTCCAAATCTGTGTCGATCTAAGTAAACTAAATGATGCTTGCATGCATGATCGCTTTCCGACACTGTTTACGGATAAGGTTCTTGAGGGAGTAGGTGGTCAAGGAATGTACTCTTTTACATATGGATTTTGTGGGTATCACCAAATCAAAATTGCAAAGGAATACCGCCACAAAACCACATTTGTCACTGAATAGGGTTGTTTTAGTACACAGTGATGCCCTTTGGGCTAAAGAACGTGCCTGTGGTATTCTCTCACATTGTTGTCGCTGCATTTAAAGATTCTATTCAGAAATTTCTGCAAGTATATATGGATGACTGGAAAACATACGGATTGATCAAGGATCACTTGGTAAACCTACACTTGATACTGGAACGGTGTCGATAGCATCATATCGCATTGAATTCAAAGAAGTGCATATTTTGTGCACCATTTGGGATACTACTGGGTCACATCATATGTAAGTAGAGGATTTTGGTTGATCCAACGAATATTGCGCTCATTTTGAGCCTACCGATACCTACAAATATGAATATGCTTTGCACGACACTGGGGCATACTGGGTACTATCGTAAGTTTATCCACAGTTATGTTGCAATTACCACTCCCATGGAGAAACTATTAAAGAAGGATCCCACATTCATATGGATCTAGGAATGTCAAAGTAGATTTGACACATTGAAGGCCAAGATGGATTCAGCACCCATACTTGTGTTCCCTTATTGGATCAAGGATTTTCATGTCCATGTCAATGCCTCGTCTGTTGCACTAGGAATGATACTCATGCAACCAGGAGAAGGATATTTGGATCATCCGATTGCCTTTTCTAGTAGGAAGTTATCCTTTGCTAAGAAGAATTACATGACCACAGAAAGAGAGAGGTTGGTGAGGATATATGTGCTATAGAAATTTAGGCATTATCTCTTGGGCGGTCACTTCAAGATGTTCACTGACCATTCAGATTTGAAATATCCGGTCAATAAGCCTATGTTGGGGGGGGAGTTCTGTCATTGGCTACTTCTATTTAAGGAATTTGATTTCGAAATCATCATGAAACTAGGATGCCTAAATGTTGGTCATGATCTTCTATTCCACATTGAGATAGGTGAAGAGCCCACCAACATTGATGATGGATTGCTAGATGCACAACTGTTTTGAGTTTATATCGCGGATGACCATTATGCACCGATAATTCATTTCTTGGCCACCGGAGTTGCACCAGAGGAAATTTCATCCAGGGAGAAGAAGTAGTTGGTCATGAAGGCTTTGTATTTCCAGTTGATTGTGGGCCACTTATACAATTGTGGACCTGATGAGATCCTGCAATAGTGTGTTCTACCTCATGAACAAGGGAAAATTCTAGAATAGCACATGCAAGAGTTGAGGGTGGACATTATGGAGGAAGGGCTACCATGCATAAGTTACTACGTGCCAGGATATGGTGTCCTACCTTGCATAATGATGCTACAGACTATGTGTGAAGCTGCAATGTCTGTCAACGTGTCGGGAGACCATCGCGATGAGATGAGATGTCGCTTGTACCATAGGAAACTTTATAACCTTTTGATAAATGGGATATGGAATTTGTGGGTCCAATCAACATGCCATGGAAGCAAACCGATGTACACTACATCATCACAGCAATTGACTATCTCACAAGGTGGGCAGAGGCTGTACCAGTTGTGGAATGCACTACTGCGACAATAGAAAATTTCATCTTTGAAAACATCATGACGTGGTTTGGATGCCCTAGGATATTGATGAGCAACTAGGGTATCCACATTATCAACCGCACAGTAAAAGCACTAATAGAGGAATTGTAGGTGCAACATAAGAAAAGCACCCCATATCATCCACAGGAAAATGGAACTGTAGAAGCCTTCAACAAAATCTTGGAAACCACGCTGACAAAGGTCTGTAAGGCTAAACGGGATGACTAAGATTTAAATATCCTTGCGATACTATGGGCATATCGCACCACTTGCAAAAGACTAACAGGGCGGATACCATTCAAAATGGTATATGGGAAAGAGGCTCATTACGCCTATGGAATAAATTGTTCCTAGTATACCCATTGCCGCAGCAACTGGTATGGGCGATGAAGATGCACTTGAGGAGCGAGCAATGCGGCTACTTTAACTGGAAGAGGGCCGCTTCACCGTGGGATTCTAGTAGCATGTCGAGAAGGATAGACAGAAGGCATGGCATGATCACCACATTAAAAACAAACAATTTTCCCAAGGAGATTTGGTGCTGTTATACAACAGCAAGTTCATAAAGCATCCAGGTAAGTTAAAAATGCACTGGTTAGGCCCGTATATTGTTCGTTCAATTACTTCTGGGGGTGTATTTTAGTTGTAGCAAATAAATGGAGTGGTGCTGCCGAAGCTCGTGAATGGTAGCTGTTTAAATCGCTATAGGACAGGGGCGGAAGGGTGCACTGCCTAAAGAAAACAAAATAGTGGGCCCATGAGTGGGGCTCGTATTCGGTTATACTATATTTGATTCAGTAGAGAATATCCAATTAACCATGGGAAATTATTGTGTCGGAATAAGGAGGTGCGATAGATAAAAGGTTGCACGTCCGCAAGAGACTGCGCTGCGGGAAGAGGGCTGTGACAAGTTGGCCCACCGGAACACGGGGGTGTGACAAACAAAAGGTTGTGCATCAGCAAGAGGCTATGCTAAGGGAAGAGGGTTGCGACAAGGTGGTCCGCTAGAACAAGGGGTGTGACAGAAAAAAGGTTGTGCATCATCAAGAGGCTACGCTGAGGAAAGAGGCTTGCGACAAGGTGGTCCACCAGAGCAAGGGGGTGCGACAGAGAAAAGGTTGCGCATCAGCAAGAGGTTGTGCTGAGGGAAGAGAGCTACAACAAGGTGGTTTGTCAGAACAAGGGGGTACGACAAACAAAAGGTTTTGCATCAGCAACAGGCCGTGTCGAGGAGAGAGGGTTGCGCCAAGGTGGTCCACTGGAATAAGGGGGTGCGATAGACAAAAGGTTATTCCTCAGTAAGAGGTTGCACTATGGGAAGAGGGTTGTGACAAGCTGGTCCGTTATACCAAGGTTGTCTGACAGGAAAATATGGCACATCTGTAGCAGGCTATGCTAAGAAGATAGGTCTATGACATTCAAAAGGGATGGGGTTGCACGACAGGAGGTCACTAGGGATAGGAAGAGTGGCTCTCAGTGTACGGGTGACTTCATGACAGTGACCGGGAGTCAGGTCAATACTCAATAACAATTGTCAAAGAAGGAAACAATGGCATGGTTGACGTCACAGTTAATGATAGCAGATATGAAGGGTAGGGTGGCAGAATCAATGACGTATTTAGCACACTCATGAAGGATCCAGTCATAATGATGCTTCCGAGTGAGTCATGATGGAATCTCAGTTGAAGTCAATGTTATGAGATGAGAAATGGTAGCTGTATGAACCCCATTAAGAAGTGTTGCACTGAGTAAAGTTGCAGAAGATTTGGGTTGGGTTGTTGAAGGAAGCTCCGCTGCATAAGGTAATGGTGGTCGAAGGGGAAATGCAGACTTCCCTAGATACAAGGAATCCTATGAGTGAGAATGATGTCTCAACAAAATTTGATGAACAAGTTGTGAGTAAACAGGTTAGTATGGGTAAGATAGAAGTCTCTGGAGAAGTCATCCTTGGCTATGTTTCTCCCATTTGGTCTGAGGTGTCGACTCAACCACCCATAAGAAATCTAGATAGGACCACAATTCCTACCACATTTGACTAAGTCTACAGGAACAGGGAACTGGGTCCATCATGCAGTGTCAGATGAGCTCAGAAGGACCAAGTGGGTAGATGTGGGTTGAGCTTGACTGCAAGGAAGGACAAAGTGGTCAAATGTGGGGCTCCAAACTAGGCTGACAGACACTTTTGAAGGGCGATAGAAAATGGAGAAAGATGTAGTATTCATAGAAGCTAGAGCACGATGGCATTGTAGGTTACACATGTCCAGAAGGTTGCTAAGTTCTTTTGTAGTTGACATTGAAGGAAGTAGTTGCAGACAAAATGTGAGTCAAAAAATATGGAAACAGTCCCACATGGATGCATGTGTGACGATTTCTTCTCTTCAGGATCGAAGAAGACACCATGGCCAGCTGACGTGGCTCGAGGATGAGCCACAAAACTATGTTGGGGGGCTATTGGTAGGGACTTGGGGTAAGTGAGTTGCATAGCACTGCAGAGGCTACACAATCTCATGCGACACTGCACAAGTCAAATATAGCGCGATAGGTGAAAAATAAACCGCTTTTGAATATTTTATGCATATTTTTGTATCAGTTGACCACATTTTGTGGATATAGGTCATTAGTGGTTAAATCAGTTAGGAGTTAGTTATAAGTGGACCTTGAATGTAAAGGTGCAAGCCTATATATAGATTAGAATTGCAATTGTACAGAAATATATAGAGATATACATAGAAGAGATGTGTCTGAGAGGAGACTGAAGTGAGAGATTGAATCTGTTGTGACCTATATGCAACTATGTGGATTGATCTTGGGTAGAAATAAAGTTCTTGTTTTGGATCTGTTGCAATGAAATTAATATGATATGATAGATATCGAGTTGAATCACTGTTGTCCTTGTTTCTCTTTCATGTGCTGTAATGTCTTTTCCTATCTTTATTTGCTGCAATCGTTCTGTTTTATGAATGATGAATGCCATACTGCTGCGATGAATAGTCAAATGATGCATTTTGTTCAATCTGTGATTGTAATAATAGATATTTGATGAATGTTGTGGTACCTAATAAATGACTCCATTAGATCTGATAGCTATGTTAATAAATCATTGATTCCCTGATCCTCCTCCTTACTACCGAAAACTTGGTTCCAAAAGCTCTCCCTCGAACATATCGGGTGAGACTTCATCCACTCTGTGGGTGTTTTTTAGAAGGGTAAAACCTATCTAAGTCAGTGCTTAGGGAGATCATGCTGCTTGGGCATCGACAGAGTGAGAACCCTTGTTGACGAGGCTTTGTTGGTGGGTTTTTGACAACAAAGTTCCAATAAAAAGCTTAAATTTTTTGTATCTTTGTGAATGTGACTATGGGTGGTTGAATGGAGGAAAAATAAAGACTATCATTTTCATTTTTCCCATGTGACCATGATGTAAAATTTAAAGGTGGCTAAAGGGATGAAGAAGAAATCATGGTATATGTTAAAGAAGATCGATGGTTAAGATATTTCGAGCGGAGATATCAATGGTGAGCATGGGATCCTCTACTGAAATTTGTGAGGTGAAATATTAAGTTGATGATCCATGGAAAGGTTATTGGCCACATTATATATACGATGGAAATAAAGGGATAAGAGAGATCGAAGGAGGTTGTACAAAACCCTAGGGAAAGTTGCATACTAAAAGGAGATATAGGAAATCAATGGAATGGAAAGGTAAGGGTTCAAGCATTTATTTAATAAACAACTTATGGTAGAGGGAAGGTAAATAAATGGAGGATAATAAATCTTCTAGAGGAAGATATACGTCAAGAAAAATGATTAGTGAGAAGCAGAATGTTAAAGGTAGAGGTTAAAATGTGTCTAAGATCGACATTCCAAGATGAGCAGTGGATCAGATCTACAGTTGAAAAAACAATCTCCCACAACATGCATGTGAAATCAAGGAAGCTCGACCCAGCAAACTTTTTATGGCCATCTACGTGATGGGTGGGAAAGCATTACACTGGGAGAAAAGTAGTAGGAGAAAACCACTCCTCCTGATCTAGAAACCACCAATGCAAGAATATTATAAAGAAAAGAGGAAGGTGCTCAGGGTCTTTATCTTTTGTTCATTGGAGAAAGAAACTGTCTCTTTGTGGAAGAATCCAACTCAAAGAAATACCTTTCCAGCGTCCAATCAGCTAGATAGGCCATGTATAAACCCGCTAAATTGTTATTTGAAATGGAGAGCGGAGGGGAAGTTAAAGCATAGGCCCTAGAATTTCATAAAATGGAGTAAATATTTGAAGATAAGGATGGTAATGTTTTTTATACTATTCTATCTTTTGGTCCAGTCCATCAGTTGAAAGGTAAATTCAGGACTTCAAATACCAAGGCACAGACTTGCATGGTGTCTATCAGTCCCAATTCCTCCATTTCTTCCTTAACCAAACCATAAAATTCCATGATTTCATTGCATGTTTCACGTCAAATTATTATTCCTCTAAAAGAGTAATAATGGATGCTGCTAAAACTAAAATACTTTTCCCTGTAAATTCTCTTGTTATCAGAAATTCCCTATAAATCCCACCATCAGTCACCATGAACTAGGAAGAATTTGTTGAACAAGACCTAATTCAACAATTCATACTTTCCCCCATTGAGGAGAAACAAATATTTTTCTCTAAATGTTTCAAAAATGATGTATCCCCTGCAAGTCAACCATTTCCCCTGATATCAGCTAGTTTAATGAATAATCCCAACTGGTCATTTCCTTATTAAGTCATCTTTTAGGTTTGGATGCAGATAGATTTATCCCATAATTTTTATTGATTTTTTTGTTTAAAATCGGCATGAACCAACCAGAGTCATGATCCCAACAATTATCTTGTCTTAAATATAATGAATTATTGGCTAAGAATATCCATTCTCAAGCAGTGAATTTCCACAAAACCAAGCATTTAGATTCCAATCCTATTAAGTTAGGATGTTTTTATTATTCAATGAGGAAAATATACAATTTCCAGAGATGGTTCTTACTGCGGAAATCAACTATAATATTTTAAATTATATGAACCTTATAATGGTAGATATTTACAGAAAAATGTTTCAGAATAAGTTTCCTTGAGTCTTTCCAGATACGAAGAAAATATTACAGTTTTCCCTTAACAGAAGAATGGGAGATGAGATTTTACTGAAGGAACACACTATAATCAGGGTTTATGGTTTTTTCCATGAACCATATATCTTACCATCATTCTTAACACCATGTATTTTTGCTTTGGATTTCATTAGACATAAGTTGATTGTAGAAAATAACCACTTCATAAATTTTACGAAAGCTTCTGGATTAAATTTCCCTCCAAAATTGGACAATTTATCACAAAAAACAAGGTTGCATTCCCTATGATTGAATGTCTTCTGCAGGAAATGAATTTTAAGAAGGCTACTCGAGTGAATTATGACCCTCATCACATTATTTCTTAGAGGAGGCAGTTAAATAAGAACAAATGATTGGAACATGAGATGGTGGAAGTATTAGATGAAACGACTAATTGGATGGATTATCAGTGAGAGATGGAGGATACATAAGATTTACAGGGGAATCCATCAGCCAAGGTGAAATCAACTGCAATGATAATTCCAACCCCAATTAAAGTGGAAATAATGGGAAAAAAGACTCATTCAAAAGTTGTAGAAGTTGAGGATCAAGACTCAAAGGCACCCAAGAGGCAAACAATTGAACCAAGGGGAGAGTTGGTTGAGGATGAATGTAATAAAAAGAAAGAAAAGGTCAAATTCCAAACCTTTTGTTAGGCCACGTAATTTTCCATTTTTCCATCACTTATCAACATATATTTCATACATTTTCTTCCCATTATCGCCTATTTATCATTCCATTTTCCATCCATTTGTTGTAACTGTGCGTAAAACAGCATACTACTTCCATTGATGTTTTAAAGGGTTAATAATGATTATTTTCCTTTATCTTAGATGAATTGAAGACTATTATGCATAATTTTACTAGTGATGGTTTGTGGAGTGATTTTTCATGTACAGGACGCTCACAACTAGCTGTTACAGCCTTAACCAAAAATGCATGCCACATAAGAACACCTTGATTCACGTCTCGATTTTCAAGAATATGGAAATGACTCTCAACAATCCGAAACATGGGTTTTGTGTGTAACAGCCTCATTTACCTGATTTGTATGGAAATTTCCAAACAAAGCCACGATTTTTTATATACAAGTTCCTCATTTCCATGGGATAATTTTATGTATAAATATGTAACCAATGTCATTGAGAAAAGGAGAGAAATCAATATTATGTTGTAGGATTTGATCCAGGTCTATTGTAATCATTCCATTTTGATAATACATGCTGGCAGTTTCTTCATTCTAGAGTTGTAGACTTTCATTTTGGAGATCTAGCTCTGCTCAGTGGAGGAAGGGCCCTCTTCCTTAAGAATATGCTGGTAGTGTTGATTGTAGCGGTTTTATTTTGTAGATGTGTTTATTTGTTAGTTCATGCTTTCATTCATTTATCATAGTTGTTTTTATTATTTATTTCATGCTTTCATTAGATTTATCACTGTAGTTTTTCTATTAATTCATATTGATAGATCGTTGGCCAACATAGCATTTCTTTCATATTTGTGTATTTAGATCTTTCGTCATAATAATTGATTTTGTTGAAGTGTGATTAGATTTACAGTTTGGATTTACAAAAATGATTAGGGTTTGTTTTATTTTCAAGACGGTGTGATCTAGTTTATAATGAGTTTTGATTTCATACCAATAGATAACAATGCCAGGTAGAAATTGTACTTGCATAGATCTTGCACGATAGCTTTGAAATAAAATACTTCCTCGGATTGACAATTTATGTTTAGAACTGTGCATGTTAAGTTTTAACTAACTGGCATATAGTGGGCCCAACATTTTGGCGTCGTTGCCAAGGAAGTTATCAATGGTGCAAAAGTACATCTGACATTGTTTTGTAGATGCATTGTTAAAGTAGGGAATGTCGGTTGCATGATTACATTTTAGTTTATTGAATTTATTTTGAGTGTGAATTTTTCGTCTTTACATTCAGTTTTATTTCATTTTCAATTTTTTGAGCATAAATATTATTATTCCCCTTAGTGGTGTTGTAAGCACCACCCATTCTACTGACAAGTTGACAGGAACATTCGAATGACGAGCCTTAGAATATCACATGAAGAATCTGTGAAGAGATGGTAGGTAAGAAAGATGGAGAAGTTGTTACCTTTGAATTTCCCATCAGAGACTCGGGAAGAGTGGTGCCAACAAAAAGCATCCCCCCACATGTTCTACCAAATTTTTACAGTTTGGAAAATGAAGACCCTGATGTATTTTTATTTCAATTTGAAGTACTTTGTAGAGGATATGATTTTTGTTCTAATGATCAAAAGTTGAATTTGTTTCCCCTTACTCTAAAAGGAACAACCCTCATATGGTTCATGAGCCTCGGTGGGAATTGTATACAAACTTGGGAAGACATGAAACATGTATTCTTGAAAAGGTATCAAGATTATTGCAGGGTCAATGAAGACATCTTCGAAATGACACAAGGAGAAGAAGAGATTCTAGAGGAACACATAGAATGCTTTCAATATAACCTCCAAACATCCAAACAAAGGAAACTAGGGAAGGATACCTTAAAAACACTTCTACTCAAGGGAAGCCAAGCTGACTATTTAGAAATACTAAACCTGATGGGACCAGGTTATGTATTCAAGTTAGCATATGATGATATTTGTGAGTTACGTAGAAGGTATTAAAGAGGAAACTTCAAGACTGGTAAGAATTATAGTAAACCTTCTTTTCAATATTTGAAATCTGCTGCAAGAACAAGAGTTATAAGAGTTGAAATCAACAATTTTTTTAAAATCATAAAGTTGATTCACAATTGGGTGTTTTGCAGGATAAGGAAAAGCAGGAGGAAATAAGAGAAGGGATTTCCCTTTGGGTAGTCTTGAAAGTTGTGGTATATGTGACTTAAAGAATTCCACGGATTGTTTCCCCTCCATACTCTGGATGAAAGCAACATATCAAAGAGATATGGTAGTTGCAGCCAACTCATTGCAACAGTCATGTCAACCATGGCCTACATCTATGGTTCAAAACTCTATCCCTCCATTTCCTTACTTTCATACTTAGTCATTGAATACTCTTCCACCATGGCAATTGTTGCAGCCTCAATTTAACTCTTACCTACCTTATCTACAAGGTTGGAATGGCCTATCTTATGATCACATGGCCACTCTCCCTTATGCTACAACACAACTTGGTCCTTCAATATCAACCTCACAAACCAATCCTCTACATCAGCCACATCTATCTTCTCATCAAACTCCTTGGTATCCAACACAATTTCCTGTCCAATCCACCCTCAACCCTAACCATAATAAAACAATACAGTATGCTTATAGTGCTGAACTGCAAAAATTTCCAACATTTCCCTCATATTCTACCTCACCTACACCACTGCAAAAAGACGATGCAATGTTGCAGCAAATCCATACGAGGCCTAAACATGTTTTAAATCCAATATTTGTAGATGGATTTTCTTCTAGTCCTCATAAGAAAGCAGACAAGATCAACATGCCACATGTAACATTTGATGACGGACAAACATTGGAACCAAAAATTGAAGCATCATTTACATCATTAGATCTGAATCTCTTATGCATTGAGGAAGATCAGTTTACTAAGGAGATTCATGGTGTAACATCCATGAGAAATCAAGGGAACAAAGACTATATTGAAGCTTGGTTTCAATATGTCATCGGTCTGTAACATCATTCCATACTTCACCAATTCTTGGAACCATCATTTCAAGGGAAGTTGATCTCTCATATCCTAGCATTCATAAAGTTATATTTTTCTGTTGGGAGTATGAGCATACTTGAGTCACTTCTTCGAAAGTGGCTCCATTGGAAATATGCATAAACTTGAATAATTTTTATATTTCCAAGTAGAATAGGGTAGGATAGAGTAACAGAATAAAACCATGCTTTTATTTTTTTTATTTTTTTTTATTTTTGAATAAGTATGCTCTCTTCCTGCGCCTTGTTGCAATCTGGAAGATCAGAAAGTAGAAAGTTAAGGAATGGGTATGAGATGTTTTCAAGAATGTTTTGGAATTTGTAACGTCCCCGACCCTCTAGCCGACGAAGAGGACACTACCATGGCTTTAACCATCCAGGAAGGCCCCATGAACTTGTGCATTCATAAAATGTTTAAATGTTGAAAACAAAATGCTTTGAACTAGAACATGCATACATGATCATTTATCATACAGAAGAAGAAAACATACATTCATACAAGCACTCAACATGTTCATCACATTCATTAACAGAAAATATGATTGCAGAAGTAAAATAGACAAGATTACTTATCTTATAAAGAAATCGTTCCACAACCAGTTACGTCGCTACAACGTTCCACCCAACCACAGGCCAGCATGCTCCTTAACCTGCCACCCCCGAGCTAGGCATGATTCACCAAGGAAAAAGGAACAAGCAGGCTTACACATAGACAAGGATACACAAAACACAGCCAAGCCAACACAGTTGGGTTTATCAGGCCATCAACGAGACAGCCAAGCCAACATGGTCAGGTTTATCAGGCCATCCATTAGTTAGAAAAGGCTAAATGCTAAGCTGGTAAGCTCATGTATGAGCTAGGAACACCTACACCAGAACTAGCTTGACTTCTAATACACCCACACACACCCAACACAAGGAATCAGTCCCTTCTCTCAGGCCCTGACTTCCCTTCTAGTGCTACTCAGGGGTTGTGGAGAAGAAAGCTAACCCTCTAGCTCTGTATGTGTGGTTTCCAAACACACCAAGTTTATCAAGCAAGCCAAGCCCCCATCCCTGCTCCCAACATAGTCCGAAGACCAACCCTTACACACATGCAAACAATCAACAGTTACAGCTTAAACAGGGAAAACGAATCCCAAGCAAATTACAACAGTCCCAAAACGTATCAATAAACACAGCTCACGACATGGGGAAAACAACAGTCTGTCTTGGGCAACGAAGCAATCTGAAAAGACTTACACAAGCCACACCGGGGAAGAAGATACAGACTCTCAACCTGTGCGTGAGGAAAACTTGCACCAGACCCCAAAATACAGAGGGAAAACACACCAGATTCCACTCTGTGGAAAAATGTGAATGACAATCGATAAGCGGCTCCCCTCTTGGATGTAAGAGGTCAAACAGAAAAGATGCCTGTGCGTGAGAATGAGCAAACTACAATCACTACATGAGAATGAACAGACAATGGAGAGGACGTGTATTCAGAAGATCGTGTGTTTAAGCACCATCGTGGAGAGAGTGGAGAGAGTGGAGAGATTCTACTTCATTTTCCCAACATGAGGTTCCATTGCTAGTGGAGTGTGCGGGTGGGAAAGGACTGACAATCCTGCCACCCCCACTCCCAAACAATAACTGCCTCAACTACCCAGCAGAATGTTTAAGGTGGTAGTTGGATAAAACAAGGGAATTTGAGCAATTCAAATAGGGTGGTGACACATGCATTTTTCCCCCATAGCCCAAGGTTTGACAATCCCCCCCTCCCCCCCTTATCCTTGTGAAAATCATGCCCCTTCTCAATTTAGTTACCGTGAACATAGCTGGTTGGGTTATTTAATTAAAGTTGCATATTTACATGATGACAAACTTAATATATGATGCATGCCCCGATATACCATCGGTGACAATTTCAATCTGAAACATAGCATAACAAATCGATGGTAGGGCCTTGGCCTTTAGCTCCGCACCATGATTATTCAATATATATACATCTTATACGTCAAATGCAACGGGGTCAAAACTGGGGTGTTACAAAATTGTTGACTATTTGAGCAAAATGCTTAAATCATTTTTGTCTTCAATGTTCAAAATTTAATTTTCTCTATTTGTTACCAAAAAAAAAACTTTCCTGAAAACAAAATTACAGTAATTAGGGAAGGTGAATGAAGGATCCATAGGAAAATGAGCCAAATATTATTGAACCCTTCAAGCTAGAACTTGGGCATGAATTTGTTAGCTGCAACACTCAACTGTGATTGATTACTGTCATCTCTAACAATGAGTTGCAAGACCCAGTTGTAACTCATTACTGTCAGTTGTAACAGTCAGCTGCAACACCCAGCTACGACTCTCTTGTAGGTGATAATTTATGAATCTAAGATATGTGTGTGTTTCACATCATGATATGTATTTAGTTTTCATTTATATATAACATATCCATAAAAAATACACATGCTCTATTTAAGCATTATATCATTTTTAAGAGTTGCAGCTGCGGCTGCAACAGACTGTGTAAGTCAATCTAGGTGCTTAATGCTTGAAATTTGTTTGTATGGGTGTGTGATATATTTAAATTTACATCATTAAAAATATTCACGCCTATTCCGGTCACTTTTGGGGGGTCAAATTTCATTTATTAAATTTTTGGTGGCATTTTGGCTTGAAACATTTACTGAAACACAGTCGGGACAGTCCATTTTTGGGAGACCAAATGGGCCTATTTTTAAAATTTGTTTACATCCCAAGTAACCCTTTGAATATAGTTTCCAAAACAATTTGAATTTTTAATATTGGGTATCAAACGAAAAATTTATGGCCAAAATACTGACGGGGTGTCAAGCAGGAAACTTAGGAACAAAGCTGAGATAGTCAATTTTTGGATGCCTTATTGGATATATCTTGCAAACTTGTTTCATTGGTATATTCCCCTATGAATCTAGTTTACAACTCAATTTGAATCAACTCCATTCTTATATCGTATGCAAATTATATGACCAAAATAGCGACTACCTATCACAAATCAACATTCCTAAAACTCTCTTTCCCCGACTATTCATTGGCTAATTTGACCCATCAATTCTTATTGGATTCAAAACCTATTACGAATGGAGATACCTAGATGAATTTATTTTCATATCCAATTTGAATCACATCAATCCATTATCAAACGAAAATGTTAAGCCTAAAACCGTGACTGTTGGTCTAGTCCATAATTTGAAAAAACACCTTGTCATGCAGGATGTTACTGAGTGATTTGGAATATCGTTACATATAATTTTAAAAACATGTTTCTAAGGGAAATATGCCTATGAATTTACTTTCGTTTGGCTTTGGAATCACTCAAATTGGACAAGGAAATAAGAATCTATGATCAAAATACTGTTGGTGAGTCTAGATGGACATTGCTCTCCCGCGGGTATAAAATGGATTTTGCTTTGTTCATTTTTATTTGGATTTGTTTTATAAGTAATTGATTGGTTTTTTTTTCATTAGTGTTGGGTGAACAGAGACCAATCATCTCTCTTCTTCCATCATCTCATGTTTTATTGTAGGAAAGTGCTAGGTTTTTGCAGGTCCTTGGAAGAAAAATGTCAATACATGCACGAGTGACTCTTGAAGACTTTTTATCAATTTGAAAATGGTTTGAGCACATAAAAAATGGAGAGATTGATGTGAAAACCATATAGAGACCAATTTTCCATAAGTCAATTCCCATTGCTACATGCCAAGAATCCTTTACCAATTGTTGCAACAAAAAAAAAGAAACCTCTCAAGAAGCCAATTGCATTATGGTAGATTCATTCACCCTCCTCATTTCAAAACCCTAAAATCCATTCATGTCGAAGTCCCATTTTCCACTACTTATGTAGTCACCTTAACTATTTTATTTTCCATCAGTACTACATCACGACTTCACATATACTTTTTGCTTCTGAGTTTCATGTTGGTTCTATTTTTTACTATGGTTCTTCACAATAATTTATTTTGTACTCATATTAGATGATGTGGAATTCATTAAGGTCCAAATTCCAATGGTCTTGTCCCATCGACTTCGACACATCATCTGGGATCAAGATTAGAGTTTTATAGTGCCCTGGTATCTGCATAAATCAATGGCAAATTTCCTTATTGTTAATCATGGGGATATATCAATGCCTCTTGATTGACAAATCTTGCAGGTGACTCGACTCTAGCACATCCATTCGTACCTATCAAGATGCACTAAGGTACTTTAGAGCTCACTGTCATCAAAGGTGAGTTGCTTCACATTGGTTAACAACATACATTAATGGCTAGTAATCCAATGATTTATTTCCATGCTCGACTTCATCACATTCATTCGCATGGTAAGAATTGTACCTCGGTTTTGTAGCAGCTGAAGATTATGTGATCTAATGGTTTCAACAGTGATTTGCAGCATCATTTGTTTCAGTAGTTTTGCAATTCCTTTCCATTTTCATTCCAGCAGTTGATTTTCAGAATAAGGGAAGGAACTTTTTGTTTTTTTGGTAGAATTCCTCCTTATCAATTGTCTCATCAGTTAGTCTTACATGCAACTAGCAAAACATCATTTTAGATCAGATTCAACCTCGTTCAGTTTTATATCTCATATACATCTTTCTTAGCAATAGTTTTTCCTACATCAGCTCCAGCAGCATCAGTACATTCATGTCAACCAAGGCTTCCATGGAGGTAACACTTGAAGTAAAATAGCATGAGTTTTTTATTTATTAAATATTTAGGGAAATGTCATGAAGAACCACTAAGCATTATCCATTTCCATTTTCTATATAGCATTTTTTTCTATTTCCCACTCAATTCTAACACTTCATTATTCATGCACATCCAATTCAAAGTCCTACCCCAACACCTCACCAACCCAACTGTCCAAACATGAAAATAATCAAAGGATACCTTATTCTTGTCACACAAGAACCAACAATAGGAAGTCTTATTGCTGCCACACAAGAACCAGCAGTAAGAAATTGATCAAAATATTTATTGAAGAATTAGTGTGAAATGAAGGCATGCACTGCATTCAGTTTATTGGATTCATGCTTGATTAATGCATGCATCAATTCACTTCTACACAATTGTTGCAAGTTTCCAAGTTACCTTCGATTGGCAATCAAGTTACAATTCATTGACATAGTATTTGATATCTATAATGGAGTATTTAAAGGACACTTGTTGTTGTTGTTAAGATGATCTAAGATATTGTTTATAACACTTTGATGGCAATACTATAACAGAGTTCATGGAAATTAACTAGTCCAAGCTTGAAACAAGTTGCAAGGTGTTGCACATTATTTTCATGCTTGCTGATACACATCATTGTTTGAAAGCGGTTTATATTATCATAAGATTTACCAATGGAGCATGATAATCATTTATTGTGTAGTAGCATGGTGGTTTTGTGGAATCCTCTCTTGCAATTATGAAGATAGTTTTATAGCTGATTACACCAATGCTAATAGAAGGGAGTCATTATTAAAAGGAAATTCAAACATTTTCTGTAGTGGCTTGTTTCAGAGGCACTTTTCCCATAGTTATTAAAAGCAACAGAAGAAGCCTATGTTGCCATACAATAGGAAAAATTGTTGCTCCTATCAAGATTTTCTCTTCATGAATGATTGGGGTTTGTTGTTATTTGGAAATGGTGTTTATGCTCATAAAATATGCAGGGATGTATGACGTTGTTTATGTTTGTTGAAGGCATGGAAATTTGATGGCAATGAGTTGAGATGAATATAGGATATGAGTGCTAATGAATAAAACCTCTATTTGTACTATTTCTCTTTTTACTATTTTCATCACCCAATCAATAACATTAATGCCTATTCCAAGATTACAAGTACAACAATTTGAGTCAATTTGCAGAATCTTCTTGAAGATATAATCATCTGGTTTCTCGACTCACAATTCAAGGCATCCACAACAAAATTTTGAAGAAGGCATGATAATTGGGAAGAAGAATTTGAGTAGCATTGAACAATGGTACCCCTGGTGGGTAGCAAGTATCTTATTCTTGTGAGATTTCTTATTACAGCATATTGAAACAAAGCTGGAATACAACAACCTGTAGCAACCCTGATACATTTAGGCTAGCAAATTGAAGGCATTTTTGGAAACCAGGGATAAAGTTGAGTATTCCATGTTTGGTTGATATTTGAGCTATAATAGTCATTGCAGACTTTCGGTGAGCTGATTTGAGAAATGGGCCAGTTGTTAAAGATGAAAATGTTTTTGAAAATTCGAGAATCCTTGAATGTTGCATATATTGGTTTATATATTCCAAGGCATCAGAGAATGACAACATGTTAATTTTAGCGGAGATGGCTACTTTACAACTAAGATAACAACTCATGCTTTCCATGAGGACATGAAAAATTATTTAGTTTGGGGAAGGAGATACTATGCCTGTTGGTTTTCCATTCACATTCATATTTCTCATGCATATTGTTCCTTACATAAAATGTTGAATTTGAATTGAGCATATCTCACAAACCATGAATTGGATCCTCCTGATATTTTTATAGGGAATGCATAACATCATAAAGAACAAATATGGTAGGTTTCAGCTCAATCTAGTGCATGGTTTTCGAGAAAAGGACCATCATCACCTATAGGAAATTTGCATTTTTCTCGAAATACGTGATGTGGGTTTCTCCGAGTTTTGGTGTGGAGACGCATTAGAAAGGTAATTACTTTCTTGAAAAATTTTAGCCCAATCCAGTTTGTATTTTGTGAAATATTGGTTCAGGAAGTTTAGCTACAACACATTTTTATTCATGTTCATCTACAAAAGTGCAGAAATTTAAATGAGCATATCTTGCAATTGGTAAGCTGGATTATCATGAGGTTTGGACAAAACGTGCATAATACCAATATGAACAAGCCTATTAAGTTTCATCCCAACCCAATGTATGGTTTTCAAGAAAATTGCCATAATCACCTACAGCCAATTTGCATTTTTCTCGAAATCCATGATGTGGTTTTCTCTAAGTTTTGGTGTGGAGATGCATTAGAATGGTAATTACTTGCTTGAAAAATTTCAGCCCAACCCAATTTGTGTTTTTTGAAATATTGGTTCAGAAAGTTTAGCTGCAACACATTTTTATTCATGTTCATCTACAAAAGTGCAGAAATTGAAATGAGCATATATTGCAATTGGTAAGTTTGATTCTCATTATTTTTGGAAAGAAAGTGCATAATACCAAGATGAACAATCCTGGTAAGTTTCATCCCAATCCAATGTATGGTATTCGAGAAAATGGCCATAATCACCTACAGTCAATTTGCATTTTTCTCAAAATCCGTGATGTGGGTATCTCTAATTTTTGGTGTGTAGGTGCACTAGACTAGTATAAAATTGCCTAAAAATTTTCAACCAAACCCAGTTCATCATTTGGGAGAAAATGACTTCGGAATTTTTCTACTCAAAAGGTTGCAACACCATAAATATCTTGCCTTTTCCTGTTTCGCGCAGCTACAACACCGTAAAAATCTTTCATTTTTCCCGTTTCGGGCAGCAGCAACACCATAAAAAAAATCTTGCCTTTTTCTGTTTCGCGCAACAGTAACACCATAAAAAAATTTCCTGTTTCCCATTTCGCGCAGTTGAAACACCGTAAAAAATTTGCCTATTTTCCCATTTTACGCAGCTGCAACTCCGTAAATATTGGCCATTTTTCTGCTTCGCTCGGCTATGAATCTGTTAAATTTTTTCTCATTTTTATTCTTTTTCACAACTGCAACTCTGCCATATTTATCTTATGTACAGCTGCGACTCTGCGAAAACTTTGCTTATCTTTCTACTTTTCGCAGCTGCAACTTCACTTGCATAGTAAAATGAAAAGCAACAAGTGAATGGATGCTACACAAGTATTGGGTTGCATGAGGACATGCAACAAGTTCAATTTGGGGGTGATGTTGGGCCATGGAATTATCCATTTTTTCATCACTTATCGACATATATTTCATCCATTTTCTTCCCATTATTGCCCATTTATCATTCCATTTTCCATTCATTTGTTGTAACTATGCGTAAAACAGCATACTACTTCAATTGATTTTTTAAGTGGTTAATAATGATTATGTTCCTTTATATTTGATGAATTGAAGACTATTATGAATAATTTTACTGATGATGGTTTGTGGACTAATTTTTCATGTACAAGACGCTCACAGCTAGCTATTACAGCCTTAACTGAAAATGCATGCCACATAAGAACACCTTGATTCGCGTCTCAATTTTTGGGCATATGGAAAAGAATCTTGAAAATCTGAGACATGGGTTTTGTGCATAACAGCCTCATTTACTTGAATCTCATGAAAAATTCCAAACAAAGCCAGGGTTTTCGATATAGAGGTGGTTATTTGAGAGGGTATTTTCCAAATTTACTGTTGCAGCTGGTTCCAAAGTTGTTAGCAGTTACGACCGTGTTTCAGCTGTTACAGATCACAAGTTGGGGGTTCAGTTCCTCATTTCCATGAGATAATTTTATGTATAAATATGTAATTAATTTCAATGAGAAAAAGAGGAGAGAAAGAAATATTATGTTGTAGGGGTTGATCTAGATCTATTGTAATCATTCCATTCTGATAATGCATGCTAGTAGTTTCTTAATTCTGGAGTTGTAGACTTTCATTTTGGAGATCTAGCTCTGCTCTATGGAGGAAGGGCCCTCTTTCCTGAGCAAATTCTGGTAGTGTTGATTGTAGGTGTTTTATTTTGTAGATGTGTTTATTTTCTAGTTCATGCTTTCATTTATTTATTATAGTTGTTTTATTATTTAGTTCATGCTTTCATTAGATTTATCATAGTTGTTTTCCTCTTAATTCATCTTGATATATCGTTGGCCAACATAGCATTTCTTTCAGATTTGTGTATTTAGATCTTTCTTCATAAGAATTGATTTTGTTGAAGTGTGATTAGATTTACAGTTTCGATTTACGAAAAGGATTGGGGTTTGTTTTCTTTTCAAGACAGTGTGATCTAATTTATAATGAATTTTAATTTCATACCAATAGATAACAGTGTCAGGTAGAAATTGTGCTCGCATAGATCTTGCACAATAGCTTTAAAATAAAACACTTTCTCAGGTTGACAATTTATGTTTAGCACTCTGCATGTTAATTTTTAATTAACTAGCATATAGTGGGCCCAACACCTTTGGAATCAAGGATTATGAATTTTAAGAAGTACATGAAACATCCAGAGACAATTTCAAATAAAGAAATGACTGGTATGATAAAGATAAGCAAGATAAGGATATTTATTCAAAATAATCCTTGAAGCTATACTTAGAGGTGAGGAACATTTCAAACAAGGATTTTTCATTAGTTACTGTTAAATATCATACAAGAAATACCTTGAATCTAGAAATGGATACCAGGATTAGAATTATTGAGATGATATTGAACTTGAAATACATCCCAGTAACTGATATGATCCATCTAAATAAGTCATTTATACTAACTTAATGAAAGCCACCCTAAAGGTGTCAAAGGTGAAATCCATAGTTTCCAAGATAGAAAATCAGTTGAGACAAGAAAAGGTGGAAAACAAAGTGCATCGGCAGCTAATTAAAAAACTTCACGGAGATATCTTTATTCTGGATAGTGAGGTTGATAAAGGGAATGTAACACAATAGGTTTTGGTTGAGAAGGAAAGCACTATCCAACTGCTTCAAAAGAAATTTAAAATTCTAGAAACCCACTTGATTCAGGACTATGAATTAGCAGATCTAGAAAAATAAAAACAATTTCTATCTCAGGAATTGAATGATTACAAAGAAAAAATATTAAATCTTATTAAAGAGAAGAATAAATGGGAAAAGGAAATAGGTTTCCTTACTGCAAAGATTGATGTTTTAAATGGGAACCAACTGATTTTGGAGAGGGAAAAAGAAGATAAAAATGAAAGAGAAGTAATACCAACAACAGAGCCAAGTGCTGAAACAAATACTGAGGGCATTGTACATGTTATCTCATAGGTTATCCTAAGAGATAAACAGATAATTGGTTTAAAGAGTCAAAATCAGAACTTGGATGACGCAGTAAAAAAGAAAGAGGAATATAGGAAGCTATTGGAAAATAAAAATAAAGAGTTGCTATACAAGAATGAAAAATTGGTAAAGAAACTATGAGGACAGTTACCAGTGCAGGGAGCCAGATATCTCCTTTGGGATATGATAATTTCTGAGGCTACCAATATCAGACCATATTTGAATTATCTTAGGATAAAGAGATGGTGATTAATGTGTCCAAACAAAATTGTACAACTATGAAGGAATCCAACAAAAAACCAGTAGACATAGCCAGGAACACAATAAATTTCCTCAACATTGTGTCTCAAGAGGAATTAAGAACACTGGGAATCAAAGATACAATTGCAGTAATCACTTGGGACAAAAAGGTTGTAGGAAAGCATCAACACCTTGAAACTATTATGAAAAAATTTCTATAATGTTACATCGGGTAAAAAAATTTAACAGACCAGTTGTATCACTATTTCAAAAGGGATTTTCTTCTTTTTGGGAAAACGATGGCAGACTTATTTCACAATCAAAGTGTCAAGCATTATTAGTTAACTCCACATTGGATAATAAACAATTTAAGGACATGACTCAGTCCTTCTCTGGGAGAGTTATAATTGACAACATGGAAGTGGAGTTTGAGCTAGTAAATGTGTTTAGAATAATTGGTTCTCAATTGTGTCATGTCCCCAATTAAATAATTTCCAAATAAGACTATTTGCAAATAATGTTTCATCCACCTACTAGTTCCCTAGATTGATATGGAGACATACATTTTGTAATAAGGGGCTATGGGACCCAAAATAAATTTAGTTTACAATATTAAAATTTAAATGGGTCACATAAATGATAAATTCTAAGAAAATAAGGTGGCATGGATTCATGAAGACACTTGGAAGCTTTTGGAGCCTTTGGGTGACTAGATGGGCCTTGCACACTTGGCATGATATTCATCCAAATTCAAACACATGGTTAATGTGACATTATTGGATGGTGATGGGGTGTTAAATATAATATAATTATTGAAGGAATTTGAATTGGTAAATAAAAATAACTCCGATGGAAGAGGAAGTGACTAGAAGACAAGATGTGCCACTTGGAAGGAGACTTTATGCACTCTATGACAACAAATGATGGAAGATTCTATGACAAGTATGGCAAATACAGACCTGATTGTTGGAATATGAAAAATATGACATGTCAAGGATAAAAATAGCCACCAAGAGGTCTAATTTGGGAGTTATAGGCAGCCATTTGAATTGGGGAAAGAATTGGAGCATGAAGAGGAAGACAAGTGTCATGAGAGTTACTAAACCACTAAGATGAGTTGGAGGAAGCTCATGGATGGAAATTCAACCTTGGGAGGCCTCATGAAGTTAATAAAAGGATTTAATGAGGAATTATAATAGTTTTTTTTTATCACTTTTTAATTGGACTTTGGCATTTTGGAGAGATACTGCTTGTCCATTGCACTGTGAGTGTTCACTCTCCCTGCTTGTGCGTCGATTTCGAGGGAGTTGGATTCCTTTTCAATTTGGTTGATGGAGAGGCCATTTAGAACTATAATTGGAGACCAATGAAGGATTTTTATTTTCATTTTTACAATCCATAAATTCAAATTCTCATCTATCTCGCCATTCTCTCACTCCTTCTCCATTCCCCCACACTCTCATATGATGGTGCACCTGTTTGAGTGGTTCTTGCGCTTTGTTGAGTATAATTGTTGCCCAAGATCTGATTTATTATGTATGGATCTATAGTATTATATCCATATGCTCTATATGTCAAAATATCAGAAATACATGTTTGAAAGGATCACATTCCCATGCTCTTGAATAAATAGTTTTCATGGATTTGGCTTCACTATTGAAGTAGCTTTATATGAGATTTGTATGAGAAATTTTATTTTAGTTTAATGATGTTGGGGTAGAAATATATTATTTAATAATATGTACTTTCATTACCATATTCTATTCAACTTTAAATCCAAGGAACTCCTGTGTGAAAAGCTTTCATTCTCATGCCATTCTATCACTAGTTTTGATGGATTTTGGCTTCAATCTTGAAGTAGTTTTATACAAGAATTGTATGAAAGATATTATATGATTTGGATGATGTTGGGAAAGAAAAATATGATGCATTAATATTTAATTTCATTTCCTTATTCTCTGTGGCTTGAAATCCAATAACCTCATGTGTGAAAAGATTGCATTTCCATGCCATTGAGTCACTAGTTTCCATGACTTTGGCTTCAATCTTGAAGGAGTCTTGTATCAAATTTGTATGAGGGATGTTATCTGAGTTTGATGATGTTGTGACATCCATATATGATGTGTTACTCTATAATTTGATATCTTTATGCTCTATGGGTCTAAATCCAAGAAATCCATATGTGAAGCTATTGCAATTCCATGCTACTAATTCATTAGTTTTCATGTATTTGACTCCCATACTGAATGAGTTGTATACCAGACTTGTATGAGGGGGTTTATATGGTTTTTAATACTATTGGAGAATAAATTTTTATTCTGTATATTTTCCCTATATGTCACATCCTGATCTGAACCTTTAACTCTACCTATCTTATGTCAAAATCAAGCTAGTTATGCAATTTCCCCATAAGCAATTTCACTTAAAGTTATCAAAAAAAGGTGGAACTCTATATCCAGTTTGAAGAACTAAAAAACATGTGTAATGAATTTACATGATTTCTTATATCATTCCCCATACTCTGCTTACAAATTTTGGAGTTTCATACATGAGTTGGGAATCCTAGTTGGCCTACACCTTAGGGGGGATTTCATCACAATTTCCAAGTATTTTTTGGTATTTTTGTCATCAGCCCCAAATAAGGTTTTAGAGGTCTAAAGTCTGATACAAATTATCCATAAACCACCTTGCGATGTTTCATCTCCTTTCAAATTCAGTGCCATTTGGTGAAAGTTGGAACCCTCTCGAGTCATGACTAGTTAAGCTTGATTTTTTTCTAATTTGTAATTTTCTCCAAATATCCAAAAAAGGGACATTACAAACTATCACCTATCTCTTATCTAGACTATGTGGAATTGAGAGTGCTATAAAAGGAAATGGAAAGTCTAGAGTTTCCAACTAGAGATCAGTGGAATATCATACAGAAATTTGGCAAGTTGAAATACATATTACATTAGTGAAGAACTTCATATTAAGGCCCGAGTTACTTTGAAGACAAGCATATTTTGAATAAGTTCATAAAAATTCCATGTAGATAAGGAAATTATTTTGTTAGGAGTTAATTGAAAGATGTAATAAGAAAGTTACAAATTACTATTTTCAGGATGTAGGTAGTTAGCAGCTCAAGGAGCAATCTTGATGTATTTAATTACCATTTTGAAATGAAATGAGGGTTGAAATCCATGAGAAAGAGCTAAATTTTTGTAACAGAGTTTCCACGTTAATAAAATTGCAGATCCAAGCAAGTTTTTATTAGTTATTCTTGTGTTGTTCTTATTACAATATGTATTTCCTTTCCTTATTGTGAATGTATTTCCTATTATCTTAATCATTTTGTTATCTTTCATTCTTTGATACGTGTATATTGAATCATAATTCATATGTTTATGCTCTGGTTTTTTTATTTCAAGCATCCACAAACTTTTTCCTCTAAATTTAATATTGGATTCTTCTTTCGATTCCCATGTTAATAGACTGTTTCTTTTTGTTCATCACCGCCATACAATAAATTAACTAATTGTAAAAGAGTAATTATCTTACCCTTGTGAAGAAATTTTTTTTCAAAGAACTATTATTTAACTTGTGATTTCAACTTCATGCCCAATGTTAGCCACTTGTTTCAACCATTACAATCCTTAAAATTATTTCGTTGAAGATATTTCTGGCTTTTGTGTTTATTTATTGAGAGATCCCTCTCTACTAGGAAAGAATCCAACTTTCCTCCTAAATATTGGTTTTGTGGTTACCTTAGAATTATCCTTCCACAACCAATGGTAAAACCCAAGAGATAACAAGATGCATTAGTTGACAAGATGCATTAGTTAATCTCTACCCATATAGTATTTTGTTGAAACAGAGCCATCGATGGGGGTTCACTCTCTGTCGACACCCTTAACTCAGTGATGTCCCTAAGCACCGGCCCAAATAGGTTTCACCCTGTCCAGAAACACCTACGAATAATATGACGTCTGACCCGAGATGTTCAAGGGAGAGCTGTCGAAATCACATTTACGTAGTAGGAAGGATGTGTTTGTGGATATGTTGTCTATCTATCACATCATTACATCAGCGATCAAACATAGATTTATTATCAGAGATCCATACCATCAATCATAATATCACACCAATATAATTACTTATAAACATATCAATCACCATAACATGCTTTACAACACAAAAAATTGCATGATTTAGAAAGAACCATCATATTGCGGTATCAACTTGTAACATCCCCATACCCCATAATGCAGATAAATAAATAAAAATTCTTCAATAATCCTTATTCTCCTTTCAAAGCATAGGGAATGGACATTAACACACCCTTAAACCTTCATTCTCAGGCTTAGAAACCACTACAACAGTTGTTCCACCCTTGACAAATCCCTTCTGCAAGTGAAACACCTTTTCTGCACCGAACCTGTCCTTTCTACAGTCCACATTTTGCACTTCCTTTTTCCACCCTTTCGACCTTGAAAATTGGAAATCACAAACATAATGTGCAGCAGAAATATTGAACCACCCTTGCGCCTTCTGCCTTCAACACTTTTTCTTTCTTCCCTTCCGACCTTAGAATTCAAGAATTAGAAACATCATGTGTGACAGAAAAATAAAACCACTCTTCCACCTTCTGCCTTCCACACTTCCTCTTTCCAAACTTCTGACCTTGGAAATCGAGAATCAAAAACTTAATGTGCGATGGAAACATTGAACCACTCTTTCGCCTTCTGCACATCCACTTTCCTCCCTTTCGACCTCAGAACTCGGGAATAAAAAACATAGCATTTAATGGAATCCTTCAACCTTGGTTCCTCCTTCCACCCTCCACGCTTCCGCTTTCCACCTTTTTGACCTCAAAACTCAAACATCAGAAATGTAAATTTTGATAGAGTCTTTCGACCACGGTTCCACCTTCTGCACTTCCGCTTTCTACCATTTCGACCTCAAAACTCGGAAGTTAGAAACATAAAGTTCGATGGAAATAGTTTTCCCACTTTCCACCTTCTAATTTCCACACTTCTGCCTTCCACTGTGGAACTCGAAAATCAGGAAGACAACTTTTGACCTTAGCCTTAGCTTGCACTTTCAACTTCCGCTTTCCGAGCTCAGACTTCAAAAACCTGAAATTTAACTTTTTCCTTATAACTTTTATGAACTTTTTTGCTTCCTCCCTCTGCCTCCTGCAAGAGGATCCTAGGGTGCGGAAACACAACATTTATTACCTTAGCTTCATTTTTGGCCCTGTAACCAGGCTTCTAGCCTCCATAACCAAAATCAGAAATGCATTGAAACATAAAAGGAAAATATAGATACACATGAAGAAACATTCATTAATAGTAAATTCTACTAAAACATTGCAAGCATTCATCATATTGATTCATTCACGCATTCATTCATAAGCAACTACATTGCATAAATAGAATAACATAGAATACTTATCTTGGAGATCAATATGTTCCGCAACTAGCTATGTCGCTAGAACGTTCCACCCATCCATAGTTCAGTGTGTTCATTAATCTCTTAACACACTTCCACCCCTGAGCTGGGCATGATTTCCATAAGCAACTAGGGAACAACACGCTCCCACATAGCCATAACACATCAAAACAAAGTCAAACCAACATACAGTTGGGGTTTCTCAAACTATCCAGCCAAGGGTTACACACATGGCCAACATGCACAACAGGACACAGCCAAGCCAATATCCAAATGGGTTTCACGGGATGCCCTTCCAAGCCAATATATAATTGGGTTTCACATGGTGTCAAGGCAATGAAAAGGTAGAATTTCTAATATAGTGAACTCAACCACAGAGCTATGGACACCTACACTAGATCTATCCATCTTGGAATCCCACAATACCTACACACCCAACACAAGGAAGTATTCCATTCACTTCTACACAATTCCCTCATGCCATACCTTCTCTTCTAGTTCTCCTCTGGGTGTGCATTAAGGATCTTCCAGCCCCTCTTGATATGTCTGTGAGGTTCCTCTCTTCACTAGGTTTCTCATCCAATTCTGGGCCTCTTCTTCTCCTAAGTATTTCAAACCAAAATAGAGATGCACATCACAACATTCCACAATGTAAACACAACCAAAACATGCTCCACTCACTCTGTAAAAGAGGAGACCACTGCAAAAACACCTTCGTCCACTCATGGGAGTAAGAAAACCATTCTAAACAATGAACCACTTAACAACAGCACTAGGGAAACTAAAGAGGACCACACTCTCACAAAATCGATAGATCTCCACTTCCCATTTACTCAGCAAAACACAACTCAACCATTCTTCTACGAGTCGGGGTAGTAAACCACCAACAATGCGCATGAACCAACTGATCAAAAATTATAGAATGGTGTCCTCCCTCAATGAGGAACAACAACAAAACCCTTCTGCGACTGAGGGGAAGGAAGGACTGGAACGCATCATGTGCTTAATTGTTGCAAAAGCAAGAATGCATCTTCCCATACTGTAGACTTTCAGGCTTGCTCAAAAAAGCAATCATACTTTCATGCCTTGCTCTACCTAAGGCATTAACTGCCTCATCCAACTTCTGAAAGAAGTTAATGATTGAGGATAGAGGGAAAAAGGTACCTGAGGATTCATGGGTTTCCCCATTGACATCTGGTCACACCCTATTGGCTCAGGGGGTTTGACTAACTCCCCACCCTATCCCTTGTGGAATCATGCCCCCATATCTTTCATGTTGTAGTCCCATATCTATTTTTGGTATTTCATTAATTACATAGTGTTAAATTTCCATATGCTTAGCTAAGACATTAGTATTTTATTTCATAACAAAACCATATAAACAGAATCACTGAAAGATAGAAAAGCACAACCATACAAAAGGAACACAAAGATTTATCCTGGGAAAACCCTAAAGGGAAAAACCCAGCAAAAGCTTCCTCAATATAGATGCCCCAAAAAGATAAAAGATAAAACCAGCAAGGAGATCAAAGCCTGATCCTCCTCCTTCTCCATCTACTTCTCTTCTCCACTAATGCGCTACACAAGTGAGAGTGTGTGTCACTAATGAGGAGCACTACACCTCTATTTATATGCATCCGTTCACTTAAGTTAACTCATTTGACATGTAGGCTCGAGTTAAATCATGTAGGCTCGAGTTACACATGTAGGCTCAAGTAACCACACTGGGGTGCTAATGACCCACCTTTACAATTAGAGGGGACTACCTCATGACTCTTATTAGATCTTCCGATTAGGAGCATCGGGGTACAATGTAATACAAGTGGTTCTCCTGGTAGGACCATCTTGGACCAAAAAAAAGATACATATAGAATATTCTTCGAAGTTACAATATTTCAACACTCCCCCTTAACGAGAAGGGTATTCTACAGCAACATCAACAACAACAAGAGTAGAGATAGGGGACATCATCAACATCATTAGTGTAACACATCTATAAATCATTGGAATCTTTTCAACATCATGTAGTCTTCATCTTCAATCATCAGCAACATCTTCAGTCTTTGATCCGCAACATCTTCAGCATTTTGATCTTTCAATTAGCAACGAAATATTCAGCACTTGGACCTTTCGATCAGCAACATCTTCAGCATTTTGATCTTTCAATTAGCAACGAAATATTCAGCACTTGGACCTTTCGATCAGCAACATCTTCAGCAATTTGACTGTTCAATCAACAACAACATCTTCAGCATTTTGACCTTTCGATCAGCAACATCTTCAGCACTTTGACTTTTCGATCAGCAACAATATCTTCAGTATTTTGTCCTTTTGATCAGCAACATTTTCATCATTTTGACTTTTCTATCAGCAACAACATCTTCAGCACCTTGACCTTTCGATCAGCAACAACATCTTCAGTACTTTGATCTCTCGATCAGCAATATCATCATCAACACTTTTCCCTTTCGATCAGCAGCAACATCATCATCATCATATTTTGATCTGTCGATCATAATCATCATCACATTCTGAGCTTTCGATCAGAAACATCATCATCATAGAAACATCATCATCATACTCTGATCTTTCGATCATAAACATCATAATCATAGCGTGTCATCATCATACTCTGATCTTTTAGATCAGTACGTCATCATCATCATACTCTGATCTTTCGATCAGTACGGCATCATCATCATCAGCAACAACCTGCAATCCATAACTCAAAGACAAAAAAATATTTGGATCATTTTTGGACTTAAAGTCCAGGGATGATACAATCCCACCACATTCTCGACAACCAAAGTTACCGGATTGATTACGGGAGAATCGGTCCCTATCAATTTAGGACTAAGTCCAAGTACGATGCAATCCTACCACATTCTCGACGACTGAAGTCACCGGATACAATTACGGGATAATCACTCCCTATCACTTTAGGACTTGAGTCCAAGGATGATGCAATCCTACCACATTCTCGACGACCGAAGCCACCAGATACAATTACGGGATAATCACTCCCTATCACTTTAGGACTTGAGTCCAAGGATGATGCAATCCTACCACATTCTCGATGACCGAAGTCACCGTATACAATTATGGGATAATCACTCCCTATCACTTTAGGACTTGACTCCAAGGATGATGCAATCCTACCACATTCTCGACGACCGAAGTACCGGATACAATTACGGGATAATCACTCCCTATCACTTTAGGACTTGAGTCCAAGGATGATGCAATCCTACCACATTCTCGACGACCGAAGCCACCAGATACAATTACGGGATAATCACTCCCTATCACTTTAGGACTATGTCCAAGGATGATGCAATCCTACCACATTCTCGAGGATCGAGGTCACCGGATCTATTATGGACAGATGTCTTGGGATGATACCATCCCTCTTCATTCTCGAAGACCGAGGTCTCCAGATCACTTTAGGGCAAGTTCTCAGGGATGATACAATCCCACCACGTTCTCGAGGACCAAGGTCACCGGATCTATTGTGGACAGATGTCCCAGGATGATACAATCCCTCTTCATTCTCGAAGACTGAGGTCTCTGGATCACTTTAGGGCAAGTGCCCAGGGATGATAAAATCCCACTGCAACATCACTACTCCCCCTTTCGAGGAAGATCTTTTCGAACCACACCAATCTTGTCTCGAAAGTGTTTGAACTCTACTCAAGGAAGAGGCTTCGTCAGTACATCATCATTTAAACCATCATCATATACATCTTCAGTATGTGAATACTGAACTATCACCATCTGTATCTCCAGTATGTGAATACCGAAAGCATCATCATCTATATCTTCAGTATAGAAATACTGAATCACCATCATCTGTATCTACAGTATGTAAATACTGAAATATCATCTATATCTTCAGTATGGGAATACTGAAATCATCATCATCTATATATTCAGTATAGAAATACTGAATCACCATCATCTGCATCTACAGTATCATCATCTGCATCTTATCTTGTATGTAGAAATACCGGATTTCTACGTGTTACATCGGAACATAGGGTTCTTTGTCATCACAACTATGTTTATCACATAGAATCATTGTAGTGTCCATCTTCAGGTCAAAGAGACCTGATATCAGCTTCTAAAGCCATATGGATTTACAACTTAGTAGAGCAATCTGTTATATATTCTACTTCAACCGTGCTAAGATAAACACTGGACTGTTTCCTACTAAACCATGAACTCATAGCAGACCTCAAACAAAAGCATCTACCTGATGTGCTTTTCCTGTCTGAGATACTTCTAGCCCAATCTGCATCTGTGTAGCCATACAATATATACTCATGGTTACCATCATAGTATAGACCAAAGTCTATAGTCCCTTTCAGATATCTCATCACATGTTTTGCAGCTACTAGGTGAACCCGTCTTAGTTGAACAAGATATTGACTTAAGGTGTTTACAACAAAACAAATGTATGGTCTGGTATTTGTTAAGCACATCAATGACTCAATGATCTGTCTATAGTGAGTCACATCCACTAACTCTAATGAGTCATCAGCTAACAGCTTCAGGTTGGAGTCCATGGGTGTGGCCATGACTTTGCATTCCAACATATTGAATCTCTTCAATATCTCTACCACATACTTTCCTTGGTTGAGAAATATTCCTTCTGAACTTTGCCATACTTCCAGACCTAGGAAATAGTACATTAATCCAAGGTCTTTCATCTCAAATTCTTCTACTAGTTTCTTCTTGCTTTCCATGATCTATTTCTCATTCCCTGTTAAGAATAAGTCATCCACATATAGTAATAGAATGACAGGTACATCTTCTACAACCTTGTAGGAAAGGTTAGGATCGACTTTACTCTTGGCAAAGCCCATGCTCATCAGGAAACTATCTATTCTTCCATACCAAGATTTGGGAGCTTACTTCAGGCCATAGAAGGCCTTCTTCAACTTGCATACTTGATTCCTTCTGTCTTCAACTTCAAATCCTCGTGACTATTGGATGTAAGACTCTTCCTCAATCATACCATTAAGGAAGGCTTGTCTTTACTTCATCATGGAAGAA
This sequence comes from Pseudotsuga menziesii, assembly GCA_001517045.1. Lineage (NCBI taxonomy): Eukaryota > Viridiplantae > Streptophyta > Pinopsida > Pinales > Pinaceae > Pseudotsuga > Pseudotsuga menziesii. The sequence goes on from LPNX010787311.1 coordinate 1,565,790, forward strand.
ACTACCATGATAGTTTTGAAGGAAGTGTACCTTGCTACCTGGAGTAAGTGTCTCTTCAGAATTAATTCCCTCTTACTAATAGAAACTTCTAGCCACAACTCTTACCTTACTTCTATCAGCAACATATATTATCTTGCAAATTCATTTGGAAGATACCACATTCTTGCTTTTCGGTTTGAGTACTATATCCCAAACATCATTCTAGTATCACAACATCTTCTATGAGTTTGTCTTCTCAGGTCATCAACATATCCTAGTCTTCTGCATTCAACCTTGAAGGTTGGAACCCACTTTACTCTTGGTAAATTATCGATCCATCACAAATCTATCCATCATGTCGTACCATGTTGAACTCAGATATAAGTGGAGTATCATCTTCCCTCTTCATTCTGTACAGGTGTTTCTATGCTTGACATATACTGATCAATAGAGTATATTATGTCATAGTCTATTCTTTCTGGGGAGAATCACGAACCTTGCTTTGTACACTTGTTCCATCATATCGTATACATCATTCCCCATGATCAACTGTTATTCTTTGATCATAGCTTCTTTCATAGCATTCTTTTCTTCATCTCGAGTTATCTATTGTACCCATGGTGGTCTTCATCCTTCAAGGTGGATCTACCACTCTCCGAAGCTCTTTCTTCGGTCATGGTGTCTCTGACCCTAGGAGCTTCAGATACATGTTTATTGGAGTGAATCTTGAATTGTCATCACTTGTTCTTCGAAACAAGTCTCATCCTTCTTTTCTTGTAGGAGGTTGTACATGACCTTTCCTACAATTCAAATGCACCAGTTGCATGGTTAGAACTATTTCATAAAACATATGCATAACGACAAATTCTTATGCATCATGCAACTATTTAGTCAATACAACATTCATCCATATCTCACATAAACTTTCTAGATGTCTTCCATCTCCACCATGACATTATTGAGATTGTGCACTAATCCAATATGTCAGCAAAGAGGTTTGATAAGTAGCAATGGAGATTTGTATAGCACCATGAGCTACTTACCCATCACATGCATATTAGTAGTATACAGTCATTAATGCAAACAATCTATCATGCATAACACATCGACTGAATATAATCAAATTCATAACAAAACAATATCATTAAATGACAATTGAATACTTATCTTTTGTTTGTTTCATGGGTAGACTCCTTCTTGATCATTCTACTTCATCATCTTCTTCATCCATGAAATCATCATTTCTTATCCAGATGATAAGATGGATAAGAGGCTCTTTAAGAATTGAGTTCTTCATATTCCTCATCGCTTGAGGGATCTTCTTTGAATGGTGAGAGCTTGATCTTCAATTGCTTCCATCGAGCTTATTCTTCTTCCCAAAGTCTGTTGAAAGTAATTACTTCCTTCTAGCACACATTCTTTGCATGAATGAATCCCATGATCTTGGGAGGCCATTCAAGGTGGCTATCACCACTTCTGCATTCTGGATCTTCACATTCTTCAACTGTTTTCTCAAATCCATCTTCTGATTTAAGTTCTTATCTTCAAATAGCTTGGTCAAGGAATCAAACATCTTCAGTGTCTTTGGGGAGACACTTGTGGTATAAGTTGATTCACGACTGAATCAGCAATGATCTTCTTGGCCTTGACCAAGTTCTTCTCGTGTAAGGCTTCTAGCCTCATCTCCCTCTAGAATTGGAACCTCTATACTCATGTAGGTGTCCAAACCATTTTCTTCAAAGAGATCATATACTTATAGGATTGGAATTTTTCAACTTCACCAATCTTATCATCAAGCTGATGTTATAGATCACTTTGAAATGAGAACCTCAAATGAAAATAGCAAAGGATTAGATCTTACTGATTTGAGGTGTCCGTCTTGGTTCCGAAGCACGCTGATCTAGGGTTTGTCACAGAAACCCTAATTTCAAAAACTTGGAATATTTCAGATATGATTGGCTAGAAATATATATCTCTTGAAATGGAGCTGTCCAATGTACTCCATTTCTTAAAACAGTGGAGAGAAGCTCCCGGAACAGGAAGCCCTAATTTTCCAATTTCTTCAATAGAAGTGCCTGTTACTGTTTCTGTGATATCTCCAAAATTTTGGCTCCTCTATGTCTGAAATATTGTACTGAGGTAACCTCGCATGTCCCTGATCCAAAATAATAGGTTTCATCAGAATTGGTTTCACCATTTTTCATTTATGATCCTTTTCCCAAGGTGACCTATTACAGGACTGTTCAGAAGAGCGAAGTTGTACAGAATTCCACATGTCACTGGTTCATCTTCTGAGTCTGATATTTAGACCACCAAAATCAAAGTCCGTTCCCTTTCTGGAACATCTTTAGGAATTCCATTTGGACCTCTGTAGCCCAATATATTGCAATTCTCCCCAGGTGTCCTGTTTAGGGATGAATTCTGGAAGAGGCTGGAACCCTAACTTGGAGAGAACATATATCCTGGAATACAACGAATATGAGGATTAATTTTGTACACAGTTTGCACCGGGATTTTATCTTTGGCCCTTGAAATTTTCAGCTCCTGATCCTTCACCAATATCGGGATATAGGGAATTTACCAAAACGTAGCAGTTTTAGTATTTAGAGTTTTTCTAGCTCGGGGCCAAACTAGGGTTTGACTTTCCCAGAGTTTCACCCAACCAAATTTCTTGATCCAGGTCTCTAAACTTCGGTTTTGATGAGGATAAAAATCCTATGCTGGTCTCACTCAAAAATTCCTCTTCTGTAGAAAGCCCTAATTTCCACATCGAAAACTGAAAATGCTCAGAATCAAATTCTGCTTCGACGGAAAGATGCACCCTTCAATGGAGAGTCATCATATCATAATTTTGCTAATGGATTGTGGAGAGAGACCCAAAAATTAAGAAGCCCTAGCTTCTGAAGCTGCACAATTCCTTCTTCTCAGGTTAGCTCTGATACCATGTTAAATTTCCATATGCTTAGCTAAGACATTAGTATTTTATTGCATAACAAAATCATATAAACAGGATCACTGAAAGATAGACAAGCACAACCATACAAAAGGAACACAAATATTTATCCTAGGAAAACCCTAAAGGAAAAAACCCAGCAAAATCTTCCTCAATATAGATGCCCCAAAAAGATAAAAGATAAAACCAGCAAGGAGATCAAAGCCTGGTCCTCCTCCTTCTCCATCTACTTCTCTTCTCCACTAATGCGCTACACAAGTGAGAGTGTGTGTCACTAATGAGGAGCATTACACCTCTATTTATATTCATCCGTTCACTTAAGTTAACTCATTTGACATGTAGGATCGAGTTAAATCATGTAGGCTCGAGTTACACATGTAGGCTCAAGTAACCACACTGGGGTGCTAATGATCCACCTTTACAATTAGAGGGGACTACCTCATGACTCTTATTAGATATTCCGATTAGGAGCATCGGGGAACAATGTAATACAAGTGGTTCTCCCAGTAGGACCATCGGGGACCAAAAAAATATACATATAGAATACTCTTCGAAGTTACAATATTTCAACACATAGTTACATGATACATCAAAATATACAGTGTCTGACTTAGCACCTTAATCATAGGCATCAACCTTGATCACCTTTAAACAAAATACCCAATTGATGGCACGGCCTTGGCCTTGAGCTCCTTGCCATGATTGAAATATAATATATACATCATGTACCATTTCAATACCATGGGGTCAAAACCAAGGTATCACACAACTCATTTGCATCACATCACAGGGAAAACATGAAAGAGGAAAGACATAAAACCACATTTCAATCAAAACTCCATCATGTCATATTACTTCCACATCAAACAGTTTCTCAAAATAGTCACAACAAAACATACAAGAGTCTTCCACATAGCATAAGATCATTACATTCAAATATCGTTTGCTACCGTATGATAAAAATTCTCCCAAATATTCCTCAACATTACAATCCTATCTCTATTTATAGGCTTGTGCCTTTTACAAACTTGTCCACTTAGATCAACTTCCTAACTACTTGGACCAAAACCTACAAAATAATGACCAATTGCTACAAAATTATGTCCAAGCCGACTCTTTTTCGACTTTCCTGCCTTGCGTGCCCTATTTCTCCTTGCACATCATATTTGACCTTGTGCATCACCCTCGGTGTTGCACAACTAATATTCCTCAAAAATTCCTACCAACAGGTCCGCAACACAATCTTTTGTCTCGTCATCGCGCCATGTCAACTGGAAATAGTGTAGTCACTGATTTTAATCTTGAAGTCCTAATATTTTTGTAGGAATTCTTTGAATTAATCCTTCACCTTATCACTGATTTCCATGCATTCTTTAACTTCTTGCTCCAGTGGATTCTCCAAAATATTCGCATTCACATCTCTTCGATAGTCCTGCACCGCTTGAAGTGCAGTAACTACTTTCAGTGACAGCTACACGCCAATGTCCTGAAACTCTTCAAGCTGATTCATGCACCTCTATTGACAGTCTCGCCTTCGTAACTCCCTGCTGCAACTCGTTTAATTCTACTACTTTTGTTACCTGCACAACTGGGGGCATTGTTTTGAGCGATGTCTGTAGTGTAACCAAATATACCTCTGCTTCCCTTATCTGCATGTTGAGTTTCTTTAACCGTTCGTCCTAGACCACACTACCCAAAAATTGTGTAGCCGCATCTATAACCATCTTAGCCTCTTTTTCCATCTCCGCAAGCTACATCGCAAAGTATTCAATGGAAATCTTGTGCTTTAAATCCTTCTCTGGCAGTTTTCCTAGGTTGACCGATCCATTCAATTCTTTAATGTCATGTTTGAAGTTTGTCCTCACCTCTCCTATATTCTACACTTTTGTCTCAGCATTCATTTCTTATGTGATCTCTGAAACTTCCTGACATGTGATAGAAACTTCTTTTTCTAACCGCACTCTGTTGTCCCACAGCTACGCCTTTTCCACAGTCAACTTGTCCTGCTCCTTTTTCAAATATTCGATCTCTTTCTTCACTACTGCTTCTCTTTCCTGTAATTTCAAAATATGATTGCCAACAATTTGCTCCTAGTACACAAGTTCTTGTGCATCCAACTTTTGCAGTCGCACCAATGTGTGCAACGGTAACTCATTGATTCCCAACGTAATGGTTTCAAACTGCTGCAAGAATGTGTCAACATATTTTCTCTACCTTTATACTTCCTATGTAGGAATCGACACAATCTTGGCCTGCTTCCCGGTACTGATCTCAGCGATCCTCTACACCATATTTGCATCCAACACTCTTTCCAAAATTGCATTAATTAAAGATGTGATTTGTGACTTTACCTCTGTAAATCCCTTTGTTGACTGTTGCCTTAATTGAGTTTCAGTTGCAGTCTACGCCGCTATTACTTTTTCAATGATGCGGCTCACAAGGTCATCTGTCATTGGTGTTGTGCCATTGGCCTCTTCGTTCTCTTTCCTTCTCTTTTTGTGTGTCTCCTTGCATTATGTTTTTCCCTTTGAGTCTGTCAGGGTCCTCAACGATGCATCTCTGGACTTTCGATCACTGTCATGTACCAACGCCTAAATTACTGGCACATCAGCTGGAGGATCCACCTCGTCGTTTGATACCTCCTCCAGAATCATTGTCGATTTCCACTCTACAGGCCACTCAACCACTATGGAATCCATCTAATCATCACTTAGCTTATACTATGTCTCTAACAATTTCTGCTCCGGGTCCCATCGCTCTGGTAGGAAATAAGACAACTTTCCTCCTAAATATTGTCTTTGTGGTTACCTTGGAATTATCCTTCCACGGTAAAACCCAAGAGATAACAAGTAGCATCAATTAATATCTACCCATATATTAGTTCCTTTATAGGACAACATTTAAACATAGGCCAAGTTGGCCATCTACATAACTAGCAACATTCTAAAACTTTCAAAAGAACACTTCCCAAACACTAGAAAATGAAAAAACTTTACATTTGTACATTAACATTGAATGCTACAATATGCAACAATTTTTTAAACTGTGATTTGACACCATATATGTTTTTTTGTATTATGACATGACAAGGAAAAAAATTGTATTTCCATCCTAAAAGACCCAAGAAGGATCTATGGAGCATCATAAAAAGACCAAGTACAAAATATTTATACATCTCTATATAGGAAAATCAGATACACAAATATAAAATAAATATCTTAAATCACATTGTAAATGGGGAAAATGTAGGTTCTATGTTCCTCTGCATCTTACATGAAGAATAAATCCCATATAGAACTTAACCAATGGGAAATAAAGTGCATCCATACCAACCCACAATGTTAAGAAAGAAGTTAACGTGAGCTTGGTTCATATGGTAAAGAAGGGGTATTTTTATACCTCTGCTCAAGGTTCAAATCCTCTAGAGATGTTTTTTCCTTGTTGGACTGTCTTACCCAAGAAAAATCATTTGGGACAAGGTGTAATCATTGGGATACTTTGGTGGAATAGATACCCCAGGTCAGACTGTCTCACCCAAAAAAAATCGTTTGGGACAAGGTGCAAGAACTGAGCGACTTTGGTGGAATATATAACCTAAGCCATTTTCAAGAGGTTTAGGATAGGTTCATATCCTAGGAAATTTTGGTGGAATAGATACCCATAACCCTCACCACCCTCATGTTATTTTCCAAATGGTATTTTTTTAATTGTCTCCATCGGGAATGTCATGCTTGCCACACAATGAACACACGGTAAGCATCTTATACTATTTAAAATCAAAGGAGTGATAGGGAAAGGTTGTACTTAAGGGATATTGTACTCTATAAATAAATATCCTTGAGTCTTATGGGTCTTAGAATGGATCGGCATACAGATCCCCTTCTCCTTGATTGTACCAATCTACCTAAATATATTTCGAACAACACCTTCGAATTTCTCAATTTTCTCTAGAGGAATAACTAGGAGATTTTCTACAACTACAATGTTACCAAACCTGGTCTTGAACTCCAATGTATACTCTTCTTCCTCTTCATCCTCACTGGTAGAAAATTAGACATGACATAGATTAATGGAAGGAATAGATAGAGTAAACTCTAAATTGAATTAATGTAGAGCTAACAAGGAGAAGCAAATCATGATACACCTAGCAGTTGGTATTGTTTATTGATTTTGATAGGTTCAACATCAACTTAGACCAGTCCAAACCTTGACAGATTCAACGCTTTTACATGAATTGTCGACGCTAGTAATCGATATGACTACGACAGATTTCCTCTTTGTCTTCCATCTATTTGTAATGTTTGAACTTTTGATTCGTTGCAACTTCTTTGTAACTAAACGTAATGGGCATACAACCCAAGCATTCTAAGCACTCTATATAAGCATGCACATTATTGTAATATACAGCCAGAGTATTAAGCAAGTAATAAAATAGTAATGAAACAACAGAGTTTGGTTCGAACTCTTTCATATTGTATGTGTCTGTGTGTATTTTTTGTGTGTAGTGTATTTCCTTCTTTTCTTATTCTTAATATGATTCCAGCATAAAAGAACTCAACTCATTCAATCAAATTGTTTTCCTCGTCATACGCCTGGGAACTCAGATCATTGGTATCAGAGTAGATTTAGAGCTTGATATTTCTTAAGTGGTGTGTAGACACTTCTATCAGGGTTACCTAACTTATGTATGCTCAAACATGCTCACAAATTCATGAATACAAGAAGACACTACCCTCAAATTTAGACTACTTATCTAATCACACCACTAGATCAAAGATGGGCGAAGAAATAGACAATAGACATGTAATTGACGAGATACAAAAAATCATAGAGAAAGAACTGGATCGACAACAGACCAAAATTTTCACCAAGTTCAATAAGATTCTCATGTGATTTTCCTCAACCTCTAGAAGATCCTCGACGAGATCCACCTACGAAAAAATCAATCCATTCAAAGTGCAAATGAATTTGGACATAATAAATCTAGAAGGAGATATTGACACAAAATATATAGATGATTGGGTACAACAACTAGAATCATGTTACTCTTTGAATCAAATCTCAGAAGATGAAAAGATCACCATTGGATCCTCAAATATGTCAACCTATGTGAACTACTTGTGGGAGAATCTATTGAGAAATATGGAGAAAGATGGATACCCCATAGATACGTGGGAGAAACTTTTAAAGTATGTCTGAAAGTATTTATACCCACCCAAGTACATTGAATAACAGTATAAGAAGTGGCATCATCTAAGGAAATGGAAAGACCAGTCCGTGCAGAGTTACACCGACAATTTCTCTTCACTCATGGTGAGACTTGGCATTGAAGAAGAAGAAAAATTGCTTGTTTTCAGGTAGGTCAGCAGATTGTCCATGTACATTCAGTAAGAAATGGATTTTATGATTGTTAGTACTCTTGTGGATTTATTCCACTATGCTAGTAATATTGAATCTAAGAATGATGGAAAATAATGCTTCCTGACCAAGTCGATAGGTCAAACAAATGACAAGAATTCACCAGCTAACTCTGACAAGTCAAGACACCCTTCTTAATTGACCCTACCAAAGAAACACCATGGAAAAAATTACCCTCAAAAATACAAAAGCGAACGTAGAAAACAATCCCCTACCAAGAAATGGTGTGATTAACACAATTCATCATGGAATCATATGTCTGAATGCAAGGCTTAGAAGACATTTTTAACAAAACTATCGACCTTAGACTTGTCCAACAAAACCCTTGTAGAATATGACCAAGAAGAATCAACCGTTTTGGCATCAACATCGGCCACTCTAACAACCTTGACTAAAGTCGATGAGGAGGAATAAGAGCACATGTTCCATACAAATTTATGGGTTCAAACCAATCCATTGCATCCAATTGTGGATAATGGTAGCTAGAAGAACTTCGTTCCTAAAGGTCTCATGAAGAAACTAGGTCTTGTCATCATTCCACATCCTCAGCCCTATAATATCAGTTGGATGAAGGATGGATAGGAACTAAGGATCACCTAACAATGTCGACTCACCTACTTCATTAATCCTTTTTAAGATGAAGTACATTGTGATGTGGCACCACTTTCCATAGTCGACGACCTGTTTGGGAAACCTTACTTATGGGATTGACACAAGAGTTATCAGTCACAACCTCAGGGGGTGATTGTCAAAATACAGTACTAAGGGTATCACATACCAAAACAAAAACCTAAATCGACGGTTGTAATGATATATGCCAAATACACAAAGAATCTCATCAAGCATGCTTAGAGATTTGCATTAATTATGATTAAGCCTCAACATTCTAGAAGGACTGCAGCAACTAGTCGATTCATCGACTATTATAGCTCCCAATTAAAAAAACAAATCAACAATACTCTTGATAAATACTTTAACGTATTTCAAGATCTAGATAGAGTACCTATACATTGCTAGGTAAAACACTCCATTGAACTTGCTCTTGATTCTGTATTACCTAACGCACGTGTTTACAGAAGATCCATTATCGAGAATGAAGATATTTGTAGAAAAATTCAATATTTTATCAACAAAGGTCACATGTGACCCAACTCCTCTCCATGTGGAAGTCCAAACGTCCTCATTCCAAAGAAATACGAAACTTGGCACATGTGCATCGATTATCGGGCTCTCAATAGGATTTTGGTAAAGAATAAATACCCTCTTCAAAGGATAGATGAACTCATCGAATATCTAAAAGGTGCTAAATTATTTACTAATCTCGACATCAAGTCGGGATATCATCAAATTCTGATCTATCCCACCAATATGTAGAAAACTACTTTCAAAACCAAGGAAGGATTTTTTGAATGGTTAGTCATGCTTTTCTGCTTAACCAATGCACCTACGACCTTCATATGATATATGGATGACATTATTCAACATTTCATCGACAAGTGTGTCATTATCTACCTAGACGATATCTTTATTTTCAGTTGATCATGGGAAGAACTTGTCCGACAATTTATACAAGTCCTCGAGACTCTTCAACAATATCGACTCTATTTGAACATGGAAAAATGCTCATTTGCGATTAAAAACATCAAATATTTGGTATATGTAATCGAAAGGGACAAATCCTCAAAGATTGGCTCATTCCTCAAAACATTCATGAACTAAGAAATTTTATTGGTTTGACGAATTTTTATTGACGATTCATACTCAGCTTTAGTCACATAGCCTGTCCTTTGAATAAGTTGACTAAGGGAAATGGGAAAACTATCTTCAAATGGACATCGACACAACAACAAGATTTTGAGCAGATCAAACACAAGCTTTCTACTTCACTAGTACTTATGTTACTTGATTTGCATCACAATTTTAATATTGATACAGACGCATCGAACTCTTCTTTAGGCATAGTGATCACTCTTTCTGGTTAGCCAACCACTTTTAATTCCAAAACTTTCAATGACACCGTCAGAAGGTATTCAACATATGAAAAGGAAGTGTATGGCATTGTGCAATCCCTTAATCCATGGAGACATTACATTATTGGGAAGGAAATTGTCATTCTTATTGACCACAACCCCTTATATCTTACCCCATCCCAGTCGAAGTTGCAAACAACTCGAAAAATCAAGTGGATTAATTACCTATAACACTTTTAGTTTGTAATTAAGTATTGAAAAGCTAAAGACAATGCCACAACTGATTGTATAATTCAACCATGCATTACTCTACTTTTTACAGTGATGTGTATGTAGTGATATGACACCACTAATTGGCCACAAATGTATTTGTTTAAATGTGAATTTCTATGATTTATTAATAGCTTCAAAGCGACCCGTCATACACTATCAACTACTTCCTCAAAGATACCTTGTTATACAATCTTGGACTCATTTGTGTACCTGTAGGTGAGCACCAACAAAAGCTCATTTGGGATGTGCACTATAGAAAGACTATAGGAAACTTGGAGTAGTGAAGACCCTTTCCATCCTCCAAAATTATTTTTATTGGCCTTCACTTAAATATGACATCAACAAGTACATTCGATCATGTGTGGTTTGTGCCATTTCTAAATCTTTGAATCGATGACAAGGATTTTACATGCCTTTGTCAGTTGCTAGTCAACCATGGGAATATATTTCTATGGACTACTTGACGGGATGTCCTATTACCAAACATCAGCATGACGCAATCCTAGTAGTAGTCAATATATTTCCAAGATGTTTATTCTCATTCCATGCAAGAATAGTATGACAGCACAAGAGACTACTCATATCTTCTTCGAACGTGTTTAGAAACATTATGGCCTTCTGATGACCATCATTTTTTATAGAGATTCCGTATTTGTCAGCATCGTTTGGAAGACTCTCTTACAACAACTCGACACAAGACTCTTTTTTTCGAAATATTTCCATCCTTAGATAGACAGACATATGGAAGTTATGAATCACTTGGTAGTACAACTACTCTACATGTCTAAACATAAGCATCGTCGGACATGGGATCAAATTCTCCCATACATATAGCATAGTTACAATCGTTCTCAACAAAAATATTTGGGAAAGAGTCCATTCGAGATCTGTTATGGATTTCAAACCTTACCACCCATTCAATTGATCAGTTTATCAACACATTCGAATGACACTGACTCTGACCGGTGAGAATTTAAAAAATAAATGAAGTTTCAAGATCAAAGCTACAACATCCAGAAACAAGAATAGGAAATGTTACAACGAGCTACTGTGAAAGCTGAGACCCGACACGATATGAATCATATCCTTCATTCTTTTCAAATTGGGGATTAGGTCTCATTGCATGTCAAGAATGAATGCTTCACTGGTCTATACAGAAAGCTGAAACCTTTGGGATATTGTCTGTACAGTATCCTTAAGAAGATGTGAGAAAACACTTTCCATCTCGATATTCCTTTATGCTTGGGCCTACATCCAGTATTTAATGTGGATCTACTTTGACCATACCATGCACCATTATTGGAACATAACGAATTCTATACAAGAGAACCTGAAGACATCCATCCAGATGTTTAGTATCCTCTTCATTGCGACACCATTATGGGATGACACATATGCCATATAAGGATGAACACAATTTCCTTGTTTCAGGTGGCTAATTCTGGTAAGCTCCCAACAAAAGGAAACTTGTACACTATTATGAAACTCACCAATAGGTTTCCTCATCTATACGAGCAAAAAATGGTGACCATTGTTTCTTAAGGAAGGAGGTCTGATCCACCTAGTAGTTGGCGCACAACAGGGACAATAATTCGATTGAATCAATCGATTACTGTGATGGCGGAAGCATATTAAGAATAAACAAAGTAGGAAATACACTACACACAAAAACATACACACATACATAGACAATATGTAAGAGTTCGAACCAAAATATGTTGTTTCATTATTGTTCTATTAATTGCTTAATACTCTTCCCATAATACTCTTCCCGTATACTAAAATAATGTACATTCTTATATAGAGTTTTGAAAATGATTGGTTTTTCTTCCCGTTACGTTTAGTTACAAAGAATTTGGAACAGTTCGGAAGTTCAACCGTTACACATGATTGGAAGACAGAGAGGAAATATTTTGCAGTCTTGTTGATCACTAGTGTCGATGATGCATGTCAAAGTGTTGAACCTGTCAATGTTATGTCGAAGTCGATACTAAACCTGTTGGAAATGACAAACAATTCCAACTGCTAGGTGGATTAAACTAATCAAATGAAACATTAACTTTATAAATGACATGAGAATATTTCTAGAACAAAATAACAGAGATAAAATGACACCAATTAGGTGGAACTACAGACCCCATAGATATAAAGGATTAATGGTTTTCAGAGAAAACAAAATGCACCATGGGTGTTCTAATTTTTAATGAATGATTGGAGTATAGTGAGAACCTTTTGATTCTGAAATCTTCATCAAGAGGAAGTTGTATTAAATACAAGTCAACATTGGAAAATTTATGTTCAGTTGTTGGATATCATTTCCTTGGTGATGGGAAAGAAATGGAAAAATCATCTTCTTGGTCTCCATCATTACTTATTAACCCTTTAATTGATGTTGTAGGACTTAATATCAAATTTTCTCCAAATCCACAAAACACGTGCATAGTTATATGCTTATTGTTATATCATGATTTACCACACCTTATGCATCATGTCATAATGGAATTACCTTGTCATAATGCATGTCCTGTTATTTCAGAAATGAAAGGAAAACATTGTGGAAGTAAATAATAGGAGACACATTCACATAAGAAAGGGAAAATATAGACTGCAACATAGACAATGGATGAATCTCTACAAAATACTAGCTTTTGGCTCTATGATTTTATTAAAATATAGATCTCAAATACAAAGTGAATTCTCACAGGTTCCAATGCTTTCTTCACTACAAAAACTAGTTATTATACAAACTATTCCATGAAATGAAATAACAAACTTCTAAAAGTAAGCAATAATTTTGTTTACATCTATCATCTACATTTATTAACTAATAACTGTTTTTTCAAAAGTAAACTAAATTCCTAGTTAACTAATCTTCAGCAATAATTTTCATCAATATTCAATGATCTTCATGCATGTAGCGTATATTCATATCTTCCATACTTCTCGATGTGTTTCCATTGATCAATAGATGGTAGGTCCAGGCCAGCCATTTCTTTCACCAGCACCCTCAGCTCCACATGGTCTTTGTATGAAAATTTTGGTAAGCAAGCGCATGTGGTTTTAAAGGAAAATATCATTTCAAGTCATCTGATAGCTTTTCTACTATTTCCTTTCCTGATAGTGACTGTTGCATATCTGCAAATTTTCTATGATCTGTTTTGCACTCAATCAAACAGTCTTAATATTTCTTTTGAGACAACATACTACCTTTTTATTCCCAGAAGAAAGGTATTCCATTCTTAAACAATGGCTCAAAAATATCCAAAAACATCTTTACTTGATGTTCCATGATGCCAATATTTTCCTCAACTGTTTCCAAGTTTTGGTGCTTATTCACAACTTTCCTAGCCCATGTAATAATAGAAATTCTATCTTTAATTTTAGCTTCTTTTAATTCATCTTCCGTCAAACCATTCAAAAAATAAATGGTATTGTTAGCAGTATCTAAAGTATTCTTGTTTAATCTCTCCTTTACCGTTGTTACACTTTTGTTGGCTAATTGCATCACAATTTATTTTTCCATAATGTATTCTAAGTAAGGCCTTAATTTGACTTCTTTAGCAATTAGTACATCCCAAATGATGTGCTTGGCCCCTTGTACAAGTAATTGTCACGTAACTTGTTTCAATAACCTATCATGTTTGTATTGCAACTATTTACATTTGGCTTCCCAAGATTTCCTTTCCTGTTTTCTTTTCAAAGCTTGATTTTCTAATTTTTTGTTCTGATTCCTTAATACCATAATCTCCAATTCCTTTAAACTGACTTATGACATGGCCTAAACAAGATATTGTTCACCTGATTCTATTGAAGGTGACACTTTTCTTCCTTCAAGTTCCTTTTCTTTTTTCTTGCAATTTCTTCTCCAATTCATCATATTTTCCTTTAAGAGTATTCTCACTTTCAACCAAAAGAGACATGTCTATTCCCCACTATTTCTTCTTGACAAATTTCAGCATCTTTTCCTTATAATCATTTAATTCACCAATCAATGTTTCTTTCTCATTTTCTAGCTCTATCAGCTTTGTAGCTTATATGTGTTAGCAGGAATATTTCACCTCCTGTGGACAGCAAGGTGTTCCACTGGTCTGAATGGTTCAGATCCAAAACAAATAGAGGACAGAGGTTGAAGAATCTCCCTGGATGTCGTAGATACTTGGAATATAATGCCTCGATAGTTACCCTATGTACCTGCAATAAGCTTCAACATGAAAACACATTGAAACTACCGGAATATAATCTACTAATCCATGTTAGTGACTAAGGAATATAACAACATACATGTGAAATCAAACAACAACAATATATGTGGGACAGAAATCAACTTTCATTAATATAGAAATATGAAGAAGTTTACAACCAAGCCTTAGTTTTGACATGCATCTCCATGAAACCAAGCATTTTCATCCCCATAAGCTCAGACTCTAGCTCTCTATGCCCTCCAAATGGTCTTGGGCCAAGTGATCAATCCAACAGCATAACAATACCTTAAGAGTTCTCCCCTCAACCATGGATATGAGCTTGTATTTATAAGGCTCAATGGATAGGGTAGGTTGATAGATTAGTGGGTGAGGTGGCCTCTAAGATCTTAGGATGAGGGATCTCGATCTCAACTGACCCACAATGGTAAGGATAAGGGAGGACACGAGACTTATCATCTAGAAGCCTCAAGAAACTTCTCTTTTTCCCTTTTTACCTAGGGTACCGCATTTCTCCTTCAATGACAGAGTGGTTCTGGTAACAAACGCTTATGGACTAAGGGCCATAAGCAGCGGCACCACTTATGGACAACAAGCGATAGGTGGTGCAAACAAGGTACCTCTCATGGACAAAG
The DNA here is from genome assembly GCA_001517045.1 of Pseudotsuga menziesii. Taxonomy (NCBI): domain Eukaryota; kingdom Viridiplantae; phylum Streptophyta; class Pinopsida; order Pinales; family Pinaceae; genus Pseudotsuga; species Pseudotsuga menziesii. The sequence goes on from LPNX010787311.1 coordinate 1,581,217, forward strand.
CGGTAAGCGTGGTGCTGGGAATTTTCATGAAAGATTGACAATTAGCATGAGTTTTCACTCCAAGAGCTGGGATTCAGGGAAATTAGGTATGCTAAATGTCTTATCACATGATGGTGACAATATTTGGTTGGGCTATAGGGAAAACCTGGGTTTTATACCATTAACTTCGCACCAACAAAAGACCCACAGTGTTGGCCCCTTCGGAAACAACCTGTGAACAAGTTGCAGTCTCACCCGAAACAGCTATGGAGTGCCGCAGAAGAGGGATATTACTGTACCTTTAGCTTCTAACAAATGATAACCATAAAATACAGAGCTTTGATATTCACTTATTTAGCTTCACGGTTAGATAAACAAACAGTGCCTTGCTTAACCCTTTACTGGGAATTCACAGCGAAGTTAATATTTAGCAGTGATCTTAATTATCAGTTATTTACTTATCAATGCATAAAAGAACATAATAGAAACAACACAAGGAAACACAACACAAGATATAATGTGGTTCACCCCCAGTTTAGGGGCTACGTCCACAGAACTATGTTTTATTCAACTATTTACAAAAACCATAGTTCTGATCTGCGCACACAGCTGCAGATCTTCTTAATCACCCAAAAATCCTTTGTGCACACAGCTGTAGAGGTCGTCCATGCACACAGGTCGGACTTAACCTTCTTATAAACAATCCTTAGCTTCGCATCAATTCATCTTACATCAAAATCCTAACCTAACTTCTTTACAAGAGTGCTTATTTATAGTGCACTTATTACAAAACCATGGGCTTAAACCATCGGCACCCCAAACCCTAAACCCTAGACTTAAACCATGGGTTTATTACAAAAAGAAGGTTTTTACTCACCCTCGACACCCCTAATACTATTTTGAGTCTCAACTCCGCTTACAAACTTCCACAAAAACAGCGGAGTTACCAAAATTAGGGACCGTTAAGGTGCGCACCCCAACAGGCCCCTAAGACTCACTAGTGTCCCACCCCGGGACACTCTGCTACTTTTCTGGTGGGAGAATCTTGTTGGTGAAGACAAAAAATGGCTTGCTACGGCTGCATCGTCGTCCCTTCTGCTACTACTACCATGGTCGCAGCTTGCTTGATCCTTCATCCTTTCATCCTTCGTAGAATACAACCATCTCTTATGTTGCTGTCTAACTCCGTCATATTTATGGTGGTCATGGGGGTCATTGGGCCTTCTCTCACCGGCCCCATCCTTCAAACTGCCTCCCGTTCATGTCCTATCGAACATTTGACCATCCACAACTTTGGGTCCTTAACAGGTAGTGCCCCTGTGTTTGCATGCCACTATAATTTTGCATAAGACAAACAGCATGCCTCCATTCTTCGGGATCCTCCTGATTCTTTCTTGAGGGGTTTTTCCTTTCTTCATTCCACTTAGAGCGAACTTCTGCCTAAAATTTCTTTCTGGTTGATCATATCTACATTGGCTGCTTTGGCACTGGAGACGCCTCCTCACAAGGAGGATTGCTCATAAGGTTCTACAGACCTCTCTCCCTAAACTCTCGTAACAATTCCTGGACTTCGCGATCATTCGACATGGTGCTAACTGTAAACTCAAAGAAGTGCACAATGTAAGATTCAGAGGCCGGTGTAGCTTCTTATAGAATACCACAACAAAATCTATCATCATGGTGCATTAATGACGCCAAATCTGATGGAACGGGGGTAAATCCGGTCCACACGATGCTAGATTTTCCCAAAATCTCATCATGACAGGCAGTTCATGTGCCTACGCCGCCAAGTCTAGTTTGTCTCGTCAGTCACATTTTAGGCTGTGACACACCTTTCTTCTTTGACACAACCACTAACTTCAGCTTCGCCTCAATGAGTACCCTCGACATAATATTCACCTTCAACCCATCCTGACCTACACGGAAACCAAACTTCATCCTTCAGACTTTGACAGTCTTCAACACTTCGTAGCTTTGAGAATAGCTTCATTATAGTCTAGTACCCAATTTCATCTGTTCTTGGTACTTAGACTATCCTTCTTGTTGTTACTTCTGATTAAGGGGTCCCAGTTTGTCCTTGTATTTCTTTAACATACTTCCATTCACCATGGAAGGTAAAATTTCTCCATTCAATTTAGCTAACTGGACTGTGCCGCCATCAATAACTCTCTATACTATGTATGGTCCTTGCCAATGTGTCTTGAACTTCCCCAGGAATTTCATGAATTTACTATCATATAAAAGCACAAGATCACCATTATGGAACTGCTTCTTCTTAATGTGTCTATCATGCCATGCTTTTTCTCTAGCTTTCTGTACTTGCTGCTGGAACCCTGTAATGAATCTGTCCTCTTCAAGTTCTAGTATCTTTGCCAGCCTTTCTTTCATCATATCTGGTTCATCCATCTCTGTGAAAGAAGATATTCTGAGGCTAGGAACAATGTACTCCATGGGCATGACTGCTTCTTGTCCATAAACCAACCTAAAACGTGTATGGCCTGTCAACTTCTTACAGGTGGTTCTATAAGCCCATAGTACTGCTAGAATTCTAATATCCCAATCATTTCTGTTAGCATTGCAAACCTTCGTCAGAGCATGTTCAAGGATCTTGTTAAAGGCTTCGACAGTTCCATTTGCTTGAGGATGATAGGCAGTACTCTTCTGATGATATACTTGAAATTCTTCAGTCAATACTTCAATAGTCTTATTTAATAAATGTGATCCTTGATCACTCATAAGAATTCTAGGACACCCAAATCTTGACAAGATGTTACCAAAGATAAACTTTGCGGCTATAGCAGCACTACAGGTCTTGACTGGTTGAGCTTCGGCCCAACGAGTAAGGTAGTCAGTTGCTGTAATTATGTATCTTGCTCCGGATTTCTTCGTAGGGGGATTGATAGGTCCAACAAAATCAATAGCCCACTTGTCAAAGGCTTGTAAAGTTACCTGTGCAACTAGAGGCATCTCGTCCCTCCTGGATGGTTTACCTGTCCTCTGACAGATGTCGCAGCTATGGCAATATTCTCTTGCATCCTTATGAATTGTGGGCCACCACAACCCGGCTGTCAAAATCGTTTGTGTTGTAGCTTTCCCGGCGTAATGACCTCCTGCTATGCCAGAGTGTGCCTCGGCCAAAATTAATTTCTTTTCATGCTCCAGGACACATCTGCACAGTATTTCATCTGGTCCCATCTTGTATAGCTGTCCTGCTATTAAGGTAAATTTGGCTTCTCTAACCACCAGCTATTTCTTCTGCTGCGTTGTCATTTTGGCAGGTGAAAAACCTGTAGACAAATACTAAACAATATCCTGGAAATAATCATCAACCATCTAGATGGAAAACAACTGGGCATCAGGAAGACCTTCATCCAAACTAATGGGCTCTTCTCCTGACTCGAGCCTCAACAAGTGGTCAGGGCCTAGGTTCAGTCTTCTAGGTTTGACTATGATCTCAAAGTCATATTCTTGAAATAGAATCAACCATCTGCATATCCTTCCACCTAGCATGGGCTTGTTAACCAAATACTTCAAAGCAGAGTGGTCAATGAACATCTTAAAATGAGATCCTAACAGATAATGTCGAAACTTCTGTAAGGCATAAACCATAGCTAAACCTTCTCATTCTGTAGTAGTATAATTTTGCTCTGCTGTGGATAGTTTTCTACTTGCAAAAGAAATAGGGTGATCAATATTACCTTCACCTGACTGAGCCAATACTATACCCAGAGAAATGGAGGATGCATCGACATGCACATGAAACTCCTTATTCCAATTAGGGAATACTAAGATAGGGGCAGTTACCATCTTTTCCTTCAAAATATCCAAGCTTGCTTAACACTTAGGTGTCCATTCAAACCTAATATCTTTCTTCAACTACTTTCCCATAGGGGCTGTTATCTGAGCATATCCTTTAATGAATTTCCTGTAATATCCAGTATGACCAAGCGTAGTGCCCAGTTGTTTAACAAAATTCGAAGGTGGCAGGTTCACAATAATGGCTATCTTCGTAGGATCCATCATCAATCCTTGCTTACATACAATGTGACCTATCAGAATTCCAAAAGGGGAACAGAAGATACACTTTTTCAAGTTCAAGGAAATCTGATGCTATCTACATTTGTCCAGCATAAGTATTAAACTAGCTATGTGGTCCTTTAATAACCTGAAGATCATCCAATCATCAAAATAAACTTCTAAGAATTTATGTGTGAATTCCTTAAAAGCAGAGATGACTACTCTAGAAAACATGGCAGGTGCATTCTTCAATCCAAAGGGCATAACTGTATACTGGAAGGATCCCATTTCTGTAGTGAAGGTTGTCTTATGTCGATCTTCTGGAGCAATTCTAATCTGATGGTAACCTGAAAATCCATCAGTAAAAGTGTACACTTCTTGACCTCCAACATTGTCTAAAACTTCATCTGCAAAGGGAGTGGGGAAAGGATCATGCAAACAGGAATCATTCAGCTTCCTCAAATCGACACAGATTCTGATTTCTCCCTTAGTCTTCTTTTCTTGCACCACCATAGGACTGACCCATTCAGACTCTTCAACAGGCTCAATGATTCGTGCAGCAAGCATCTTATCCAGCTCCATTCAGACTTTTTCCTTATACTTAGGGTTCAGCCTATAAGGGCGCTGTTTCACAGGCTTCACATCAGGTTTCAAATGGATATTTATCACTCCTATATCACCAAGGATACCTTTCCTCTCTGAGAAATTCATTGGAAATAGATCCTGATATTCATGGAGAAGTTGGGTCACCTTGCTTACCATTTCGTCATCCCAATAATCTCCAATGGTAGCATACTTAGGGTTTTCTTCTGACCCAATGTTTACGGTCTGCGTCTTCAGGGGTTGAGTCACTTCAAGTGCTTCAACTACTGGTCCATGTACTTTGCAGTGTCCTTCTGACTCAGGAATGTTAATGTTGCGCAGATCGTCATCCTCATCAATTGCAAGGTTATAACATTCTAGTGCATTGGCTTCTTGTTCCTTCCAATCAGGTTGGTATTCTGCTATTTCTTGATCATCAAATACTTTAGTATGGATCAACCTAACAGCTGCGTCCAAAGCAGGAGAAACCTCATTAATAGAAAATGTCAGCACAAAACTATCAACAAGACTATCCCAACTTACAGTACCGTGGCGAAGCTTGACCTCCGCATACCAGTTCTTTGTTATAGGTTCCAGGGTGTGCACAAACCTATGTACCCATTCTTCATCAGGTACATGCTTCCATGCTTCATAGCATTGCTCCAAATGTCCCTGAGGACTGGTCGTACCATTAAACCTTCTTCGTACCTCCTGAGGTTGGTCCCTGAATCTTAGGCAAAGGGACTTCTGGCATGCTTCCCAACTATGAATGTAATTTTTTTGACCATTCTACCATCTGGCTGCTGTGGCTCTGAATGCTGAATCTAGAGTCTCCATTTTTTGTGAGTTTGGTACCTGCTCTGAGAACTGCACAATAAATTCTTCTGGTTCTGTCGAACCATCAAAAATAGGTACGGTTCTTGTCTATGAACTAAGCCATCTGAGGGACTTGGTAATTCTTGCACATCAATGTCCATGTAGCTCATACAGTCTATTCTGCCAATTCTCTAGGCCATCATCAGAATCTGTCATGCAGGAGCTGTCACACTGCCAATCCATGATACCTTCGGCAGTAGGATCAACATAATATTCTTCCTTTGCTGTGATATTGTAGATATGGTCCAAAACATCCTGGTCGTCATCTCTTACTGGCTTTGTGTATCTCTCTTCTTGAGAAGGATCCAATGGGACTATGACTCTCAGTCCTTTCCATTCGAAAGTCATCTGCCTCTTCTTCAGGTTGATTACTGCATCATTACCTATTGCCCATTCAATGCCTAGCAGTGGTGGATAGGGGTTGTTGTCATCAATTATTTCAATTACCTCAAAGTCTGCTAAGGTACTGACTCCATCAATATCTACTGATACACTAGGGAGTCTTCCTAGGGGCACAATCTTTTGCTGATTAGCTAATCTCAACTATATAGGGGACCATTCCAGAGTAGGTTTTCCCATTTGTTCCCATGTCTGCTTAGTTAAGACATTTACTTCTGATCCTAGGTCCAGGATGACATCAATCATGTAATATTCTCCTATCTGAGCATTCAATCTCATTTCCCTACCAGTTCTTCTGAATCTATGAACAGTTTTGTCCTTACCAGAACTTTGCTGAGGTTCGCAAGAAGCAATAACTTTCTGCAACTCATTTAAAGCATTCTAATTTCTTAAGAGCTTCATACAACTTTATAAAAAGGAGGACAGTGTACTTACTTTATCTGTCGAAGCTTCTTGCGGCTACGACTGTTGCTGAGGTTGTTGTGCAGGTACTACTAATTTGTTGGGGTCAGCAAAGTCTCGCTTGGCTTCCATAAATGTCTCTTTTTCTCTTTCGACATCAAATGCTGGGATATTTTCTGGGGCCTTACGAACCCAAGCCTCAGCAGGCTGTTTCTCCTTGGTCTGCCCTTCTGTCATAGCTCCACTCCTGGTAACAACATTAATGGCTGGGATAGGTCATTGCTCCACAACAATCAGCTGAATATTATGAGTAGGGGCACTATTTCTTTCTTGAATCTTTGCTATCAGCTACGGGCATTGCTCAATCACATGGTCGACAACTCTGCAATATCAACATGTCGTAGTTGGGTTCCAACAGTCTCTAGAGAGATGTCCTACTTGGTTACAGTTATAGCACACAACCTAGCCTCATCCTATGCCATCCATACCACCATGACCACGACCTCCAAAAGTTTTGTGACCTGATGTACTACCACGGTAACCATATCCATCATTGCCTTGGCCATCATTTTGTACCCGATAAGCATCATAAGTGCGTTCTCTCATGAGGTCAAAGCTACGAAACTCATCTTCGTTGTGTCCCACTTACTTACAGAACTTACAATAAGGGTTCTCAGGGACTTGCACATACCTCTACAGAAGATAGCAGTCTTCAGGTCGATGCTGGCCAGTTGTCCTACAGATCTCACAATATAGAACACTAGGGTTGAACGTGTTTGGTGCACCAGAATTCAGGAAATTTCTTACCACAGGACACTGTTCCTTGTTGTGACCCTCTATCCGACATCGTGTACACCAAACCTCTTCGCGACTAGCTTTCCCTTTTTTCATATCGCGAAGCTCCAGAGCCATCGTGGCCAACTGTGCTTGTATTTGAGCGATACCAGAATTATCTTCGACAAGGGCTGTTTCAAGCTTCATAGCGATTTCCAAAGCCTCCTACTAATTTGCAACCTTCTATTGCATGAGTGGAGTCCTAATGTGTGGTAACAAAGCTGCGATGAACCATTCCTTATGCTGCGCTGGTCCAATAGTGAAACTGACTTGGTCTAGCAGAACTTTGAACCTCTGATCAAATTCCCACACTGATTCTCCTCGCCTGTGTTGGGTTTCCTTTAGCTCAGTGATACACTGCGACTCTAATTTAGGCTTCTTAAATTCCTTTATCATTTCTGCTTTTATATTAGCCATGACATGGTTCTGAGTACTAGAAAACTTCATGAACTAGCTCAAAGCACGGTCTCTACAAGAAGTAACTAGCTGCGCTCTTCTTGTATCTTGATCTGTAATGTTCTTAGCAGTCCACACTGCTTCACATAAGAACTAGAACTGTTCTGGATCCTCTGATCCAGTTCCTTTGAAAATAGGGAGCTTAATGTCGTCATTCATATGGGCCATCGCAGATCAAGGGGGGGAGGGAGGGGGACTGGTAGTAGGCGGAAAGGAACTTACTAGGGTAGACTGACCTGCGACAGGAATACTCGGGCTAGGGTTACTTTCAGACTGCGACGGATGCTCAGGGATAATAGGTCTTTGCTGCGGGGTTATCGGAGAGTTTCCAACAGAAGGTTTTTCTTCGGGCTCTAAGGCTGCTGGACTTACGGGGTTAGACTCAGTATTCTGACCTAGGGTATAGGACTCAAAATTTCTCTTGTACCTTTTGCCACTTTGCGGCAAACCACTTTGCTCGTCGAAGGTACTTTCACTTGCAAACATAGGTTAGTTATACTAAATCTAACAGTCTGATTCAATGAGCAATATACCTTTTTCATCCAATAGCATTTTAATTCTCAAACTAAATGAATTCAAGTACTTACCCCTTGTTTCTTTGAATAACTGTCATTCGGCTTCGCTGAAGGACGTACTTGTGTCAATGGCAAACTCTATCACAAATTCTTCAAGGGTTCGCGTTGTCTAGAAATCAACAGCGCGGGATATCTTGTTGTTCACCCTTTTCAATATATTAATTCTTGCGGGGGTCCAAGCAGGAAACTGACCTTCTTGGAAGTTCGTCCTTCTCTCTGTTAACCTGGATAACCACTGGTGCAATTCTATGTGGATACTACCAAAGAAAATTTCATAAACATCAGAAAAAATGTACCTTTGTAAAAAGTCGTTTGAACTACAATGCGGATCTTTATTCTCTTGTATAGCAAAGTTCAGATAAGTCTCTTCAATCCAATCACCGATTTCTTTCACTGAGGGTCTCTAAAACATAGCCCTCAAGGTATGACGTAAACCCCTCTTGAGCAGATACTGAGTTCAACCGAAAACGGAACCAATTTGTTGGGATATAGGGCAGACCCGATTTTTATACCATTAACTTCACACCAACAAAAGACCCACAATGTTGGCCCTTTCGGCAACAACCTACGAACAGGTTGCAGTCTCACCCGAAACAGCTATGGGGTGCCGCAGAATCAGGTTTCTGCAAGCAGAAGAGGGATATTACTGTACCTTTAGCTTCTAACAAATGATAACCATAAAATTCAGAGCTTTGATATTCACTTATTTAGCTTCGTGGTTAGATAAACAAACAGTGCCTTGCTTAACCCTTTAATGGGAATTCACAGCGAAGTTAATATTTAGCAGTGATCTTAATTATCAGTTATTTACTTATCAATGCATAAAAGAACATAATAGAAACAACACAACGAACCACGACACAATATATAACGTGGTTCACCCCCAGTTTAGGGTGTATGTCCATAGAACTGTGTTTTATTCAACTCTTTACAAAAACCATAGTTCTGATCTGCGCACTCAGCTGCAGATCCCTTCAAGTCCTCAAAGCCACGCACACAGCTGCAGGCCTCTGCGCACATAGCTGCAGATCTTCTTAATCACCCAAAAACCCTCTGCACACACAGCTACAGAGGTCTTCCACGCACACAGCTGGGACTTAACCTTCTTACAAACAAGCCTTAGCTTCGCATCAATTCATCTTACATCAAGAGCCTAACCTAACTTCTTTACAAGAGTGCTTATTTATAGTGCACTTATTACAAAACCATGGGCACCCCGAACCCTAAACCCTGGACTTAAACCATGGGTTTATTACAAAAAGAAGGTTTTTACTCACTCGCGACACCCCTAATACTATTTTGAGTTGCAACTCCGCTTACAAACTTCCACAAAAACCGCGGAGTTACCAAAATTAGGGACCGTTAAGGTGCGCGCCCCAACAGATTTTGGTATAATAGGATGCCCCCCAAAGCATGAGTCTTAGAGGGATATGATAAACGAGAGCTTTGAGAGAACAAGTCGTCGCCATGAGATGAAAATGTTGGCTCGATCGGAGCATGTCATCAAGTAGGAATCTTTAGTACATCAGTATGTTGACTCATAGACACAAGTAACCAAACTCATGGCTACAGATCAATACAAGGTAGATCCATGAGAGGAATAAACAAGCATGGATACTAGAATACAGCATAGATCCATGTGATAGAGGACTCAAACTTGGACATAGCTACCAGACATACAATGTAGATCTATGTCATGCAGACGCAAATTTGAGCATAGCCACAACCATACAAATGCGGATCCATGCTAGATATACAAAACTCCATCGCAACTTGGGGAAAAGCAATGAGCGCTTTAAACAAATACCCAGGGTCTTGATCTCATCTTCCACAAAGTAAGATTCTATCCATGTGATTACAATGATCTGAAGTCAAACATGGTAGAAACCACTTGATTACCGACCAATGATGTGAACCATTAACAAGTGCAAGGGAGATCACCATTGATGTCAATTATTCCCAAGGTACTCTAGTACAATCTACTGAGTGTGAATAGATGTCTTGATGTTGAACACCCAGTCGATTCTATTGATCAAATTTCAATGATGTGAACCTATGTCGAGAGTGAGAGAATCTGTCATTAAGGCATACAGATCTCAAGGTACTAAGTATTGTTTCTAAGACTATTTATCGGATGATGAGCTGATGTTGATGGGAATAGTCTTGTCGAAGGAGGGCCATGATGAGTCCCACATCGACGACACGAAACACAGAACATAGTTCTAGAATGATGTGAATGCAGTAACCATATGATTGACTCAAAGATACTGACACAAAGACTGTGTAGACTGCAGAGGTGAAACTTCTTCAAATTCCCTTTGAACATCGGGTGGCACGACAAAAATACTTGGCAGCATGACTAGACGGGATAGACACACAGTGCGACAGTGGACAATGCATTCATTTGAAAGACTCAAAGGAGTGACATGACTCATGAAATTAGATCATCATGGAGATCAGCTGAATACCATATTGACTGACATGATGTGCAGAAAAGTGTCATGTTCAAAGGTAATGAAAACCAATTGCCATTATTTGCAAAATGATTCCCTTCCCATTTCCCCCATCATGGTTGATGAGTGCCTCTTTTCGGTTTTACGAGTTAAAAGAGGGTAACAAACACTCGATATAGCTTTTCAGAAGACAAGTCAAGAATCATATGTTTTACAAACCTGGGAGAGGAGGGGTTCGTTCCCAAAACGAGTCTCTCAATGTTTAATTTAACAAGTCCACTGAAAGAAAAATCGGTATTGTTCATGTTTAGAGAGTCTGAACGAATATGGAAGAAAACTCCAAAGCGGTCCTTTTTCGTATGATTTAGTCCCTAAGGGCTGAAAAAGTATAAAATCATACCTTAGGGAACTCTTCTAGTCATGATTGGCTGGAGTGTTCCTTTTTCGTAAATATTCCTATCCGAACCAAAAAAGAGATAACCTACCGTCGTATGGATGACTCTTCAAATACTTTAACGAGCGTGAAGAAGACAAGATCGCTCGATGACCTTTTCGTATTTAGGGAGCCTGAAAAGATTTTAAAGAGAACTCCATGAGGTTTCTACACAATGTCATTTTTTAAGAGCCTGGAAAGAATCGGAAATCGACTCGATGATATTTTCATGTTTAAGGAGTCTGAAAAAGAGGTGAAAAGAAGACTCCATGACGCTTCTTTACACAATGTCAACTTTTAACGAGCCTAGAAAGAAACTGAAATGGACTCGAAACTTTGATACTAGATTTTAACGAGCATGACAAAGTGTCGTAATAAATGCTCATCAACCTTTTTCGTTTTATGAAAGTGCGAAAAATCCATAAACAAACTTCCAAAGCTTCTTACGATAGTTCTCTTATCCTGCAATCGACTCAAAACAAGTGTTAAATGCATTCATAACTAGCATTAAGGAATTACGACAGATAAACTTTGACTAAAATATGATTTTATATCAAAACTATAGTATGTCAGACCCAAAAATGCCTATATAAGTCATGTAAATAGTAGAAAATCAAATTATTTCACTATTTACCTATAGCAGAGAGCACTTGGAGGATTTTCTTAGCCAGATATTTAGCAGCTGATACCGAGAGTTTCCACCATCCGTTTTCAGCATTGTCAATTGCAGGTAACAACTAAGACCCTTCTCTTTCATTTCATAGCATTTATTTTGAGTTTTGGTGGGGTTTTGGGCTAATATGGAAAGCCCTAAAACCTTAAAAGTGGGCACCACGGCTACCCCTTGCGGGATGCACGATACCACCCGAGAACCGCGCCTCTAACATAGTTGACAGGAGGTGCCACCGCCTGTCTCCAATGGTGCACAGGCGGTGCCGACCGTGGATAAATTAAACTAATAGCATGAGCAATATAAAGTCATTCCTTTGATTTTTAATGATTAGGGATGATTCTAATGCATACTATGATTGTTTTTGGTAGGTCTAGGTTGCTCAAAACATGGTGATATGGAAAGAAAGAATGCATGACAATGAGGATGCTACTACTAGGAGAAATGCAGGTTGTATTGCCACATTACGGGACCATGGGCTCGTAAAGTTCTTTCAAGCCCCAAGCATGGTGTCACAGGAGAGGTTATTGGAACACATGCTACCGATGTGGAATCCATAGAAGCAGTATTTCAAGGTGGGGACCCATATTCTTACAGTGGAAGTAGAGGACATCTACTTCTTGACAGGTCTCTCAAGACGGGGTGCCCCCATCTCACTAACAGGATCCCGTGGAGGGGATATTACCACTCGAGAGCCTCATTTCCAAAATCTGAGCCCAGTGATTCATTTCCAAATGAATTCTTGTTCTTGATTAGTACTATTGATCCTCGGTATGGATATTTGTTGATTTATATCCAAATGTAGCATTTTCAGCCGCATTTATCTCACAATGATTGTCACCGTATCCGTCACCACACGACATACTACCTCATCCTGAATGATACTTTGTATATATGTGGGATTGACTCTATTATCTGCTGATGCCTCACCCATGAGGAGGCTAAACATGTGTTGAATGATTTCCACTCTAGAGCATGTGGCGGTCATTTATCTGGGATGGCTACAGCCCAGAAAATCCTTTGCACTGGCTATTTCTAGCCTTCTGTCTTCAAATACTGTCATGAGGCTGTTAAGAAATTCCCACCTTGTCAACATTTTTATCCTAAAAAGCGCACCCATCCTACTCTGCTACACCTCGTCATTGTCATTGGCCCATTCACCAAATGGGGAATTGACTTCATGCATTATAAGCCTACCTCATCCGGGGGGCATAGTTACATCATCCTAGCCATTTATTATTTCACAAAATGGGCTGAGGCTATGCCTACATATGTAGAAGATGGTAATACTACCGCTCTCTTCTTGTCCAATCATATTATATCTAGGTTTGTAGTTTCGCAGTCCATTGTCACTGATCACGAATCCCATTTCCATATTCAAATGATGGAGGAACTGAGTGCCAAGCTAGGGTTTTGTCATGAAAACTCTACGCCATATTATCCACAAGCTAATGGTTAGGTAGAGGCCATTAACAAATTTTTGAATACTATACTTCGTTGGACAGTTGGAGACCATAAATCCAACTGGCACCACGTTCTTTTCTCTGCACTTTGGGCTTATCGGACTTCTGTGAAAATAGCTACTGGTTTCACGCCATTCCAGCTTGTCTATGTACTCGAAGCTGTCTTGTCGATCCAATGTCAGATTCCATATTTACAACTTGCCATCGAACTTGTCCCAGACACTTCTGCTGAGGAAGAAATATTTTTGTACTTGAGTAACCTTGACGAGACTCGCAGAGATGTTGCCTTGGCTAATGAGTCACATAAGAAACGCGTTAAGGCGTAGTACGATAAATCCGTCCAACCTCGTGTCTTTAACGAGGGTGACCTAGTCTTGACTTATGACCAGAGATATGACAAACTAGGGAAGGGTAAGTTCGAGTCCATGTGGTATGGACCTTTCGTTATTTCTAAGGTGTTAGAGAAAGGAGCTTACGATCTCGTTGATTATGATGGAATCCCTTTGGGGCAACCTCGCAATGGGTTGTACCTGAAAAGGTACTATGCCTAGGTTTTCTTGGATAGTATCTTGAATATATGTATATTGATTGACTTTCAGTGTGCTTTTAGTATTTTCAAGATGGTTTTGATTTTTAGTGTCTACATCTGTTTATACCATATTTTGGTCATGCAAATGGATTTCTATGGCTTCGTTTATGGTGCTTTCCACCACACCTTGAATCTCACCTCGGCTGCTTGGGTCCTTTATTCCCCAGCTGAATATTTGGTCAATTTAGGAGCAATTTGCATAGGTCCCGCTACTAATGACATCATCTAGTATGAAGCAATCATCAGTCTTTTGACTGAAGCTTCCTCCCAAATGTTCGTGATCTAGTAGTCTTGATGGAATCACAGCTCCTGGTTTGTCATTTAAACCATGTTTACACCATTAGGAACCCGGTGCTCCTCCGTCTATTCTAGAGGGTACGTTTGCTAGAAAGATCATTTGAAAATATTACTCATAGGCATGTCCCTAGGGAACATAATTTAGTTGCTGACTCATTGGCTAATTACATCCTAGATTGGCATATTTCCCATTCATGACATTAAATCAAACATGGTACATTGTAAATAAATATTCAAAGACACACAAAACTCATAGAAAATGATTTTTTCCATTTGAAACATATAAACACCGTGTAAAAGTCTGTATATATATATATATATATATATATATATATATATATATATACGAGAAAGTCTACAAAAAATAGGTCCCGAGACCTCATCTGAAGCATGTATGCTTTCAGGAAAAATCATTATACAAAATCCTAAAGCTGTAGCTTTTAGTACATATCTCATACACTAGTGGTTCTCATGATACCACATCACTGCTTGAGCTACCCTACATAGCAGTCTACTGAATCAACCTAGTACTCCCGTTGTGGATCTATGATATCTCATCGGGAGGTCATCTATGCTCCAAGTCTCGCTGCTCCAACATCTGCATGAGAATATACAGGTCTCGTCACTTAACATAAAAAATATAAAACTTTGAAAAACATAAAAACATTTCATCCATTTTAGGGTTTCTTGCTTCTCACGAATGTCACCCCATTTTCTGCCAGGTCAGAGTGGTAGGTCAGGATCTACGGTGAATTCCATGCATGTGTAAGAATAATCCTCAATCATGAGGATCTGATCTCATAGCCATCTGAAGAATGGATCACCTAACTTCACCCTTCCCCTACACACTCCTGTGCGATCCATGACCTGGACCCACCTCAGCATATGGGGGTCATGTGCTCTCAGACTCCAGAAGACCACCTGAGGTCTCATCCATGGAACCCGCTCGAAGAAGAAGCAAGCTAAAATGGAACCAAATCCAAATTTCTTTAGCTCTCCCTACCGACACTTAGTCAACTGATCCTTGAAAATTGGAAGCATGGATTCCACCCAGTTCAACACCGTGGGTACCATGGCCTCTATGGCATACAGCATGTCTGCCCTACAATCTTGGTGCACACCCTAACTCCCAGCCACCCTCTGCATGGTAAACAGAACAGTCCATAGAGCCCTATCCGTCACTTCCCTGATGGGGATCCTCTTTTCCGATGTACCTGTCCCTGGTGCATAGTTTCGATCTATAAGCTCTCTGGTAATAGTGTCCCCTCCATGAGAACCTGTCAGTGAGATGGGGGCACTTTGTCTTGAGAGACCAGTCAAGAAGTAGATATCCTCTACCTACATTATAAGTATATGGGCCCCCACCTCAAAATATTGCTGCTCTGGATTCCACATTTGCAGTATGTGTTCTAGTAACCATTCATGCGACACCATGCTTGGGGTCCAGAAGAACTTTAGGATCCCACAGTCCCGTAGTGCAGCAATACAACCCACATTTCTCTCGGCAGTAGCATCCTCATTGTCATGCGTTCTTTCTTTCCATATCACCATGTTTTGAGCAACCTAGACCTGCCAAAAACAATAATGGTATGCATTAGAATCATCCTTAAATCATTGAAAATCAAAATAATGAAGTTATATTGCCCATACTATTAGTTTAAGGTATCCACAGTCAGTGCCACATGTGCATCATTAGAGACAAGCGGTGGCACTGCCTGTCCACTATGTTATTGGTGCAGTTCTCGGGTGGTACCGCTTATCTCGCAAGGGGTAGCCGCGGTGCCCGCATTTTGGGTTTTAGGGCTTTCCATATGGGCCCAAAACCCCACCAAATCTCAAAATAAATGCTATGAAATGAAAGCTAAGGGTCTTAATTGTTACCTGCAACTGACAATGCTAAAAATGGACCATGGGAACTCTCGGTATCAACTGTGGAAGATATGGTTAAAAAAATCCTCCAAGTGCTCTCTGCTAGAGGTAAATAGTGAAATGATTTGATTTTTTACTATTTACTTGACTTATATAGGCATTTTTAGGTCCGAATTACTATAGTTTTCATGTAAAATCATATTTTAGTCAAAGTTTATCTGTCGTAATCCCTTAATGATGGTCTTAGATGCATTTAACACTTGTTTCTGAGTCGTTTGTAGGATAAGAGAACTTTAGTAAGAAGCTTTGAAATTTCTTTTATGGATTTTTCGCACTTTCACGAAACGGAAAAGGTCACTGAGCATTTATTACGACACTTTGTCACGCTCGTTAAAATATAGTATCAAAGGTCCGAGTCTATTTCAAGGTTCTTTCCAGGCTCATAAAAATCAACATTGTGTAAAGAAGCGTTATGGAATCCTCTTTTCACCTCTTTTTCAGGATCCTTAAATACGAAAAGGTCGTCGAGTCCATTTTTTATTACTTCTAGGATCGTAAAATATAACATTATGTAAAGAAACCTCATGGATTTCTCTTTAAACTCTTTTCAGGCTCCCTAAATACGAAAATATCGTCAAGCGATCTTGTCTTCTTCATGCTTGTTAAAGTATTTGAAGAGTCGTTCGTCTGATGGTAGGTTATCTCTTTTTCGGTTCAGATAGGACTATTTACGAAAAATGAACACTCCAGCCAATCATGACTGGAAGAGTTCTCTAAGGTAATATTTTACACTTTTTCAGGCCTTAGGGACTAAATGATACGAAAAAGGACCCGTTTGGAGTTTTCTTCCATATTCGTTCAGACTCTCTAAACATGAAAAATACCAAGTTTTCTTTCAATGGAATCGTTAAATCAAACATTGAGAGACCCGTTTTGGGAACAAACCCCTCCTCTCTCAGGTTCATAAAATGTATGAGTCTAGACTTGTCTTCCGACAAGCTATATAGAGTGTTTGTTAGCCTCTTTGAACTCGTAAAACTGAAAAGAGGCACTCATCAATCATGATGGGGGAAATGGGAAGGGAGTCATTTTGCAAATAATGGCAGTTGTTTGTCATTACCTTTGAACATGGCACTTGTCTACACAATCATGTCAGTTAATTGGGTATTCAGTTGATCTCCATGATGATCCACTTTCATGAGTCATGTCAATCCTTTGAGTCTTTCAAAAGAATGCATTGTCCACTGTCGCATTGTGTGTCTGTCCCGTTTAGTCATGCTGCCAAGTCTTTTTGTCGTGCCGCCTGATGTTTAAAGGGGATTTGAAAAAGTTTTATCTCTGCATTATCTTTGAGTCAGTCATATGGTTACTACCTTCACATAATTCTAGAACTATGTTCTGAGTTTCGTGTCGTCGATGTGGGACTGATCATGGCCCTCCTTCGACGAGACTTTTCCCATTGACATCATCTTATCATCTGGAAAATAGTCTTAGAAACAATATTTAGTACCTTGATATATGTATACCTTAATGACAAATTCTTTCGCTCTTGACATAGGTTCACATCATTGACCTTTGATCGATAGAATCAACTGGGTGTTCGACATCAGGATATCTATTCACACTCAGTAGATTGTACTAGAGTACCTTGGGAATCATTGACATTAATGGTGATCTCCTTCGCACTTGTTAATGGTTCACATCATTGGCCAGTAATCAAGTGGTTTCTACCTTGTTCGACTTCAGATCATTGTAATCACATGGATATAATCGTACTTTGTAGAAGACGAGATGAAGACCCTGGGTGTTAGTTTAAAGTGCTCATTGCTTTTCCCTAGGTTGCGATGGAGTTTTCTATATGTAGCATGGATCCACAATTGTATGGTCATGGCTATGCTCAAATTTGCTTCTGTATGACATAGATATACATTGTGTGTTTGGTAGCTATGTCCAAGTTTGAGTCCTCTATCACATGGATCTACGATGTATTCTAGTAGCCATGCTTGTTTATTCCTCTCATGGATCTGCCTTGTATTGGTCTACAGCCATGAGTTTGGTTACTTGTGTCTATGAGTCAACATACTGATGTACTATAGATTCCTACTTAACGACATGCTCCGATCAAGCCAACATTTTCATCTCATGGTGACGAATTGTTCTCTAAAAGCTCTCGTTTATCGTATCCCTCTAAGACTCATGATTTGGGGGGCATCCTGTTATACCAAAATCCTGTCACCATCATGTGATAAGAACTTTGACATGCCTACTTGCCCTAAATCCCAGCTCTTGGAGTGGAAACTCATGGTTATCATGAATCTTCTATGAAAATTCCCATTATCGTGATTGCCCCTTTATCCAGAAGCGGTACCCTTGTTCGCACCGCCCATCCCCTACTGCCCACAAGCAGTGCCACCGCTTATGGCGCTTGGTCCATAAGCGCTTATTACCAGAACCGCTCTGTCATTGAAAAATAAATGTGGTACCTTGGGTAAAAAGGGGAAAAGAGAAGTTTCTCGAGGCTTCTAGATGATAATCCTCGTGTCCTCCATTATCCCTACTGTTGTGGGTCAGTTGAGCTTGAGATCCCTCATCCTAGGATCTTAGAGGCCACCTCACCCACTAATATATCAACCTACCCTATCCATTAAGCCTTATAAATACAAGCTTATGGCCATTGTTGAGGGGGAGAAATCTTAAGGTATTGTTATGCTGTTGGATTGATCACTTGGCCCAAGATCATTTGGGAGAGTATAGAGAGCTAGAGTCGAAGCTTTTAGGGATGAGAATGCTTGGTTTCATGGAGATGCATGTCAAGACTAAGGCTTGTTTGTAAACTTCTTCATATTTATTTAATGCAAGTTGATTTCTATCCCACATATATTTTTGTTGTATGATTTCACATGTATGTTGTTAGATTCCTTAGTCACTAACATAGATTAGTAGATTATATTCTGGTGGTTTCGATGTGTTTGCGTATTGAATCTTATTGCAAGTACACAGGGTAAGGATCGAAGCATTACATTCCAGGTGTCTATGGCATCTAGGGAGAGTCTTCAAAATCTATCCTCTATTTTTTCTGGATCTGAACCATTTAGACCAGTGGAACACCTTGCTATCCGCAAGAGGTGAAATATTCCAGCTAAGAGAAAAAGATCCCCATCAAAGCAGTGATGGATAGGGCCCTGTGGACCATCCTATTTACCATGCAGAGGGTGGCTGGGAGTCACGGTGTGCATAAGGCTTCTAGGGCACACATGTTATACGCCATAGAGGCCATGGCACCCACGGTGTTCAACTGGGTGGAAGCCATGCTTCCAATCTTCAAAGATTAACTGACTAAGCATCGGTAGGGAGAGCTAAAGTAGTTTAGATTTGGTTATATTTTAGCCTACTTCTTCTTCGAGCAGGTTCCATAGATGAGACCTCAGCTGGTCTTCCAGAGTCTGAGAGCATGGTACCCCCGTATGCTGAGGTGGTTCTAGGTCATGCATCGCACAGGAGTAGGTAGGGGAAGGGTGAAGTTCAATGACCCATTCTTCAGATGGATCCGAGATCAGATCCTCATGGTTGAGGATTATGCTTACGCAGGTATGGACTTCACCGAAGATCCTGACCTACCACTCCCACCTGGTGGGCAGTGGGGTGACATCGGTAAGAAGCAAGAAACCCTAAAATGGATGAAATGTTTTATGTTTTTTAATCTTTTATATTTTTTATGTTAAGTGACGACACCTATATATTCTCATGCAGATGTAGGAGCAGCGCGACCTCGAGGAGCATCTCCATTGGATAGGTGAGAGAGAGCCCACTTTGTACCATAGGGTGATGATATCACCAGGGAGCTAGAGGAAAACCTAGAGAGGTTGACCTCAGATATCCCAGATGCTGACATTGATGACCTGCTGATGAGATACCAGAGATCCACAGCAGGAGTACCGGGTTGATTCAGTAGGCTGCTACGTAGGGTGGCTCGAGCAGTGATGTGCTTTCACGAGCACCACTAGTGTATGAGATATGTACTGAAAGCTGACAGCTTCAGGATTTTGTATGATGATTTTTCCTGAAATCCTACGTGCTTCAGATGAGGTCTCGGGACCTATTTTTGTAAACTTTTTTGTATATATATACAGAATTTTACGTGGTGTTTATATGTTTCTAATGGAAAATGCATTTTCTATGAGTTTTATGTGTCTTTGAATGTTTATTTACAATGTACCATGTTTGATTTCGACGTCATGAATGGGAAATATGCCAATCTAGGATGTAATTAGCTAATGAGTCAGCAACTACATTATGTTCCCTAGGGATATGCCTATAAGTGATGGTTTCAAATGATCTTTCTAGCAAGCATACTCTCCGGAAGAGGCGGAGGAGTACAGGGTTCCTAATGGTGTAGACATGGTGTAAATGGAAAACCATGAGCTGTGAGTCCATCAAGACTACTACATCATGAACATAGTAAGAGGCAGCTTCAGTCAGAAGACCGATGACTACTTCATACTCGGTGATGTTATTAGTAGTGGGACCTATACAAACCACTCCTGACCTGACCAAATCTTTAGCTTGGGGAATAGAGGACCCAAGAAGCCGACGCAAGATTCAAGGTGTGGTAGAAAGCACCATCAGCGAAGCCGTAGAAATCCATCTACATGACCAAAACATGGTATAAATAGATGCGGACACTAAACTCAAAACCATCTTGAAAATACTAAAATCACACTGAAATCCAATCAATATACACATATACAAGATACTACCCAAGAAAAACCTAGGCATAGTACCTTTTTAGGTATAACCCATTGCGAGGTTTCCCCAAAGGGATTCCATCATAATCAACGAGCTCAGAAGCTCCTTTCTCTAACACCTTAGTAATAACAAAAGGTCCGTACCACATGGATTCAAACTTACCCTTCCCTAGATTGTCATATCTCTGATCATAAGTCAATACTAGGTCACCCTTGTTAAAGACACGAGGCTGGATGCTTTTATCATACTATGCCTTGACGTGTTTCTTATGTTCCTCATTAGCCAAGGCAGCATCTCTCTGAGTCTCGTCAGGGTTACTCAAGTATAAAAATATTTCATCCTCTGTGAAAGTGTCTGGGAGAAGTTCGACGGGAAGTTGTAAGGACGGAATCTGACATTGGATCGGTAAGACATCTTTAAGTCCATAAACAAGCTAGAATGGCATGAAACCAGTAGTTGTTTTCATAGAAGTTTGATAAGCCCAAAGAGCAGAGAAAAGAACGTGGTGCCAGTTGGATTTATGATCTCCAACCATTCGACGAAGCATAGTTTTCAAAAATTTGTTAATGGCCTCTACCTAACCATTAGCTTGTGGATAATATGGCATAGAGTTTTCATGGTGAAATCCTAGCTTGGAACTCAGTTCCTCCATCATCTGATTACAGAAATGGGATTTGTGATCAGTAACGATGGACTACGAAACTCTAAATCTAGCTATGATATGATTGAACAAGAAAAGAGCGATATCCTTACCATCTTCTGCATATGTAGGCTTGGCCTCAGTCCATTTTGTGAAATAATCAACGGCTACGATGATGTAACCATGCCCCCCAGCTGAGGTAGGATTACAATGCATGAAGTCAATCCCCCATTTGGTAAATGGGCCAACGGCAATGACGGGGTGTAGTGGAGCAGGATGGGTGTGCTTTTTAGGATAAAATTGTTGACAAGGTGGGATTTCTTAAAAAACTCATGACATTCTTTGAAGAAAGAAGGCCAAAAATAGCCAGCGCGAAGGATTTTCTGGGCTGTAGCCATCCTAGATAAATGACCGCCACATGCTCCAGAGTGGCAATCGTTCAACACATGTTCATCCTCCTCATGGGTGAGGCATCACCAGAGAATAGAGTCAATCCCACATCTATACAAGGTATCATTCAGGATGAGATAGTATTTCGCATGGTGACAAATACGGCAGCGATCATCACGAGATAAATGCGACTGAAATTGTTATGTTTGGAGATAAATCAGAAAATATCCATACCAAGGATCAGTAGTGCTAATCAGGAACAGGGATTCATCCAGAAATGAATCACTAGGCTCAGCTTCCATCAAATCATAGGGAAGATCACACATAATCTCGGAAAAGACCAAGGATTTCTTTGATGTGGCCTTAGCAAACTCCATATCAAACTCCTGAAGGATGACGATCTAGCAGGAGTATTTTCCCCTGAGCACCTGACAATTTAGGATGTAATACATCGGGTTCTGGTCTGCCAATACGATGGTAGTGCGGAGCAGAATGTATTGACGAAACGTTTGTACAGCAATGACCGTGGCCAATACTAACTTTTCCACACACGAATAGCGGGTTTTGGAATCCATGAGATTCTTACTGGCATAATAAATCATATGCTCCTGACTGTGGATATTTTCCTACACTAAAACCATGGCGATGGTAGTAGCGGAGGAAGCAATATACAAGAGAAAGTCCTTTGAATAATCTGGGGGGTGTATCACAGGTGAATGTGTCAAACCATGCTTGAGATTATCAAAGGCACGTTGGGACTAGACATCCCAGAAGAATGGAGTGTTCTTCTTAAGGAGACGCATATAACCGTGCATTTTCTCTACAAAATTGCACACAAAATAGTGGAGAAAGTTTGCCTTCCCTTGCAAACTTTGGAGTTCAAGGAGATTAGTTGGGGCATGTAGATCTAAAATGGAGGCAATCTTTAAAGGCTCGATCTAGATGCCATCTTTTGATACGACAAATCCTAGCAGACATCCCTTCTCAACGTAGAAAACACATTTATATGGATTGATCCATATATTATAATGACAGCATCTCAGGAATATGTCTCTAAGATGACCAGGGTGGTCCTCCTGTCACTGTGAATGAGCAGGGAGTTCGTCAGGGTACGGTTCAACAATATGTTTAATATTGTGAAACGCATAGGACATCGCGCACTGGAATGTGGCTCCAGCATTTTTCAAGCCAAAAGGTAAATTATTATATGCAAAGGTTCCCCATCGGCAAATGAATGCCATCGTATGCTGATCTGAGGGTAATATCTCAATCTGATTATAGCCAGAGAATCCATCCATGAATGAAAAGATGACACTTCCAGCGTAGTTGTCGATAATCTAATCGATGTGTGGAGTAGGAAAGTTGTCCTTGGGACAAGCTTTGTTCAAATCCCTAAAGTCGATGCAGATTCTAATGGTGCCCTGCTTTTTATTTACAGGGACAACATTCGATACTCATTTCGTCAAGGGTACAGGATAAATAAACGCAGCTTTGAGAAGTTTCTCAATTTCATCTTTAATAGCTGCGGCCTTCCGAGGATGGACTTGCCTAAGTTTCTACCTGACAGGTTTAGCTATGGGATAGGTTTTAATATCATGGACCACAATGGATGGGTCAATCCCCGCCATCTCTTCATAGGACCAGGCAAAAATATCACAAAATTCCTTAAAAAGTGCCTTATATGCTTTAGCTTCATCTGCCGAGCAATTCTTCCCAGCATGAACATGCTCGATAGTATCAGGCTTGGCTGATATGTCAATTGGGTTCATCTAAGTAATGTTGCAAAGGTTTCCTTTAGAATATGTATCTTGCAAAAATATAGGACTTTAGGGAACATTGACAATATCAGTAGGAAACAAGGATGCAAAATCATGGCTAACCGAACTGGTGTTGGGGAGGAACATGGATCTATGATGGTGATCCTCCTAAATGGGCTCATCTGTATTCATGATCTCCATAATGGACTCATCGGAAGGAAAATTCTCAAAGAGATAATCTAGAATGGGAAGAGAAGGTTCTAACCAGTATGGTAAATGGTAAGGATCTGAAGCCACTAGATGAAGGTCATCCGTGTGATCATCGAAAAAGGTTTGAATGGTGTCATACATAGCTTCGTGTGGACTCAACGAGGTGGAATCAATAACATGTTTACCCTTAGGCCCATAATCAAATGAGGCGATCATATGGATTGTCACAGTATTTGTGATGGGAGAAGTAGATGGAAAAATCCCCATAAGGGATGAATCCTTCAACATGCCTACCCCAATCGACTGGCAAGGAGAAGGGGACTGGCCTAACATGGGGATTTTATTAGCCATAGAGGTATTAACATCCGGCATACAGAAATCAAGATGATCAATTGTAACAATTCTCCCTAGATACGAAAATTGGACTGTTCAAAATATTGTTGAGGCAACAGCAGTCATGGCATAGAACCAATTCCTTCCTAGAAGGAGGTTGTAATCTAAAGGGGCATCTACCACTTCTACTTGGATGGAAATGGTTTTTCCCCCCAGCTCAACCGCTAGGGCTGATATGAGACCATGGGGTTGGAAACCTTGTCCATCAAATGCCTTGAGGGTCATAGGTGATGTGACAATCTCAGGAGAGTCGAGAGCCTTCCAACAAGTCTGAGACAAAACCGAGGTCAAAGCTCCTTCATCCAGTACCGTTCCAAAAACATTCTTTCCCACTACTTTCGTAGTGATCTGAAAAGCAAGTTTATGTGGTAATATAGGCTTATAGTTCTCAACATTGAAATGAATCAAGTTAGTATTATTCGGGTCTAAAGATCCTAATGTTGTCAACAAGTTTTTACGCTGTGTAGGGAAACTTTGGAGTACCTCTAAGGTTGACATTGCACAAGGTGCCTGAGCGAGATCTTCAACCACATTATAAAATTGAGCAGCTTGAGCATTGGTATTAGAGACAGCCTTTTGAAGAGTACTCTTAGGTGGGTGCAAAATCATGTCGAGAGTAGGCTTCTCGATAGATACGGGGACAGTAAACTAGGATTAAGGACAACTAGTAGAGGGAGCTTTCCCTGAAGAAGAATGATCTTCTTTCTTGTCTGCAAGTTTGTCATAATTCTAACTTCAAGTTTGCAGATTGATGGTATCTGAGGACATCATACGAATTTCCTCTGATGAACTAGAGTTACCCTAATTAGCCATGTGGTCTATCAGTTGTTGTTGAGAGGGAAAAGGATCCGTAAGTACTGCAGGTGTGGGATTGGACTTCAGAAACTGGGAGATTTCAACTCGATGCGGGCATTCCTTTGAAAAGTGGTCACCACCACATAGTAGACAAGGATATTTTTCCTTCATTTTCCCCTTGTCGTTATCACTGTTGGTTGGTCTTGGAGTCTCCTGTTGGTTTCCAGGTTTTTTATTTCTATTTTTACCTTTCTTTTTATTATTACCCGAAGTTTGAGTACTTTGAATAGAATTGACCTTGGAGGAAACCTTAGGAGTCGAAGGAGTAGGGGTGGAAATTTGGGGTTGCTTGGCAGTTTTTGCTGTTGACGAGGACTGGATTGAACCAACAATCCCATCAATAAGTACTTCTGCTGGTGGCTTGGCAATATCGATGCTGGGGTGAGGAGATTGAGGAATTGGGTCATAAAGAGTTGCAGACTGGGAATAGAACAAGTCTACGTACTAAGCTCGACTAATAGCTCTCTCCTTAGTAACGACACCACCCATAGCCACATCCCAGGCAATAGGAGGCAACAAGGATTTGGTTAACCAATTAGCTAGTAATTGATCCGGAATAGGGGCCTTAATAAGCCTTCTCCGCCTTCTCCACTCATGAATATGACCGGAAATGTGGGTGGAGATGTTCTGTCGCAGAGACGTTAAAATATTAGTGCCTGTTTCATAATGAATAGGGAGCTAAAAGTGTGTAAGAAACACGGTTTCCAATGAGCCAAAATCCATAAACAAATGTTATGGGAGTTTAATGTACCACTTCACGGCCCTACCAGTCAAATTTCACTGAAAGAGTCCTAACCAAATGGATTCATCCATGAGGGAATTTGAAGAACACCACAAATGGAATGTCATAACATGGTTCTTTGGATTGTCTCCCTGCTTCCCATCGAATTTCAAGATATCCGATGGTAACTTTACCGGAATGGGAGGCCATGAGGGATTGTGTCGAATGGGGTCATTAATCAACTTGGACAACTCAAGCAAGTCCAAAGTTGCTAGGAAAGGTAACTGTCGGTTGGGTTACACATACTGGTAATATTGATATGGCATATAATTACTAGTAGGACCATAAGTTGACTGAAAAATGGGTTGTTGTGACGAAGAACTAACAGAAAATCCACTCGCAGGGGGTTGATTTCTGGGATCAGGACCACTAGGACCACTAGGGCCTCCAGGAGGAGGACCACCAGGGCCATTAGGACCACGAAGATCACCGGGACCACCAGAACCACTAGGACCACTAGACCCTCCGAATCCTCTGAAACCACTAGGTGGAGAGCCACCAGACCCTCCAGAGCCATAAGTAGGAAAGCGACCAGGCCCACCAAGACCACTAGGACCACTAGGACCACAAGGAGGAAATTTTCTAGATCCTTCAGGACCATTAGGTCACCTAGGGGGAGGATCTCCATAAGGCGGTCCTCCGGCACCTCTCGCAGTATGTATAGGTACCCCCCCCATAGATGGAATATAAGACTAGTTGGGTTTTCCCCATGGCATAAAAGTGTTACTAGGGTATGGAATTCCACCATAAGGCATTCCTATAGGATTGGGTGGATGATTACCTACAGGTATTTGATAACCATAACCTCCGGAAGACTGAACGATTACAGGTTATGCCCCCAAGGGATGACCTGAACTAGATGGGGGATTCACTGCATTAGTATGGGTGGGAGGGACATAAACTATATATGGTTCTATTTTATAGGTCTTCCCTTGACTAGGTACAATTATGGTGCCAAATAATGGAGGTCGTGATGGGGGTTGTCCCCCGGCACTAGAAGGTACTGACAAAACAGGAATTGAAGGTTGGGCCCCAGGTGCAGAAGTCCTGGGAGGATTAGGAACAGACATAACATGAGAGGTGATAGGGGTGGTAATTTTTCCTGGGTTGTCTGGTGTTACTGCACGATCTATAATCGGTTCAATGGGTCTCATAGAATCGGTAAGTGAATGATATCCCACAGGAACAGATGTGGAACGTGATGGTAATGGGCATAATATTTCATCTATGTGCTTATCAATCTCCTATGCATGGAGAATGGTAGCACGGTATTTCCTACGTTCTTCTTCATCTTCAGAAGAATTTAAACATGTTCCAAATGAGGCAATGGCCTATCCTATACAGGTATCCCAAAATGGAGCATTGGGACCAAAATCCGGACGGGTTGTATCATCAACATGACCTTTTGTGGGAGAATGGAATGAGGTATTTCCTTGAGAAGCTTGTTGGACCAAGGGAGGTGAGTGTGAAGAATATGGTACTCCACTTTCCGCAACCATATTGTCCCCCACTTGAGAGGTGGTAGCAGCTCCTTGGTCGATAGCTTCAATTGGATTTTTTCCTGAACCAGGAATAAAATCGGGTGGTAAGACCCGTACTCTTCTGGACTGTCCTAGCTCAGCCAGTTTGTACAATTCCTATCTAACCTAAGGTCTAAAAATCTAGAAAACACACCAAAAAATTTCCCTACACAATCTATAGGTCAAAACAAGCACCCTTAAAATGATAGGAGGAGTTCAAAAAGTCAAGTCTCTCACCAGGATTGTGAAGAAGGTGCCACTCGCGATATACGTCAAGGGTATGTGCGTAGTAATCTCCCTGAATGTTGTTTTTAGTGTATGGCTCCAAGCAAGATGGCCAAAGGGATTTTCTCAGATAGATAAGGTATCCTAGTGGGGTCTCCCGATATACTCAAGGTACATGGGAGCTCGAATTAGTAGTAGTGTTGTCTAATGCATAATTGTACACAAGGGGCCTTCCGATATACAATCGATTACATGAAGTACCATTCTATATACCTCAAGGGTACGTGAAAGCCTGTTCAATATACCGACGGTACGTGGAAGAACCACGCGAGTCCCGAAATGTAATGCTGACAAATAACGACAGCTCCCACGCTTAACGATGCCCAAACATGTCTCTAACCTATCACTCCAATTGCTACATAAATGTTAACCTATAACTACCTTTAATTTTAAAGTGGATGGTTAGGTGAATACATGATGTTTTGACAGAAAAGTAAAACCATGCAGTATGCTTGTGCAAAATATTTCACTCTACCGTTCAATATGCCTACTTACGGGAGGGAAAGAGAGTATTTTCTTTTTGTTTCAAAACCAAAAATATTTCCAAACAACAGTCATGAACACCAAATCAAAGACAAGCAATAATTTTCCAAACTGATTTCTCTTTTATGAAAGCAATGAGAAGGGGAAGAATCTCTTTTCCTAAAATAAAAACAAGAAGCACACCTATATGCAAATGCATTCTATTTTTTCAATTTTCTCAAAACATAAGCACATGTAACTTAAAACTACCATATTTTTTATTTTGATTGAGATAGTTCTAAATGCATAAGAGATGAAAGAACATGAAGAGCCTGAAAGCTTGTGAATCCAATCAGAAAACCAATGTCCAACGCTCAACGATGATATCTTAGTCTCAGTCAAAAAATTTCTTTTTGAAGGAAGGAAAAAGAAGTTTACTATGCAAACAAGAAATGAAACCTAGAAGCTAATCTAGTGTTTTTCTTTTAGTATATATAGCAAGAATGAAAAGAGATCTTACTAGCACCCTAAGATTTTCAAAAACAAGAAATCCTTTCGTGGACACAACCAACAAGCATAGAAGCGGATGAACACTCGAAAAGCATAATCTAGCCTTTGAATTTCCTAATCAAACAAATCTTAAACCATAAAATTTCAAGCCACGAGCATAAGATTCTATCACACAAGTTTGACAGTGCAGAACTGAAAGCAACACAACTCAATTTTTTACAAAAAAAATGAGAAAAAAAGGTCTTGCAATGATGCCTACCTAGCACTGTGCTTCTTTGGTGTTGACAGGGTGGTTCTATCCCAGCATCGCTTTTTGCCAACAGGTTATAGGCAGTGGCACCGCATGCTGCCCACTCTGTTTAGGTGGTGGCACTATGTGATGCCCACTCTATTCAGGCGCCGGCACCGTTCCTCATACACTGCATAGGTACGGTTCCCTGTAGATGACCAAAACACAAAGAGAACGATGGATCAAGTCAAAAAAATACTAGATCAAGGTAAATACTGCTAGATTGAGTATGAAAACAGAGCATAAAAGGTTGAGATGACTCAGATATGAATAGATCTGGGAGTTTCAAACCCAAATAGATCAAGTCAGAAAGTAGATCTGACTGAAGAGAGCTGGAGAAGGAGCCTAGATTCGGACAAGAGTTGTAGAACTGAGGAAGATTATAACAACTAATACATATATCTATTCCCCAGAAGAGACACCAAATTTGTTAGCAGGAATATTTCACCTCCTGCGGACAGCAAGGTGTTCCACTAGTCTGAATGGTTCATATCTAGAACAAATAGAGGACAGAGGTTGAAGACTCTCCCTGGACGCCGTAGATACCTGGAATGTAATGCCTCGATAGTTACCTTGGTACCTGAAATAAGATTCAACACACAAACACATCAAAACTGCCATAATATAATCTACTAATCCATGTTAGTGACTAAGGAATCTAACAACATACATGTGAAATCAAACAACAACAATATATGTGGAACAAAAATCAACTTGCATTAATATAGAAATATGAAGAAGTTTACAACCAAGCCTTAGTGTTGACATGCATCTCCATGAAACCAAGCATTCTCATCCCCATAAGCTCCTACTCTAGCTCTGTATTCTCTCCAAATGGTCTTGGGCCAAGTGGTCAATCCAACAGCATAACAATACGTTAAGATTTCTCCCCTCAACCATGGATATGAGCTTATATTTATAAGGCTCAATGGATAGCGTAGGTTGAGAGATTGGTGGGTGAGGTGGCCTCTAAGATCCTAGGATGAGGGATCTCAAGCTCAACTGACCCACAATGGTAGGGATAAGGGAGGACATGAGGCTTATCATATAGAAGCCTCAAGAAACTTCTCTTTTTCCCCTTTTTACCCAGGGTACCGCGTTTCTCCTTCAATGACAGAGTGGTTCCGGTAAGAAATGCTTATGGACTAAGGGCCATAAGCAGTGGCACCGCTTGTGGACAACAAGGGATAGGCGGTGCGAACAAGGTACCACTCCTAGACAAAGGGGCAAGTGCGGTGCTGGGAATTTTCATGGAAGATTGACTATTAGCATGAGTTTCCACTCCAAGAACTGGGATTCAGGGAAAGTAGGTATGTCAAATGTCTTATCACATGATGGTGACAGGATTTTGGTATAACAATATGAGTTGAGTAGATGGAAACTTTAGTTTTTTCTTTAACAATTGAATGATTTTTTCCTTATAATTCAATAAATTTTGAGATTCAACCCCTTTGTCTGCTTGACTGTCAATAACCAACAAGTTTGCTTGCAAATTTTTAATATGTTGTTGGTGAGCTTTATTTTCTACTTTTTCCTGCCTAAGTTGGTTCTCAATTTTGCTTTTGGTGGATTCCATCTTGGAAACCTTCAATGTTTCTTTCAATAGATCAGTATATATGATATGTCGAGTCTGTTTGTGTAGGTGGATTATGTCAGGAAAGGAATATTTTCTAAACCTGTCTTCATTTCAACAACTTTGTTCTTAGTTGTTACTGCCAAGTTCAATGTATTTTAAGTATGATCCCTGAAAGTCACTAGGGATACATCTTTACTTGAGATATTCTTGACATCAGCATATAACTTTAAAGCTTCATCTATGGACACCTCCTGATCATCTATGTACTTATCAAATAGTTCAGATCAAGTTTTAACTGAGAGGGGGAGTCTATAGGTGTTTCAGAGAAAGCATACTCCTTAATTTCAAATGCAGGTCCTTTAATTTTGATATGCTTCTTCTTTTTACCTTTTCCATATGATACTTGGACAAACTACCCCATTTATTCAATTTTCTTCTTTTTAGGTGTCTTAGTTTTATCATCTTCCTCTGTTTCCAGGCATCAGAGAAATCCCTCTTATTTTTTCTTTCAAAACAAGTTTCTATAGGTGTGATCCTTTCAGATGCTAGAACAATGCTTGAAAGGTCAGGTGGTGTGGATTTTAATTCCTTCACTGAGGAAGTAGAATCCCATTGCATGTCTTAATCCCTCTGTGTCTCATGAGATAATCTAACCAATTTGCACACTCTTCCACACCTGCAATTTCATTATGCTCAAAAGGCTTGTTTTTGTTAACTTGTCTTATGTTAGATATGACATGATGGGTATCATAGTTAATGACAACATATGTTTGAAACCCCATTTCTTTCAATAAATTATCTATCGGTTGTAAAGAAGACATGTTCTTTATGGTGAATGGGCCAACATCCCATGGGAATTTGATTTCATAGGACTTTTTAAAACTCAGAAAGTGTTCATTTTCCACAATAATATTTTGCCTAATCAACTCTATGTCCAATACCCTAGGAGTCAAGAAAGAGGGTAAAATGTAAGTTTGATAAACAAACCCATCCAATCTAATCAATGTACCTTGCTCCAATAAGAACCAATATCCTATCCTTTTTTTAGGATAAAATTACATCATTTCTTGCATAAGTGGTAAGACTCTAGGCAATTTCTTCTAGAAAAATACATTATATACTTCAAACATGAGAAAGTTGAGGTATTTTCTAAAATATATGTTCATCTCCTCTGTGAGAACCATCTCCAGAAATTGTAAGTTTTTCTCATTAAAAGATAAGAACATTTTAACCAAATGTGATAGAAACCTGAAACATATGGTATTGTGGAATTCAACTAGTTGTGAATGAATATTCTCATCTAGAAACTCATCAAATTTAAGGAAGCGGGAATGAATTAACTGACTTGAACCTTCTGATTCTACCTGGATAGTACTGATTATGAACAAAGGACTCATTAAAGACTCGGTGACATACTTGTCAGTATCTAAACCTAAAAAGTGACTTATAATGGTTATAACACATTGAGTTTCATCATTGAACAGGATGGAATCTACAAGAAAAGGTTGGTTTTGTAAGGATACATCAGGCTTAAAGCAAGTGTTAAAGAAAACCTATTTTTGTTTAATGTTGGACTCTCTAAAAAATTGGACTATACTTTATTCATTAAAATCTTTAGACAGCTGGGTGAATTCAGTAGGAACAGAAAAAGTGTTTCGGACAGCAAGGGGACTGATTGGAAAAAGGATCTTGGACTTGGTTACGTCCACAATTACCCTCTTAGAAGAGGATTGATTGCAAGCGCATGAGTTGACAAACTACGGAAAATTTAGGGTTTTCTCGGTAGAGGAAATATGTAAATAGGACCTGAAAACACCATGGACTTTCATTCCCTGGTCTTTGAGAACTTTCAATTCGATTTTTACTTAGTCTATGGAACCATTTAACAATAAAGTATCAAAAACCTCTGAATCTTTATCTTCAAAAACCTCCTCTATCCTCTAGTATTCCAAATCCCGAACCTCTACTTCTTCTACCTCAGTCATTTTGAATACTTTCTTAGTGGGTATAAATAGCCTACTTGGTTTCTTGACAAGTGTTCCAAATATTTGTCTGAGCTAGTCGTTTCCACACAGTCCTGGACTTTCCCTTTTCAATGCATAAAAAAATAAATAACCTAAATCCATGTTCCCACACTATTTATATTATATTTTCCTTCTTATTAACCATGCATATTTCTTCGAGGAACCCTTTCCCATCTGTCCATTTTGTGCCTTTTACCCTTAGTCGTTGATCCTGATCCCTGTTTAAACCATCTTTACCCTTGTTCCCAATATACTGCCATTTTTATTCTTATTGTAACTTTCAATTGCAGAAACAATATTAACCATAGATCCACCTTTAATCCATTTCCCACCGTAGATCATTTTCTCCCTTTCACTCACCTGTTTAGATCATAAAGGACCCTAACTTATCTGAGTGGATAAATTTTCAACCATTGATATTTTTCTTCACAAATCAGCATCATTGATTAATTCCCCTTCTTAACTTTCTACTCAGATTTATCTCCCTAAGTAGTGGACATATCCTTCTTGCGAAAAGATTATGTATTGTAGATCTCAAACCTAGTTGATCTTAGCCGTTCATTTCTTCTCTAGTTTAACCAATTCTGTTGATCTTCCTCTCGAGTTTATGTCTTACATATTTTATCAACGGAACAGTTTTAGACCATAGATCTATTCTTCATCAAATTTATGCCCTTGATTGTATGGACCCTTTAACCCATTCCACAAATTCACCAGTTTTCTTCTCCCATGCACCTTCTAGCAGCGGAAAGGATACAGGCCCTTGATCTCAATAATGCCCCCATATCAACCATTAAAAGATGCGATCCCTACCACATTTCGCTGAGTTTCAAAAAAAAATTCACTTATGCATCTTTCACCAACGGAATAAACACCAGTCATTGATCTAGATCAAGTCTTCATCTTAACCGTTGAAACATGAGGCCTCTAATCTATTCCATTTATTTTCAAATGTATTTTCCTTGTACTTTTTCACATAGCAGAATTCATTTAAACCGTTGATCTAAATCACCTTTAAATGTCTGCCTTCAATCGATGATGGCTCTACCAAGTTCCACAAATCTTGAACCTTACATTATCCATGCCTGTCCTTGTAGCAGAATTTATATCGACCGTAGATATTTTTTCTTCCTTGACCTCAACCATTGAAATGTGAGGTATCTACCCAATTACGCTGAAATGAAAATGTCATTTTTTTGTGCAATTTTATCAGCGGAAATATTATAGTTCATAGATCATCTTCCCTCTGCTGATCTGATGGTAGATTTTAGTTGCATGTTAACTTATTCCGCATGTAATCATAATTATTTACACCTTACAACTTATCTATGCATATTTTCCTACATATGTCGATCTCCTTTGCTACAGATCTACACCATTCAATCTTGATGTGATATAACATTAAGGCGTATTTTGTATACACAACTTATTCCCAAGGTTGCGCTTAAGATTTTCTTCACATTTTTTCACTTTAGACTTAGGAATAAGTCCTCCAAAGAATTTTAGAACCCCTTTTACATATCCTTTAGGTCATATGATAGAAATTTTTAGACCTTACCATGTACCTCCTATGGTCTAACCCCTTCCAACTATCTAGCCCAAAAATAGTGCCAACACATATATAAAACGGGTCGATGGATTATTTGGGTCAGCGGTCCAAAACAATTTTGGCGGAAAATGTTTGACCATAGTTGGATTTTATTATTATTATTATTAATCTTTAATTTGTATTTAATTGTGATTTTATTGGAAGCGTACAGTTGATGATGGCCTTGTTTTTTGTGGCCTAGAACCTGATGATGAGGTTGTGTTACAAATTTCTTATTTATATGTAGTTGGTGTTTCTGTCTTGCAACTAACACTCATTTGGGTTTTTGTATCCCAGGGTCTGAGTTTGAGCTGGCGTAAGTGTTGTTGACTTGTTGTAAGATTTGGGCCACAAGTCAGGAGGATAGAATTTCTTGGTTAGATTCATTTAATGATTATTATGTGTTGGTAAAATGACTTCTTTGCTACCAAAAGGGAATGGTTTAAAGGTGCTCTTCTCCATGACTATTATTTGCAACCTTTCCACTCCATTCAACCACTCTACCATATCAGCAACCTTCAAAGTCAATCTTTCATGTTACAATAAGTTTTCTAAATGAGTAGCTACAAGACTAGAGTATCTATCATTTTCTCCTACATTCTTAGCTTCTAGGTTTTGAATCATTACTAATTCACACATGCAATGCACATGTTATTTACCACGATTGGTATGATTTGAATCTTAGTTTTTGCAATTGTTTAAAATATCTTAAGTTAGAGATGGATTTATGTTTTTTTTTCCTTTCTATACATTATAAATCACATACTAATAAAATAAAGAAATAACTTATTGATGAATCCACTCTTCATGTATTAAAGTGCACCAATAGCTCTTCTATCATGCACTTACCAATTGGGCACATGCTTCTAGTAGGTATTGGTTCCACGGAATCTTTGTAACTTCCAGCAATAGATAGAATTTGTGATCCCATTTCCTCAATGGTAGTCAAACTTTTGGAATCACATGTTCTCATGCCTCCAATCTCTATAATAACTAATCTAGGGATCAAAAACGGTAGTGTGAATTCCCTAACCTAGAGATAGGGTTTATCCCTTTTTTGACCTCATTTTTTGAGAATTTGAAATTGCAATGAGAAGCTTCAACATTTGTCTTAGTGGTTTCCAAGAATTTGGTTGATATTGAACGTATCCAAATAGAAATCTCCAATCTCCACCTCTATGTTGTGCATATCATATACATTGTGGACTTATGATGGAGGGAGAACTCGACATTTGGATATGCTCCAACAAATTGGCATTTGGATAGTTATTTGGGCAGAAAGTTGGTGTTTGAGAACCTCTATCAATAGGTGGACGGGAATTCAGAAAAAATAGTTTCGAACTTGACTTGAGACTTTACACTTAGTTTGAATTGGGAAATGGATAGGGATAATGTGGTGCGATATGATTCAAAACTCAGTTTTACCAAAAACTTTGTTGTCAGATAGTTGGTGCTACTAACTTGATTTTGAAGCCTATGAAACTATTATCAAAGGTGGACTCATAGCCTCTGAAACAATTCATAGAAAACCATAGTTTAGAAAAGTAATTTTTTCTTTAAAAAATGACGAAATAAAAAATAAATACTACACCATAAGGAATTTAGGTTTAATTACATCAGAAAGATTTATCACTTAACTATGTTGCAAAGATAATCTTTCCATTTTGATTTAAAAATCAAATGGAAAGTATATTTAGAGATTTAACTCAACAAAAAAATTTGAATGAGAAGGATAAGGGAAGACTAATTAGATTCACTGATTTGAGAATTTGATGTTGTGAGGATTAAGTCAAATTCATTGCACATGTTGCAAACTATTGAGAAATTTTGGTATAACATTTAATGTAACAACAGAACCAAATACCTACAATTCAATCATTTGTGCGAGCTTCATAATATTTTCCAGCAATAATAAAATCACTCGTGTTTATCTACAGTTAGCAAGGAAAAATGTCCGTAGTTCCAGAAGGTCCATGAGCATAATGAAGGGAGGGATATCATTTACTTGATCTAGTTGATTCTCCATCATTGGTGCCTTTATATTGACCATGGATTTAGCAATGATGCCTTTAAAATTCATGAGATAACTTCCAAACCATCTATATCATGATATAACTAACTCTGTCGTATTTCCTACTCACATTTAATTTTGATAGACATCTTGGAAATTTCAAATTTCTTATATTCATTTAACGCCACCCGAACAACCC
This sequence comes from Pseudotsuga menziesii, assembly GCA_001517045.1. NCBI lineage: Eukaryota > Viridiplantae > Streptophyta > Pinopsida > Pinales > Pinaceae > Pseudotsuga > Pseudotsuga menziesii. The sequence continues at coordinate 1,617,347 of LPNX010787311.1, forward strand.
ACAAAAAATTCACACTCAGTGGACATCATCATGATCAATAATACTAATGGATGTCCATTTTCAAGATATGACACATAAAGGGGTCTACAATTTACTAAATTTTAACATTGTTGATGGATTCAGAGACCACCTAGAAAGGGAGCTCTGAATACATATGCAATGTTAAAATTTAGTAAATTATACAAATTCATTGTCAAAATTGTAATTTTTAATTGTCAGAATAACCCAACTAAAAATGACCAAATAAATTACCAAATCATATTCTTAATGTTATTTTTATATGGCCACTTTTAGTTTAGATCTTATCCCATGACCAAGTTGGTCATTTATCTTGGTCATTTTTAGCGAGCTCACTTAAAATTTCTCAAGTTTGATCATTTATCCCTTGAAAAAACTATGGTGACCAAATTTTTTGGTCTCCTAGTCACTTATCTCTCATTATGTACTAGTGTGATCTATTGTGTTTATTCCCAACATCACCCTCATTTGTTACATGAGACTTCCACCATTCAGGAACAAAGTCACCTAAGGAAGTCCCATAAACTACAAGGAATTTACCCTCTCTCAAGGGGTGATTTTCCACTCACCCCCTGTGATTCACAAAGGAGATACTCTAGGAGGGGTCATTCCTAGGCCACATTGATAAGATATTACGCGTGAGTTTTCTCCTTACTTTATTCATTTTCTCCCCTTGGAGAGAATTTAGATCCTTTTGCTTCATTCTCTTATGAAAGAGGCATTCCTTTATTTCCATCCCTCAGAAGAAATACCCCCCATTCTCCCTCTTCAGGAGGAGGCCACACAGCATCCTTACCTTCACATAAGATATAGATATCACCACCACTTACTTCACATTCTCCTCCTCAAGGAAACCATACACAATGTACGATGGAAACACCTAATGCCAACCTACCCTTCATGGCTAGCTTGAATCTCCCAAATCTATCCAAATTGGTTAATGACCTCATAGGACATGACTCAACATGGATAGATATGCCAAACAAGATCCCCTCATACATTCCTAATTTTGAAGGTAAATAAGGAGATGATCCCATAATCCATGTCATGTATTTCCACTTATGGTTCTCCTCCAATAGCATAGTGGATGATTTAATGGGGCCTCACCTCATTCAGTGAACCCTTACAGGAACAACGATAAAATGGTATGTGAGTTTACCAAGGGTAAGCAAGCTAAGCATGTTATTGCACAAAAAGTGGCAGGATCATTTCCCAAAACTGAGAAATACTCCATCCTGAAGTCCCAACACTTTGATCTCATTTATGAACAATCAATTTACTTATACACCATCCTACCTAATTCCCATTGGAATCAGTCTTTGGACCGCCCCCATGTGGGATCGTCACATTTACTTAATGGGATTATTGGGTCCATTTCTCGATAGGGAAAATCCCCCCCCCCCCTAAACCTAATTCCATGCCACCTAATATGTCACTGGAGTACCCACCCATACCCCCATATCGGAACCCCCTACTACTGTACTAAATATTTAGTTTGGAAAACTACATTATGGACCCTATAGTATTACCTACCCTAATGCAAGCCAAGCAATGTTAATACCTCCACCACAAATGGCATAGCTAGTTCCTACATCCACATTATATGGAGTGAAAAATGCATATATCCCACCATATGGGTATAATCATTATTACATGTTTCTGTGTCCTCTTGGATCTACCCCCATGCCACATATGGGGTTCAATTTAGTACAGCCTTCTATCACACAACAATCTCAACAATTTGAGCACCTAAACACAACTAACCCTTAAAATCCTCAAAAATATTGGAAAAAGAAAGGTAAAAACAAATAGAACCAGAAATCAGTGAAAAGAGGAAAACCCCATTCTTAGCAAAATTAGAACGAGGGTAACAAAAATGTGGGGGATAATAAACCCCCCCCCCCTGCCCCCCATAAGGAAAAATCTCTAACATGAGGAAAAACTATTCATGTTCAATATGTGGAGAGTATGATCACTATACTCACCATTTTCAACTCATCCCTGACTTCCAATAGCTTTTGGAAGAAAAGAAAAAGATAGTAGTGAATCCCCCTCAAGCTCCTAATGCACCATATCCCCAAAAATTTGTATTGCAACAACCCTTTTCCAACCAAGGGGTGGCCAGTACCCAACAACCAAACCCTCATCCCCCAAGTGATGACTCCTTTCAAAACGTTTACATGAAAAAAACAGATGTCAGCCTCCAAACTCGAGCCAAAGGCAATGATAGGCATGAACCCATACAAAGTGAGGATGTACCTATTCCATCAAAATGACCTTTGCAAATACCACACCCAAGTGGTGAACAAATCGTGAGGGTGCCAAAGGTGTTAGAAAAAACAATATCGCAAATCAATAACGATAAACAAGATGAAAATATTAAACGCATAAACACATTACATGAGAGACACTAATATAACTTAGTTTACCCAAGATGGGCTATGTCCACATAGAAATTTCTATTCCTTTATTATTATACCATCCAACAAAATGAAGGGATATAACCTAAAACAAACTCGTTGCACTTCCTCTTCACTCTTTCAAAGTCTCTCTTAGATACAATTATCTTTCAATTATAATATGCAGTTGTATTACAATGATTTCCTTTTATAGGGGAATTACCATGGTAAAATACCACGATTCACTTAATACCATGGGACCGTAAACTATTTTCCAACAAACATCCCAAAATTTCTTTCGAGGTATTCACCCCTGAACCCTTGTTGGGGTCCTGCTAGCCCCAGGAACTCCCATTCGAGGGATATGGTCTTCCCCCCCCACACCCCCTATTGGGACAAGTGTACAGTAAAACTATGGTATAAACACAGATTAATATAAACATCTTTGAATCAGGAATATTAGCCTCCATGACCAACAATCTCCCACTTGGAGACTGATCACAACTCCACCATTGTTGCACTTGATCTACTACGCTTTAAACCTTGGACTTGGAAAATTTCTTGTCTTCACCTTCATGCTTGAAGACCAACTAAAACCAAGCAGAAACTTAGTTTCTCTCTAGTTACTATATTTTTCAACATGTCTGCATGATTCGGGTTAGTATGTATCTTTTCCAACTTTAACAGCTCATCTTCTAGAACAGATCTTGTGAAATGGTACTTGAGCAGTATATCTTTAGTATTTGAATGGAAGGTTGATTTCTTTGCAAGATGAATGGAACTTTTGTTTTCACTATACAACCTTCTATTCTCCTACTTCTTTCCCAATTCCTCCATGAACATATGTAACCAAAACATCTCTTTTTTATCCTCTGTTGCAGCCACATACTCTACTTCCGTTGTCGAAAGTGCAACAACCTTTTGCGGTTTCAAAATCCAACTTTTTGTTGTTCCACCTACAGTAAAGATATACCCTTTTGTTCTCCTCTTTCTTTCTTTATCACCATTCATATATGGATCAATATATACCTATAGAATAGTGTTTGAACCTCCAAAGCACAATGCATGAGAAGTGGTAACTCTCAAATACCTGAGAATCCACTGTACTTCCCTCTAATGCTCTTCACCTAGATTGTTCATGTACCTTCTCACAAATTCCACTGCATGTGCAATAGTTGGTCTTGTGCACACCATGGAATACATCAAGATACCAACTTCTAATGAATAGGGAACCTTGGACATCTTTTATATCTCCTTGTGTGTCTTAGGACACATCTCCTTACTTCATTTTAAATGGATGGCCAAAGGTGTACTAACTGGTTTTTCATTCTATGCTCTAAATCTCTCCAACACCTTTTCTATGTACTTACCCTGAGACAATGTCAATTTGCGATTTTTTTTGTCTCTTTTTATTCTCAAACCAAGGATTTTATTTGCAATACCCAAGTCCTTCATCACAAATGATTTAGCTAGTTTCTTTTTAAGCACATTTATATCCTTCATGTTAGACCCTGCAACAAGCATGCCATCCACATACAATAACAAATAATATATATTCCATTATCTAGCCTTTTGAAACAAACATAGTGGTTAGAATGACATCTACTAACCATGTTCTACCATAAACTTATCAAATTTCAAATACCATTGTCCTAGAGCTTTCTTTAGGCCATACAAACTCTTATTCAACATGCAAACCAAATTATCCTTCACTTTGAACTCATATCCCTGTGGCTACTACATATAATATCATCCTCCAAGTCCCCATGGAGAAAGGTTGTTTTTACATTTAACTGTTCAAGATGAAAATCTTCAATTTCCACTAGACTTAAAATAGTCCTAATTGAATTCATTTTAACAACAGGAGAAAATATTTCATCAAAATCTATACCTTTCTTTTGTGCGAACCCCTTTACAACAAATCTATCCTTGTATCACTTCTTTCCTCCTTCTTCCTTCAACCTCTAAACCCATTTATACTGCATTTCTCTTTTACCCATAGGAAACTTAACTAAATCCCAAGGTTGGTTTCTTACCAATGAGTCCATCTCCTCATTCATGCCTTGCTCCCACTTCTTTCTAGTTTCCACCTACATTAATTATTCATAAACTATGGCTCACTATAATCAATCATCAATAAATAATAAAATGAAAGAGAGAATCATTCAGGGGGTCTACTTAACCTGGTATATTTTCTTACAATTGCAGTAGTTTGAGGTACCTGTTGCTTTCTTAATTTTCTGGTACCTTTGGAACTTCATTTTCTTTTATTTCATCAAGGATTGTGTACTTTGTGTTTTTCCTTTCCTCGTTCTTTCCCTACAACTAATATTTGTGCATAGCCTCTTTATTAAATACCACATCTCTACTCCTAATGATTTTGTTATTTTCTATAATCCCATAAGAGATAACAAAAATTATCAACCCTGTATCCAATAAAGGTGTATTTCTTGGATTTAGCCTCAAGATTTGTTCTATTTTCTTTATTAATATGGAAAAATGCTTCACAACCAAAAGTTATTAGACATGAGTAGTTTACCTTTTTACATGTCCATGCTTCCTCTAGAATCCATCCATCCAAAGCACTTGAAGTCCCTCTTCTTATAAAGTAAACAATAGTATCTACAACATCAGCCCAAAAATGTAAGGGAAACCTTGCATGCAATGTCATACACCTTAGACGCTCCAGGACCGTCCTATTAATTTTTTTAACATGCCGCTTTCTTATGGTGTTCATGGGACTGTCTTCTCTCTACAAATCACATGATATGAACAGTAACAATCAAACTCCATGTTGCAGTATTCACCTCCATTATCAAATATGAGACACTTCAAGGATTTTCCCTGTCTCATTCTCAACCAAATATTTCAACTTCTTAAAAGTAGAAAACACATCAGGTTTCTTTCTAATGCAATAAACCCAAGTTTTTCTATTTGCATCATCAATAAAAGTAAAATAATACGAGATCCACCAAGAGATTGTACCTGAGTCGGTCCCCATACACCTGTATGCATAAGCTCTAACTTTTCACTCTTCTTTTGTTTCCCAAACCTTACAAATTTGACTCTCTTATGTTTCCATAAACACGGAACTCACATAATTCCAAACTTACCTGCTCCATATCTGGAAGCAATTTGCATGAGTGAAGAATCTACATCTCCTTCTCACTCATGTGGCCAAGCCTATGATGCCACAATGCTGCACTTGTTTCTACGAAAGAACAGAGATAGAATAATCAATATTTTGAGGACATAAATACAATGTACCTAGCGTATATCCTTTTTCCATTACTAGTGCTCCTTTAGTCATATTCCACCACATTTTTCTAAACATAGACAAATAGCCACTATCTCCCAATTCCCTATTGAGATCAATTTATTTTCATAGCAGGAACATGCCTGACATATTTTAGCATGCATTCATTTCCATTATGTAACTTAATTTGTACCTTACCCACTCCAACAATTTTACATGGTTCACCACGCCCCATTAAAACATGTCCAAAATCACCTGGACCATAATCATGAAATAATTTTCTATGGGTGTACCATGACATGAAGCCCCTGAATCTACTACCTAGTTGTTAGCATCATTTCTGGGCTAAGTAATTGATAATGGATTTGGATGGTAAAAGGAGGAATAAGGTTTATAAATTTTCATATCATAATACCTTAAAGAATGTTAATGAGGTTCTGCAGATGTTTGAAGGGGCGATCCTGGATTGGAAATACCAAATACTTAAGAAATTTTGTTTTTCGGCCTTGGAAATGCATGGAAATGAAGAAATCCTGCCTTAGTTGAATGATAATAGGAAGTGGATGGCCTATATGCGTGGGGGAGGAAATACAAAGGCCAAAAAACATTTCCTCCAAGGAAAAATCGGGACCGGAAAGGAGAAAAAATCAAGTTTGAGGTGTAAAAGTGATAAAACCTAACTTCCACCCCCTGCAGTCCCGGATCTGACAACCCAGAATGTTTCCTCCCAAGATCAACGATCCAATAGAAAGGCAGAAGTGGAAAAGCCAAGAAGTTTGGCTTTGAAACTTAGAATCCTGATTTCCGACTTCCATAATTCGAGCTCCGAAGGTTAGGGAGAACTTCCACATAGATCAATGGCTTGGAAAGAAGCAAAGGGAGGAAGTGAAAAGGTAAAGTTTTGGGTTGCAAAGATTAGAAAACCCAATTTCCACTTTCTCGGATCCATAATATCTACGGTTCATAGAGATCCCACACAGAACAATGGTACGGAAAGGCACAGAAGGGAAAAAATCAGAAAGCAGAAAACATAAGAATTTTCCCGTGAAAGGTTGAAATTCTACCTTCCCTGATCCACCAGATCTGATGGCTCAAAACATTCCTGTGTATATCAATGATGTATAAAGGCAGTACATAGAACATTGGAAAGTGAAAAACATAAGAATTTTCCCGCGAAAAGATGAACTTCTACCTTGCACGATCCTCTATATCCGACAACTCAGAAATTTTCTGCCAAAGATCAATGGTCTGGAAAGGAGAGGAAGGGTGAAAAGAGAAAATATTAAGTTTTGGTTATGAAAAGGAGAAATCCCGCCTTTCGATTTCTGCATCCCGCATATTTACCTCAGATAAAAGGTTGGGAAGGTATCTGTCTAAGATCAACGATTAGGAAAAGAGGAACATGCGCACGAGTTAAATAGACTTCCTAATATGTGAAACTTGGTATAACCCGATAATTCCAACGGTTCATATCTTAATGGGAATAGATCTATGGTCAATATGCATTTAGTTGGGTGATCTTGCACACTGAAATTAGGAAGAGCACTATGCGATGAAAAATGTGCATAAATGATGTGTCCTCTTCCCCTTGGATATTGCACTTGCATATTGGGAGTACAAAAGCCACTTTTTGGAACGCGATGGCGCATTTTTCAACGGTGGCACTCAAAGGTTAAATCATATCAACAGTAAAATTTAATTTCACTGATCTAACTTGCACAGTTAAATCAATTTTCCAAATCACCGAAATTAGGTCCAAAGTGCAGGTTTTGACGGCCCAGATTAACGATAGGAAGATCTACGACTAAGTTTTATTTCGTAGGCAGAAGATGAAAGGCATTTTTGAAGTTGTTTAGATCATCGAAGGGGAATTGAGCCATCATTTTCATCCAGTAGGTGGGTTTCCAAGTGTTTAATCTTCCTTTTTTTCCATCATGCACATCCCAACATGTGTTCTTGTTCTTTTATGATCATGGTGAATATACCAGATCAGAGTTTGTTAGGATTAATTCCCGATTTTTGTAACTGATTTTAGGTTTTCGAGGTTGGTCTTAGGAATCATTTAATTCTAAAAATATACCCTCAATAGAGGAATACAGGGTTGGAACCTGTGAGGTTCTATCTTACATAAATTGAGATCTACCCTTAATAAAAATGACAGAGCTGAATGCGGCCTCATTGCTGTAGAGATTCCTATGTGTTTCATAGTTATAGTCTGTGATTTCCTTTCTTATGTGGATGTCTTCTTGTTAAAATTTTCATTATATTTTCTTTCATATCTGGAATAAGTGTCTAATAGTTTAAAATTCATACATGTTTATGCTCTAACTATTTGTTTCAGGTATCTACAAATCCTTTCAACCAAAGTTAATGCAGAATTCATCTTCTCGGTGCTCTGAATTAATGAACTATCATTCTTTCTTCTTTATCACCAGACCAATATAATTTTGACTATAACTGAGTGCTACCTTGTGTTTGTAGTATTTATGATGCAAACATTTTTTTTATTCTTTTAAGTATTTGTGGCTCCATAGCCCAATGTATGCTTGCCTTATTTCAACCACCAACACATCTGAATTGTATTTTGTTTGTACATCTAGACCTGATAAAAATGTGTGAGAGATCCCTCTCTAGAAAGCAAGAGTTCAGCTTCCTTTCTTAAATTGGTTATGTTGTTACCTTGGTATTTACCCTTCACAACCTAGGGTACAATTCTGAATGCTAACAAATTGGCGTTGTTGCCAGGGAATGAAAGTAAAATTTTACCTAGGTATGAACGGCATAGTTTTAGATCTGACTGTTGATGGTGAACAACAGTCAGACATCAAGTATTTTGTGCATATTTCACCTGGTGAATCCATTTTGAAAGAATCTATAATTCAAATTTCAATAACTCCACTAGTGGCATGATCCAAAAATCAAGTTTTCAAAGAGAACCAACAGACTCTACAGGGGAAATGACCTCAATGTAAATACATGGAATCCATGATAACAGATAAGGCACTCAAGAGTGAATCCTATCCAAGATGTGTTATCCTTTCTTTTAAATTTTTTCCAATATTTTCCTAAGCTTGTTAAAACAATTTTCCATTGTTTATTGCACTCAAAACAAAACCATGAATTTACTCCTGTATATCCTTCTTTCCAAACTAAAAGTGTCTCTTCATCCTGTGCATATGATTTTGATCAAGTCCTTTTATCTGAACTACATGAAATCAAGGAAAAAATTTGTGAGCCTCAAGGCACCACAGTCAATACTATATCTTCTTCACATGTCCTTGTTTCTTCCAAGATTCCAAAACAGTATAGACCTCTTCACCTACCTCATATCCTTCATGATTTTCCAGCAAAGCACAACAAGTACCATCCTTGGTTTGATGGAGAATCTAAGAACCTTACACCTGAGAAACATCTACAAGCCTTTGAGCATTTCCTTGACCTCTTTGGAGTGGAACATGATGATGTTTACATGAGGGATATTTCCCAATCTTTGCAAGGAGATGTTAAAGAATGGTTTAAGCATTTGCAAACTGAATCCATCAAGACATGGGAGGAATTTTCTGATATATTTTTGGGGTTTTGGGGTAAGAGGAGGTCATTGAACCAAGTTCTTTCAGAGTTTTATTCCATGAGGAAACAAGAGGGTGAAACCATGTCTAGTTTTAACAAGAGGTTTGCAAGTTTTGACTATAATATGCCAAAAGAGATTCAACCATTAGTAGGTGCTACAAAACTCCATTATGTTGATGCCTTTGATAGTGACTTTGCATTATTATTGAGAGAGAGAAAATTAGTAAGTCTTCCTGTTATGTTTCAAGATTCTTTAGAAGTAGAAGCTAATGTGATGGCAAGTGGAAAAATAAAGTAGAAAGTATAAACATACAAAAGTAAAACTAGAGAAGAAAATGTGCCTTCTGCTTTTGTTGTTGCTTCTTCTAATGATAAAAATTTTGAAATGAGGTTGAAAAAAATGGAGAAATTGGTGGATAGGATGACTGTAGATAATGTACTATTAAACAGAGGACAAAATGAAACTCAAATCAGAAAAATAGACTTCAGAAGGTCCAATCCTCCCCCACCTCCACAAATTAGACAGAGAAATATGAGGAATCCTAGAGATCGAGATGATCAGCAAACAAGGCCACCTTTCCCTGAGAATAATGTTGCATATGAAGAAGAGTTCAGATCTATTGAAGATCATATTCACCATTTTGGTGAATTGGATTCTGAAATATACCTCACTAAGGAAGAGCATAGTATGTTTTTTCATGAGGATGACAATAATTATTTTTGAGGAAGGATCAGAGAAATACCAACAACAATGTTTGCATGTTATTGATGATGTTCAGAGAAAGATCAATTTGAGAAATAGGGATGTTACTGTAAATAAAGGAAGGTTCAATCAAAATCAACCTTCTAGTAGCCAACAAAATACAGAAAATAAAATTGAAGGACAAAAATATCCCATTGTATATAAAGGATCTGAAAATAAAGTAGAACAAACTGTTTCAACTTTCAATTTGCAAACAGAACTCTCAAAATTGAAAATTTTCATTCCTTTCAATGAATTGTTGAAAAACAGAGAATACAGAGATACAATAACATATATGGTCAGGAGTCAGAAAGAATATCAGCCAAAAAAACATGTTATCTATGTTGTTGATACTAACTTAGAGTTTTCCATATTCTCTAATGATGGTCTTCTTTGTGATCCTGAAATTCTTGTACCCATTGAAGTTAAAGAAGATAAAGAGTTTGAAAAAATACAAGGTATTTCAGAACAAAAACAGAAAGATGTTTAACCCAATGTTGTACAAGAAGAAGGTTATAAGGGTATGTTTTATGAAGAATGCCATTAGCCTGTCATAAATTCTATTAATGATGGTTTTAAAAAGGATTTTGGCCCACCTATATATGATGAATATGAGGAGGATTACTTGGGTGTTATTCATAAAAAACCAACAATATGCAATGAAGAATTGAATCAGGGAGAAGAAGATGAGGGTTCTCGAATAAATATTTCTTTTGGTTCTTCAAATTCAAATTTTTTTTGTCAAAAAGAAATCTTTTGGCTTGATCCTAGTGAAAAAATGCATGAGAGGTATCCAGTTATTAATTATGGAATTTTCAATAAAATAGTTGATATCTCATGTAAAAGTTGTCAGTAACATTCCTTTCATTATTCCTTTGAAGTGCATTTTCACAGTGTGCGGGTAGAGTTACAGTTTGAGCATCCTTGTTGGGGTAAACAAATGACAAAAAATTTGAAAGTTGTCAACGATTTTATGATCCAGTGGTAGAATACATGAAGAAGCTTTACAATGGTAATGGTTGGTTATGTATCTACAATAGAGATCAATCCCTATATCATAACCTTTTTTCGTTAAGTTCTTCCTTTCTGTTTTTGACCAAGCATGATTATGGCAAGCAAATGATAGAAAAATATGAATGCTTCCATGTTTTTTATGATCCTGTGACTGAATATATGGGAATAATTTTCAGTCAGAATGGTGGGTTATGTGTTTGTAATAAGGATCAAGTATTTTATCTTAGCCTGTTACCATTATTCTCCTATGTTCTAATTTCAATCAAGCATGACGACAAAATTTGTTTATGGGATCATTTGCTTGATTGGATTCACTGGAAGTCAGAAGTCACTTGACTGGGCATTGATGCTTAGTAAGTGGGGTAGGTAGGTGTGAATAAGCTCAACATGGCGAACATTTCTTTTCAGTAGTTTTTTAGCTTTAGAATTAGTTCAGTTTTGTTTTCAGAGCATGTTAGGTATTTCAGAAAATCTTGGGAACAACCCAATGGATTTCGCACCTGGTCTATGAGGTTCTTCGCTACCTCGCAGGGAGGATAGAATCCCGAGTTGGAGCTAGTTGTTTGCACCATTTCTGGGCTAAGTAATTGGTAAGGGATTTGGACGGAAAATGGAGGAATAAGGTTTATAAATTTTCATATCATAAGACCTTAAATAATGTTGATGAGGGTTTTAATATGTTTTAAGGGACATTCCTGGATTAGAAATTCCAAATACTTAAGAAATTTTGTTTTTTCGGCCTTGGAAATGCATGTAAATGAAGAAATATGCCCTTAGTTGAATGATAACAGGAAATGGACGGCATCGATGTGAAGGGGAGGAGATACAAAGGCCAAAAGTCATTTCCTCCAAGGAAAAATCGGGAGAGAAAAGGAGAAAAAAGAAATTTTGAGGTGTAAAAGTGATAAAACACAACTTCCACCCCCCGCAGTCTGGGATCTAATAGCCTAGAATGTTTCTGCCCAAGATCAATGATTCAGCAGAAAGGTGGAAGCATGAAAGGAAATAAATTTGGCTTTGAAAGTTAGAATCATGATTTTTGGCTTCCATAGTCTGAGATCTGACGGTAAGGAAGAAATTCTGCATAAATCAACAGCTCAGAAAGAAGCAAAGGGTGAAAGCGAAAAGGGTAAATTTTTGGGTCGCAAAGCTTGGAAAACCTGATTTCTGCTTTCTGGGATCCACAAGATCTATGGTTCATTGATATCCTGTGCACATCAATGGTGCGGAAAGGAATAGAAGGGAGAATATCGAAAAGCAGAAAACATAAGAATTTTCCCATGAAATGTTAAACTTTCGCCTTCCGCGATCCACCTGATCCGACGGGTCAACACATTCCCGTGCAGATCAACGATGTGAAAAGTTGCACATGGGAAAAAATTAGAAACCAGAAAACATAAGAATTTTCCTGTGAAAGGTTGAACTTCCTCCGTCCGTGATCCACCAAATTTGACGGCTCAAAATGTTTTCTCCAAAGATCAACGGCCCAGAAAGGAGAGGAAGGGTGAAAAACAGAAATATGAAGTTTTGGTTGTGAAAAGGTGAAATATTGCCTTCTTCTTTCTGTAGCTCACAATTTTACCTCATATCAACGGTTGGGAAGGTCTCTCTCCGAGATCGACGGTGCGGAAAAGAGGATCATGCGCACGAGTTAAATATACTTCCCGATATGCAGAATTTGGTATAACCCACAAATTCAAATGGTTCAGATCTTAAGGGGAATAGATCTATGGTAAATATGCATTTTGCTGGGTGAAATTGGATGTTTAAAGTTGAAATATGTTGCATGATATAAAACGTGCATAAATGACGTGTCATTTTTCCATTAGCTATCACGCTCGAAGATTGGGAGTACAAAAGCCACTTTTTGGAGCACGATGGTGCATTTTTCAACAGTGGTGATCAAAGGTTGAATTAGCTCAATGGTGAAAATTAATTTCAGTGATCTAACTTGCACAGATAAATCAACTTTCCAAATCAGAGAAATTAGGTGCAAAGTGCAGGTTTTGATGGCCCAAATTAACGACAGGAAGAGATCTACGTCTGAGGTTTTATTTCACAGGGGGAAGATCCTAGGAAATTTTGAAGCTGTTGCATATCGTCGAAGGGGATTTTATCCATTGTTTTCATCCAGCAGGCGTGGCTTCCAATTTTTTAAAATTCCATTTTTTCCATCATGCGTGTTCCAGCATGCATTCCTTTTTATTTATGATCATGGCGAATCTGCTAGATGAGAGTTTGTTAGGATTAATTCCCGATTTTTGTAATTGTTTTTAGGTTTTGAAAGTTGGTCTCGGTAGCTGGTTAATGCTATAAATATTCCCTCAATAAAGGAATACATGGTTGGAACCTGTGAGGTTCCGGGTTATGTAAGTTGATATCTTCCCTTAATAAAAATGATAGAGTCAAATGCGGGCTCGTTACTGCAGAGATTCCTGTGTCTTTTGTAGTTACAGTCTATGATTTCCTTTTTTATGTGTATGTATTCTTATAAAACTTGCCATTATGTTTTCTTCCATATCTGGAATAAGTGTGTAATATTTCATAATTCATACATGTTTAAGCTCTAACTATTTGTTTCAGATATCCACAAATCCTTTCAACTAAAGTTGATGTAGAATTCATCTTCCTGATGCTCTGCGTTAATGGACTATCATTCTTTCTTATTTATCACCAGACCAACATAATTTTGAATGTAACCGAGTGCTACCTTTCCTTTGTAGTATTTACCATGCAAACAGTTATGTGATTCTTTTAAGTATTTGTGACTCCATCTCCCAATGTATGCTTGCTTTGTTTCGACCACCAACACATATGAATTTTATTTTGTTTGTGTATCTGGCCCTAATAAAAATTTGTGAGAGATCCCTCTCTAGAAAGGGATAGGTCGGCTTCCTTTATTAAAGTGGTTCTGCTTTTACCTTGGGATTTACCCTCCACAACCTAGTGTACAATTCTGAGTTCTAACAAATTGGCATCGTTGTTGGGGAACGAAAGTAAACTTTTCCCTAGTTATGAATGAATAATTTTTAGATCTAACTGTTGATGGTGAAAAATAGTCAGACATCAAGAAGGTTGTGCATCTTTCACCTGGGGAATCCATTCTCAAAGAATCCATAATTCAAATTTCAGCAACTCCACTGGTGGCATGATCTAGAAATCAAGTTTTCAAAGAGAACCGACTGACTCTACTAGGGAAATGAGCTCAATGTAAAGACATGGAAAGGCATGATAAAAAAAATAAGGTGCTCAAGTATGAATCCTCTCCAAGATGTCTTATCCTTTTTTGTAAATATTTTCCTATATTTTCCTAAGCTTGTCAAAATAGGTTTCCATTGTTTATTGCACTCAAAACAAAACCATGAATTTGATCTTGTATATCCTTCTTTGTAAACTGAAAGTATCTCTTCATCCTGTGCATATGATTTTGATCAAGGCCTTTTATATGAACTACATGACATCAAGGAATAGCTTTGTGAGCCTCATAATACCACAGTTAATACTATATCTTCTTCACATAGCCCTATTTCTTCCAAGATTCCAAACTGGTATAGACCACTTCACCACAAGTAACTTCCTCAGTTTGATGGAGAATCCAAGAACCTTAAAACTGATAAACATATGCAAGCCTTTGAGCATTTCCTTGACCTCTTTGGAGTAGAACATGATGATGTTTAATGAGGGATTTTTCCCAATCATTGCAAGGAGATGTTAAAGAATGCTTTAAGCATTTGTGTAACACCTCAGTTTTGATCCCGTTGCAAATGTATATGACGTAAATATTATATCGAGTCATGACAAGGAGCTCAAGGCCAAGGCCCTGTCATTAATTAATGTTTGGAATATAGGCGATCATGGTTGATGCCTATGGTTTCTATGCTAAGTCAAGCACATTTGTAAACATCATATAAATATGCAAATCAATGAAAAAACCCAAAGCCATCTATGTCAATGCAATGGATAATGAGATGGGGACATTATTTTCCTAAGGATAAGGGGGTGGGAATGTTAACCTTGAGCCAGTTTAAGGAAAATCCATGTGTCATGGGAAGAACCCATCATAACTGTCAACTACTCTCTTTCTTGTGTTCTCTTCCCAACCATTTATTCTTCTAGAAGGTGGTTGAGGTAGTTATTTCTTGGAAGGGGAATAGTATGGGAAATTTTGAATTGGGTAGAGCACCCAGTTTTGGGATGTCATGTTTTGCTTGCATGGGAAAGAGAAAACCAAAATCGTATGCTATTCTGGACCCATGCGTTCATGTTTTGGATTTACTCTCAATTTAGAGAGTTGCGGGATGTGCTGGTTCATTCAGCATTCATCATTCACCACCATTTTCATTTCCGAGAGGAGTGAAATTGTTGTAGTAGCGAAACTTTTCCTGTGTGTATCCTTCACATTCTGCGAGTGTCTAATGACATTGTGATAGCAGCGAAGCTCCATCTATGTGTATCCTTCACATTCTATGAGTGTCTTTTCCTTGGAAGGACTATGATTGTTGTGTTACAGCATTGTCTAAGACTACAGAGTGTATGAGACCCTGTTTCTCATGTTCCAGAGTAAATCCAATGTTGTGGAGTCTCCCTGTGGTTGTTGTGTTGTGCACCCTGGTTCGGGTTTGAGCTATGTACAAGACTTAGGAATGGGAGAGACATAGAATGGGATTAATAAACCTAGTGTGGAACCTTATGATAAGCTAAGAGTGGCTGGTAAACCTGCTCTGCACATCCTGAAGAGAACTAGAAGGGAAGGTGTAGCCTGAGGGGCTGTGGAGCAGAGAAGGGGACACTTCCTTATGTTGAGTGTGTAGGAAGTAGGGAAGCCAAGCTAGATAGGTCTTGTGAATTTGTTCTTAGCTCTATAGATGAGCTCACTAGCTTAGTAGTTATTCCTACCCATTGCCTTGGAAGCCTAAGAAACCCAATGGGAAATATGGCTTGGTTGTGTCTTGTTGTGTTTGACCTGGTGAGTCACCTTTAGTTGGATAATCTGATAAACCCAACTATGAATATTGGCTTGGATAGTTAGCATGATAAACTCAAGAGTGAGATGGCTTGACTATGTACAGTCTAACAAACCCATATGTTGGCTTGACTGGTCCTTAAAGGTGAAGGTTGGATTGACTGTGTTCAGTCTGTGATACCCAACTGTGAGACGGCTTGGCTGAGTGGCCTATGAAACCCATCTGTTGGAATGTTTTCCCCTATATCCTGATAAACTCAATTGTGTTGGCTTGGCTCAGAGTTATTGACCTTGGCTATGCATGAGTCTGCTAGTGTTCCCATATACCTTGAGGAAATCATGCCTAGCTCAGGGGTGGCAGTGTTGCTGAGAGACTAAGGAGCACAATGGCCTATGGTTGGGATGAACGTTGCAGTGACATAGCTGGTTGCGAGACAGGTTCTGTTCAAGATAAGTGTTCTTGTCCATGTTATTCTCTATAATTGTATTTCTTGTTTTGAAAATTTCTAAATGGAATGTGATGAACATGTTGCTATGTTGAATTGGTGCATTGTTCCTTTGAATAACTGCAAATTCTAGGCATCTATGTATGTTTTCCCATCAATGCATTTTGATCTAAGTTGCAGGGTAGATTGGCCAGATTGCTAATGGCTTGAATGATCAGATAGATCCAACAATTCAGTGGAAAATATGAGTTTCCTGTTAGAAATCCTTGTTTACGCAAATTTGCAGGTTTACGGGATGCGGAATGTCGTTTTGCATATTTTGGTTTCCGCAAATTTCCCTTTTGCAAATTCCTCTCCGCAACTTGCAGGCTGCGGGATGCAGGATCACGATGTCATGATTTCCATAATCCCCAATCCCACCATCAAATCTGCATGTCGTCGATATTCATGGGATGATTCTTCGTCGTTGATCTTTTTTCGATGCAGGATGCGGTCTGTGGGAAGTGAGGTTGCAAAGTTTTGTAACTTTTTGACCTCGCAAATTGGGCTTTCCGCACCATTGATTTTTCCGGGTGGATTATGAACTGTTGATTTGGTTCCAGTCCGCGGGATCGTTTATGATCATTGATTTTCTTCACGTTTTCTATACATCGTCCGATCTCCTCTGAGATCTTCCCCTGCATATTGACGAACTGATCTATGGAAGATAGGAGGGAGCATGCCAGTGTTGGAAATGTTGAGATTTGGTTCATGACCATGTGCTATGTTTCAATTAACAGTGGAGGTTCTTGATGAAATTTTTATCTTCCGCATGATATTGGGGTATGGGTACATGACAACGTGGTATCAGAGCTGCGGGTTGCAACATTGGGCCTGGATGGATTGGAAAGCAGTCAAGAGTACCCTCTAATACCAACTTGTAGTACACTACAGTGTGGTATCCAAGCTGTGGGTTGCAGTATTGGGCCTGGATGGGTCAGGAATTGGTTAACCAAAGCTGTCGGTTACAGCATTGGGCCTAGATAGGCCAGGTGATAGTAAGTAAAATGGTTTTGATTTTGAATTACTGTGTGTCTAACAATTGGTGTTGATAACACATTTTTCAGACTCATAGTATATTTTGGAAAAGTAAGTTGTGGTTCATCCATGATAACCCATGATGGATATGATTCTCGTTACTCCTACAAGCGTGCATGATATGCCATGGGGGAAAATGTCCGAGTTGGAACTGATGACATAGAGTCTAATGGAAGGAGATTCCAAGAGACACCACTAGATATTGTAGCCACCATGAGAAGCCTGATTAAAGCTCAGGAAGAGCAGCATCAGTTGAATTATGTTATGTTGTAGAGTTTGACATACTTGCAAAGAAAGATAGACTCTGGACAGGATACGGTAAAACCCGAAGGTAGTAAGAGCAGTACCAGAAGAATAATAAGGACTGCTAGTAGATCATATGACTCAAAAGAAGCAAGTGGGGATTCAAGCTCTTCTTCTCACAAGGGAAAGAGAAAGAGGCACCATCGGTATCACTCTCAAGATCAATTTAAGAAGGCTAAACCTCCTACGTTTGATGGCAAGGTAAAGACTGGACAAGAAGTTGAAGCTTGGCTTCTTGGGATAAAGAAGTACTTTCAAGTTCAGGATTATTCGGGGAACATGAATGAAAGGGTTTCCATATTCATTTTGAATGGAAGGGCATCCATTTGGTGGGAGCACTTCAAGAAATTAAGGAGGATCAATGAAATAATACTTAAGTGGAAACGGTTCTAGAAGTATTTCAAGCAGAAATACCTCTCCAACAGGTACTGCGATGACAAGATCAAAGAATTCCATGAGCTGAGGTCGAGACAGTAGACCATGTAATATTATGAAAATAAGTTCCTAGAACTGTTGAGGTATGTCAGGTACATCAAAGATGAAAAAGTGAAGATCTAGCATTTCCTGAGTGGATTTCCCCAGTCTTACAAAGACAGAATCAAGTTTTATGAACCTAGAAATCTTGAAGAAGCAATTGGGAAGGATAAGTATTTCTATGAGCAAAAGAAAGAGAAACCTAATTTCCATAATACATGGAAAGAAAAGAAGAATGAGAAGTATAACCAAAGGAAAAAAGGTTTCAAACCTTCTATCTTCAGGAATCAGTAGAGGAAGCCATTCCTAGCTGAAAAGCAGCCAGCTAGAGTGGTGGGAGAAAATCCAAGAGATCCATAGTAGATCATAGATCCACTCCAATGTTGGAGATGTGGAGGACCCCACATGCGCAGGAATTGTCCACTCGAGAATGAGAGTGCAAGGCCATCTTACAAAATTCAAGACGCAGAAACAGTGGGTCAAGTAGCAAGGGGCGTCCCTAGGATTTATGCAGCACTGGAGGACCGCTAGGCATATCCCCAGTCAACTGTGGTTGAAGTTGCAGGTAATATTGTTGAGCAATACGTTTCTATCTTGATTGACCTTGGTTCTACTCACAGTTACATTACTCCTAGGGTAGTGGAGATTTGTGCCTTTAATAAAGTAAAGCATAGGAAATCTTGGTTAGTTCAGCTAGCCACGGGAACTAAGAGAAAGGTTAACGAAGTGGTGGAGAAATGTCCATTGGTTACGAATGGATTGGCCACTTTTGTAGATCTAAATTTTCTACCCCTTGGTTCCTATGATGTTCTCATTGGAATGGATTGGTTAGAAGCTCACAGAGTAAAGCTTGACTATTATAATAAGGCTTTTGAGTGCTTGGATGAAGAAGGAAACTCAAGGATTGTGAAAGGCATTCCAAAGGTGATTTCTGTGAGGCAGGTTTCAGGAATGCAGTTGAAGAAGTTATGTAGAAGAGGTTGCTAGTTATATGCATACCATATTTTGGAGGCACCAGAGAATGAAACTCCTAGGTTGGAGGACTTTCATGTGTTGCAGGAATTCAAGGATGTGTTTCCTGATGAGATTCTAGGGATTCCTCCAAAGAGGGACATTGATTTCATGATTGAACTTGTGCTAGGAGTGGCGCCAGAGTCCAAGACACCCTACAAAATGAGTACACCAGAAATGTTAGAGCTAAATATGCAACTACAAGAGTTGTTGGAGAAGAAGTATATCAATCCCAGCATTTCTCCTTGGGGAGCACTAGTTCTGTTTGTAAATAAGAAGGATGGTACACTTAGATTGTGTATTGATTACAGACAGCTGAACAAATTCACAGTAAAGAACAAGTATCCTTTTCCTAGGATTGATGACCTCTTTGATCAAATGAGAGGATCAAAGTTATTTTCCAAGATTGACTTGAGGTCGGGTTACCATCAGGTGAATCAAGGATGAAGACATTCATAAGAGAACCTTCAGAACAAGGTATGGAAATTATGAGTTTGTAGTGGCACCATTTGGTCTCACAAATGCATCAGCTACATTTATGTGCCTTATGAATATTGTCTTCAGCAGGTATATGGACAAGTTTGTTCTTGTTTTCCTTGATGGCATTCTTGTTTACTCCAAGAATGAGCAATAACATGAAGAGCATTTGAGATCAACATTACAATTGCTTAGGGAGCATCGGTTGTATGCAAAGTTGATCAAGTGTGACTTCTGTAGAGATAGAATTCAGTATTTTGGTCACATTATCTCAAAAGAGGGTATATTTGTGGACCTTGACAAGATTGAAGCCGTTATAAATTGGCCTACTCCAAGAAATGTGACAGATGTAAGATCTTTTATGGGACTTGCAGGATACTACAGGAGATTCATTGAAGGATTCTCCAAGGTTGCACATGCCATTACTTCTTCGCAAAAGAAGGGCATAAAGTTTGAATGGATAGTGAGGTGTGTAGAAAGCTTCTATTAGTTGAAGAATATTCTCACCAGTGCACCGGTTTTGAAAGTTGGAAACCCAGAGAAATATTTTGTGGTGTGTGCGGATGCATGCGGTCAAGGGCTTGGAGGAGTCCTTATGCAAGACAACCACGTTATATGTTATGAATCCATAAAGTTGAAGGATCATGATAAGAACTATGCTACTCATGATATGTAACTTTTAGTCATAGTACATGCTCTCAATATGTGGAGGCATTACTTCATGGGCAGAAGATTTGAGTTAAGGACAGACCATTGCGGTCTGAAGTATTTATTCAATCAGCCTAATCTAAATGCTAGGCAAGTTAGATGGATGGAGTTTTTATGTGAGTTTGATTTTGAAATTAGACACATAAAGGGGAAAGAGAATAAGGTAGCTGATGCAGGAAGGCACAGGAAATGCATGTGGAGTCTCTTAGTATTTGCCAATCAGATTTGAGGCAGCAGATTGTTAATCATACTGTTGAAGATGAAATGTATGTGCAAGTAAAAGGAAAATTGCAGCAGCAAAGTCTTGTGAAGAGATATGAGGATATGAATTGGAAGAAGATGGACTTCCTACTTATAAATTACATTCCAAATGTAGCAGATTTGAGGAGAATGGTTATGGATGAGATTCATCAAGCTCCATATTCTGGTCACCCAGGATATCAGAAGACAATCGCTACATCCAAAAAGCAGTACTTTTGGCCAGGAATGAAAAAGGACATGGCTGAATACATTTCCAGGTGCATGAAATGTTAGCAAGTGAAGGTTGAGCATCAACACCCTACAGGTTTGTTGTAGCCTTTTCCAGTTCCAGAATGGAAATGGGAAGTTATTTCCATGGATTTTATTACAGGATTACCAATGACTTGGAGACAACATGATTCCATCATGGTTGTGGTGGACAAGTTGACAAAGGCGGCACATTTTATACCAGTTAAGTATACGCATAATACTGATGACATTGCAAAGATCTTCATGAAGGAGATTTTCAAATTGCATGGATTGCCAAAGGCAATAGTCTCTAACAAAGATGTCAAGTTCACTTCCAATTTTTGGAAAGGGTTGTTTGCATATTTGGGTACAAAGTTAAATTTCAGCACTACTTACCACCCTCACGTTGATGGGTGGAAAAAGAGAGTTAATAAAGTGTTGGAAGACATGCTTCGGATGTATGTGATGGAAAAACCAACCAAGTGGGGAAGATTGTGACCCTAACCATGTGATAAATTGGGATGTGGTTCGAGTGGAACCTAAGGGAGAGTTCTGAATCAAGCCTATGTACATCCTAGACTGGAAGGTCACCATGCTCTGAAACTGATCTATAGGACAGGTAAAGGTGTAATGAGAGCACTACGGTCCTAAAGAGGCTACATGGGAGCTGGAGGATGCCATGTGATTGGCACATCCATTTTTTGGAGTCAATTCTGCGGAGCACTGAGGCAATGCCAGTGTAGCATTTTGTTCAAATTTTGTAAGCAATAAAGAAAGTGCTATTGAAGGGGGAGGGGAATGTAACACCCTGGTTTTGACCCCATTGCATTAATGTATATGATGTAAGTATTATATTGATTAATGACAAGGATCTCAAGGCCAAGGCCCTATCATTGATTAATGTTTGGAATATAGGTGAAAACAGTTGATGCCTATGGTTTCTGTGCTAAGTCGAGCACATTTGTAAACATCATGTAAATATGCAAATCAATGAAAAAACCCATAGCCAGCTATGTCAATGCAACAGATAATGAGATGGGGGCATGATTTTCCTAAGGATAAGCTGGTGGGAATGTTAACCTTGAGACAGTTTGGGGAAAAGCCATGTGTCATGGGGAGAACCCATCAGAACTGTCAACTACCCTCTTTCTTGTTTTCTCTTTCCAACCATTTATTCTTCCAGAAGGTGGTTGAGGTAGTTATTGCTTGGAAGGGGAAGAGTATGGGAAATTTTGAATTAGGAAGAGCACCCAGTTTTCGGATGTCATGTTTTTCTTGCATGGGCAAGAAAACACTAGAACCGTATGCCAGTCTGGACCCATGCATTCACGTTTTGGATTTACTCTCACTTTGGAGAGCTGCGGGACATGTTGGTTCATTCAGCATTCATCATTCACCACTATTTTTGTTTTCAAGAGGAGTGACATTGTGGTAGCAGCGAAACTCTTCTCATGTGTATCCTTCACATTCTTTGAGTGTCTAATGACATTGTGATAGCAGTGAAGCTCCATCTGTGTGTATCCTTCGTGTTCTATGAGTTTATTTCCCTTGGAAGGACTGTGATTGTTGTGTTGCAGCATTGTCTGATACTATAGAGTATATGAGACCATGTTACTTGTGTTCCAAAGTAAAGTCGATGTTGTGGAGTCTCCCTGTGGTTATTGTGTTGTGCACTCTGGTTCGGGTCTGAGCTATGTACAAGACTTAGGAATGGGAGAGACGTAGAACAGGATTGATAAACCTAGTGTGGAACCTCATGATAAGATAAGAGTGGTTGGTAAACCTACTATACCCATCCTGAAGAGCACTGGAAGGGAAGGTGTAGCCCGAGGGACTGTGGAGCAGAGAAGGGGACACTTACTTGTGTTGGGTGTGTAGGTAGTAGGGAAGCCCTGCCATATAGGTCTTATGAAGGTGTTCTTAGGTCTATAGATGAGATCACTAGCTTGGTAGTTCTTCCTTCCCATTTCCTTGGAAGCCTGATAAACCCAATGGCAAAGATGGCTTGGCTAGAATCCTGATAAACCCATCTGTTGGCTTGGTTGTGTCTTGTTGTGTTTGACCTGGTGAGTAACCTTTGGTTGGACAGTCTGATAAACCCAACTGTGAATGATGGCTTGGCTAGTTAGCCAGATAAACCTAGCAATGAGATTCCTTGACTGTGTACAGTTTGATAAACCCATATGTTGGCTTGACTGGTCCTTAAAGGTGAAGGTTGGATTGACTGTGTTCATTCGGTGATACCCAACTATGAGATGGCTTGGCTGAGTGGCCAGTGAAACCCATATGTTGGAATGTTTTCCCCTATAGCCTGATAAACCCAACTGTTTTGGCTTGGCTGAGTTTTATTGCACCTTGGATATGCATGAGTCTGCTAGTGTTCCCTTATTCCTTGAGGAAATCATGCCCATCTTGTGGGTGGTAGTGTTGCTAAGAGACTAAGGAGCACACTGGCCTATGGTTGGGAGGAATGTTGCAACGACATAGCTGGTTGCGAGACAAGTTCTGTTCAAGATAAGTGTTCTTTTCCATGTTATTCTCTGCAATTGTATTTCTTGTTTTGCAAATTGCTGGATGGAATTTGATGAACATGTTGCTATGTTGAATTGGTGCATTGTTCCTTCGAATAACTGAAAATTCTAGGAATCTATGTATGTTTTCCCATCAATGCATTTCGAACTAAGTTGCAGGGTAGATTGGACAGATCGGTAATGGCCTAAATGATCAGATCGATCCAAGAATTCAGTGGAAAAGCTGAGTTTCCTGTTTGAAATCCACCTTTGCACAAATTTGCAGGTTTGCAAGATGCAGGATGCGGAATGTTGTTTCACATATTTTGGTTTTTGTATATTTCCCTTCTAAAAATTCCTCTCCGCAACTTGCAGGATGCGGGATCACAGTGTCATGATTTCCATAATCCCCAATCTCGCCAATCAAATCTCTGCATCATCGATCTTCATGGGATGATTCTCTGATGTTGAACTGTTTCCAATGTGGGATGCAGGATGCAGGATGCAGGCTGTGGGAAGTGAGGTTGCAAGTTTTGTAATTTTTTGACCCTGCAACTTGGGCTTTCCGCACCATTGATTTTTATGGGTGGATTCTAAACCGTTGATTTGGTTCCAGTTTGCAGGATCGTTGTTTATGATCGTTGATTTCTGTCGTGTTTTCTCTCCACCGTCCGATCTCCTCTGAGATATTTCCTTGCAGATTGACGAACTGATCTATGGAGGACAGGAGGGAGCGTGAAAGTGTTGGAAATTTTGAGATGAGGTTCATGACCATGCCCTGTGTTTCGATGAATAGTGAAGCTTCTTGATGAATTTTTTATCTTTCGCATGATATTGGGGTATGGGTACGTGACAATTTGCAACTTGAATCCATCAAGACATGGGAGGAATTTTCTAATATATTTTTGGGTTTTGGAGGTAAGAGGAGGTCATTGGACTAGGTTCTTTCATAGTTTTATTCCATGAGGAAACAAGAGGGTGAAACCATGTTTAGTTTTAACAGGAGGTTTGCAAGATTTTACTATAATATTCCAAAAGAGATTCAACCATTAGTAGATGCTGCAAAACTCCATTATGTTAAAGCCTTTGACACTAAATTTGCATTATTATTGAGAGAGAGAAAATCAGTAATTCTTCATGTTATGTTTCAATATGATTTAAAAGTAGAATCTAATGTGATAGGAACTGGAAAATAAAGCAGAAAGTAGAAACAAAAAACAAAACAAAACAAAAAAGGAAAACTAGAGAAGAAAATGTTCCTTCTGCTTTTGTTGTTGCTTCTAATAATAAAAAGTTTTAAATGACATTGAAAACAATGGAGAAACTAATGGATATGTCAACTGTAGATAATGGACCATTGAACAGAGGACAAAATGAACCTCAAATTAGAAAACCAGACTTTAGAAGGCCCAATCCTCTCCCACCTCCATAAATTAGACAAAGAAATATGAGTAATCCTCGAGATCCAGATGATCAACAAACAAGGCCACCTTTCCCTGAGAATTATGTTGCATATGAATAAGAGTACATACTAGTGAAGATCATATTCACCTTTTTGGTGAATTGTATTATGAAATATACCTCGCCAAGGAAGAGCATAGTATGTTTGCTCAGGAAGATGACAATAATGATTTTGAGGAAGGATCATAGCAATACCAAAGAGGATATTTGCATGTTATTGATGATGTTTAGGGAAATATCGATTTGAGAAATAGAGATGTTACTGTAAATAAAGGAAGGTTCAATTAAAATCAACCAACTCATATCCAAAAGAATACAGAAAAGAAAAATGAAAGACAAAAAAGATCCCATTGTATATAAAGAATATGAAAATAGAGTAGAACAAACTGTTTCAACTTTCAATTTGTAGACAGAACTCTCAAAATTGAAAATTCCCATTCCTTTCAATGAATTGTTGAAAAACAGAGAATACAGAGATAAAAAAATAGATATGGTTAGGAGTCAGAACAAATATCATCCAAAAAATCATGTTATCTATGTTGTTGATACTAACTTAGAGTTTTCCATTTTCTCTAATGATGGTCTTCTTTGTGATCCTGAAATTATTGTACCCATTGAAGTTAAAGAAGATGAAGAGTTTGAAAAAAGACTAGGGGTTTCTTAACAAAAACATAAAGATGATCAACCCAATGTTGTACAAGAAGAAGGTTATAAGGGTATGTTTTATGAAGAATGCCATCAGCCTGTCATAAATTATGTTAGTGATGGTTTTAAAAAGTATTTTTCCCCACCTATATATAATAAATATGAGGAGGATTACTTGGGTGTTATGCCTTAAAAACCAACAGTATGCAATGAAGAATTGAATCAGGGAGAAGAAGATGAGGGTTCTTGAATGGATATTTCTTTTGGATTTTCAAATTCAAAATTTTTTTGTCAAGAAGAAATATTTTGTCTTAATCCTATTGAAAAATTGCATGAGAGGTATCAAGTTATTAATTCTGGCATTTTCAATAAAATAGTTGATACCTCGTGTAGAATTTGTCGATAAAATTCCTTGCATGATTCCTTTGAAGTGGCATATTGATAGTGTACAGGTAGAGTTACAGTTTGCGCAGTCTTATTGGGGTAAACAAATGACATAAAAAATTGAAATCTTCCAGGGATTTTATGATCCAGTGGAAGAATGCATGGAGAATATTTGCAGTGGTAATGGTTGGTTATGTCTCTACAGTAAAGATCAATCCATTTATCATAAACTTTTTCCATTAAGTTCTTCCTTTTTGTTTTTGACCAAGCATGATTATGGCAAGCAAATGATAGAAAAATCTGAAGGCTGTCATGTTTTTTATGATCCTGTGACTGGATATATGGGAATAATTTTTAGTCAGAATGGTGGGTCATGTGTTTATAATAAGGATAAAGTATTTTATCATATCCTGTTACCATTATGCTCCTATGTTCTAATTTCAATCAAGCACAAGAACAAAGTTTTTTTATGGGATCATTTTCTTGATTGGATTCACTGGAAGCCAGAAGTCACTTAACTGGGCATTGATGCTCAGTAATTAGGGTAAGTAGGTGTGAATAATCTCGACATGGCGAGCATTTATTTTTAGTCATTTTTTAGTTTGCTTCATCATTGGTTCAGTTTTGTTTTTAGAGCATGTTAGGGATTTCAGGAAATCTTGGAAACGCCCCAATGGATTTGGAACCTGGTCTATGGGGTTCTTTGCTACCTCACAAGAAGGATAGCATCCCGAGTTGGAGCTAGTTGTGATCACCATTTCTGGGGTAAGTAATTGCTAAGGGATTTGGCCAGTAAATGGAGGAATAAGGTTTATAAATTTCCATATAGTAAGACCTTAAAGAATGTTGATGATGACCTGCATATGTTTGAAGGGAAATTCCTAGATTAGAAATGCCAAATACTTAAGAAATCATGTTTTTCGGCCTTGGAAATGCATGTAAATGAAGAAATCCGCCCTTAGTTGAATGATAACAGGAAATGGACATCCTATATGCACAGCAGAGGAAATATAAAGGCCAAAAATCATTTTCACCAAGGAAAAATCAGGAGCAAAAAGGTGAAAAAAGAAAGTTTGAGGTGTAAAAGTGATAAAAACTGACTTTCGCCCCCCGCAATCCAGGATCCGACGGCCCAGAATTTTTTCACCCAGGATCAATGGCCCAACAAAAAGGTAGAAGCAGAGAAGGAAATAAGTTTGTCTTTGAAAGTTAGAATCCCAATATACGACTTCCATAAACCGAGATCCAACGGTCAGGGAAAACTTCTGCACAAATCAACGGCTAGGAAAGCAAAAAAGTGTGGAAGCGAAAAGAATAAAGTTTCAAGTTGCAAAGCTTGGAAAACATGATTTCATCTTTCAAGGATCCACAAGATCTACTATTCATAGAGATCTCGCATAGATCAACAGTGCGGAAAGGCACAAAAGGGAAAAAATCAAAAAGCAAAAAACATAAGAATTTTCTCGTGAAAGGTTGAACTTTCACCTTCCACAATATACCAAATCTTACAACTCAGAACATTCCTGCACAGATCTACGATGCAGAAAGGCGCAGAAGGGAGAAAATAAGAAAAGAAGAAAACATAAGAATTTTCCTATGAAATGTTGAACTTCCGCCTTCTTCTATCTGCCAGATCCGACGACTCAGAAAGTGTTCGCCAAAGATCAATGGTCCGGAAAGGATAGGAAGGGAAGAAAGAGGAAATATGAATCTTTGGTTATGAAAAGGAGAAATATCGCCTTTCATTTCTACAACCCACATATTTACCTTAGATCAAGGTTTGGGAAGGTCTCTATCTGATATTGACGATGTAGAAAAGAGGAATATGTGCATGAGTTAAATAGACTTTCTGATATGTGGAACTTGGTATAACCCACAAATTCCAATGGTTTATATCTTAAAGGGAATATATATACTTCGAATATGCATTTCACTGGGTGAACTTGCATTTTGAAAGTTTTAAGTGCATTGTACGATGAAAAACATGGATAAATGACATGTCCTTTTCCCATTGGATATTGTGCTCAGAGATTGGGAGCACAAAAGCCACTTTTTGGAGTGCGATGGTGCATTTTTCAATCGTGGTGATCAAAGGTTGAATCAGATTAACGGTGAAATTTAATTTTTCTGATCTAACTTGCATGGATTAATCAATTTTCCAAGTCGGTGAAATTAGATGCAAAGTGCAGGTTTTGATAGCCCAGATCAACGACGAGAAGAGATCTACGACTGAGTTTTGTTTCACAAGCAGAAGATGCAAAGCAGTTTTGAAGCTGTTGCATATCATCGAAGGGGATTTGAGCCATCATTTTCATCCAGTATGCGTGGTTTCCAAGTGTTTAATCTTCCATTTTTTCCATCATGTGCATCCCATCATGTATTCGTGTTTGTTTATGATCATGTTGAATCTTCCAGATCAGAGTTTGTTAGGATTAATTCTCAATTTTTCTAACTATTTTTAGGTTTTTGTGGTTGGTCTCAAGAGATTATTAATGCTATAAATATACCCTCAATACAGGAAGACAAGGTTGGAACCTGCGAGGTTCTTGGTTATGTGGGCTCCCTTAATAAAAATGATAGAGCCGGATGTGGGCTCCTTGCTACAAATATTCTTATGTGTTTCATAGTTATAGTCTATGATTTCCCTTTTTATGTGTATGTCTTCTTGTTAAAATTGTCATTATGTTTTCTTCCATATATGGGATAAGTGTGTAATAG
This sequence comes from Pseudotsuga menziesii, assembly GCA_001517045.1. Lineage (NCBI taxonomy): Eukaryota > Viridiplantae > Streptophyta > Pinopsida > Pinales > Pinaceae > Pseudotsuga > Pseudotsuga menziesii. Next base: position 1,646,012 of record LPNX010787311.1, read on the forward strand.
TTTGGAATTCATACATGTTTATGCACTGACTATTTTTTTCAAATATCCACAAATCCTTTCAACCAAAGTTAATGCAGAATCCATCTTCTTGGTGCTCTGTGTTAATGGTTTGTAATTCTTCTTCTTTATCAACTGACCAACACCATTTTGACTGTAACCGAGTGCTACCTTTCATTTGTAGTATTTCCCATGCAAACAGTTATGTGATTCTTTTAAGTATTTGTGACTCTATAGCCCAATGTATGCTTTCTTTGTTTCAACCACCAACACATCTGAATTTTATTTTGTTTATGTATCTGGCCCTAATAAAAATCTGTGAGATATCCCTCTCTAGAAAGGAAGAGGCCATCTTTCTTTCTTAAAGTGGTTCTATTGTTACCTTGGGATTTATCCTCCACAACCTAGGGTACATATCTGAGTGCTAACACTAGTAATCACTAGGATTATCTAATGCAAGAATCAAAGCATCTTGTAACACATCACCTGCTGCATTATCTTCCTAATTAGTCTCTTGTTTCATGTCTCCTTTATTTTTTGGATCTCTACTATCCTTCTTCATGTGTCCTCTCTTACCATAGTTACAACACTCTATATTTCCTAGTCTACTCTTGGATCTACCCTTTCTAGAATTGGTGAAACTACCCAGCCTCTTTCCTCTCTCCCTTTGTCTTCCCCTACTATCCATGGTCAATTCATTACCTCATGTCTCACCTATGTTTTTTCTTTGCATTTCCTCACTAAGAATAACACCAACAACATCATCAAATTTAGGAGAGTTTGAACCAGAGACATAATCACTTACAACCATGATCAATCCAATCCATATTCCTAGCAATGAGCACAATATTAGAAAATCCCTTACCTCATCATCGAAGTTCACTCCTGTAGAACTTAGCTAATTATTAACCATATTAAATTCATTTAAATGGTCAGCAACAGATCCACCTTCTGACATCTTCATATTAAATAAATTCTTAATTAAAAATACCTTGTTGTAAGCTGAGGATTTTTATAGAGCTTATCCATTACGCACATCACACCCTTCATTATCATTTTTTTTAAATATTGAAGCCACCAAAGAAGCTAGGCATATCTATAGTGTTCTTGGTTCCTTTCTGTCAAGAACCTCTCATTCTTCATCCTTCATAGTCGTCAAATGTTTTTATTTTTCACCTAATGGTAGGTATAGATCCTTCTAGTATAGATAGTCCTCCATTTGCATCTTACATAACTCGTAGTTTTGGCCATTAAATTTATCAACCCTAAACTTTCCTCCTTCTTCCATTGCTTCCACTCGAACCATGAACCCTTATTTCTCATTAGTTTACTATCCAAATAGACCTTTGTATCTAATACCAATTATTAGAAAAAACATTATTGCAGAGTAATAACAATAAATAAGATGAAAATATTAAACACATTAACACATTACAAGAGATACACGAATATAATGTGTTTTACCCAATATGGGATACATCCACACAGAAATTTCCATCCCATCATACTTATACCATCCAACAAAATGAAGGAATATAACCTGTAGCAAACTCATTGCACTTCCTCTTCACTCTCTCACAGTCTTTCTTACATACAATGATATTTCAATTAAAATACACAACCGTATTACAATTCTTTCCTTTTATAGGGGAATTACCATGGGAAAATACCACAGGTCACCCAATACCATGGTCCAGTAAACTGTTGGCCAAAAAACATCCCAAAAATTTCTTTCAGTGGGGGACAGTCCCCCTGCACCTCCCTACTGGGATGAGTATACATTAAAACTATAGTACAAATAGGACTGAACAATAACTGTGGAAATTAATCCCAAGCTCAGATCAATTCAACTCACAAAATTGCTTGAAAATTATGCAAGAAACACTCAAATGGAGACTAAATTAGTTGAATTACACAAACTAATGTTTTTATATTAATTTACACCATACATCATTAAATATGTGTATCCTTCTCTCCATGTAGATACTCCAAGGATTCAAAATCTCAAATATGTTATTCGAATCAATACAAAAGCAGTCTTACTAAACTAGTCAAAATCCCCGATAGGTGCATAAAGCACTTTCCAAACCAGTCAAGATGCTCATGAATTTTCTGAATGAGTAGGTATAGAATATAAGTGATGGAATTGGACTTTATCATGCTTTTAGATGAGGAAAATAAGGAAGGTGGGTTGGTGAAAAAACCAAGGCAGTCTACCTTAAAACTAGCTTTTGCTTTTACCTTAAAAATGCAGAAAAGAGGGAAACTCTGGTTAAGGCAGGAATGTGCACTTACTCTAACCCAATAACCCAAGAACAATATGTTTTTAGTAGCTCTCCATCCCCCCTCTTCCTCTCTCTCCTAAAACTCACATGAGAGAGCAAGTGAAGTGTGTGATAAATGAGGAGGGTGCCTCCCTATTTATATTCTTCTGTTGAGTGACTAAATCAACTAATTAGGTCATCCAAGTAACCTTTTGGGCATACCTAACTAAGAATACACAAAGTACATTTTTCATTTGTTTAACCTGGGGACTATTTCCCTGACTTGCAATGGAGGGTTTACCTCAGTGACCATACACAATGATGACATCTTGAAAGGAGGAACACACATCTCTGAAGGGGCCACAACAATATACAATAGTAATATACATCAAAATATATTTTGAAGTTACAATTACAACAACAAAGATGTAGGGATTAACCAACACTCAAAATATAATCTAGCCACCTCCTCGTTGCTTCTTCAACCATCTTCAAGCATCTGGACACCTTCCTCTTCAACTAAACACAACAAAAGTGAAGGTCTTTCCTTTGTCTATTCACAGTCCCTTAGGAAAACTTCCCCTTCAATGTCGACAAGAAATTTACAATTCAAGACACTAATACAAGGAAGGAGACCATTATATAAGGTGCAACAATGTAGGATTTCCTAATTCCAACCAAAACATGGTATTCTACATGGTTGTCTCATATGGAATTCATTTTAGATCATGGGAATAAGCATTCACTTTACTTTAATTGGTTATTATCTCATAACTAGAACAACATAAACATTCTATCTCATGAATGTATTAAAGGGTTTCGACAATTTTACATGGGAAAGTATTCTTTCATTTACCATACCCCTACTAGGTATCACTCACATGTATGCACTTGAATATAATTAATTAAAACACTTCTTAATATACAACATGGTTGAATGAATTCTTACCTAAATTCCTTCCATCACACATGTAATACTAGCATGTTTTATCATACCTATATGAATTTCGTTAATATCTTTGATGTTACCTGTTTAGGTAGTTCCTCATGAGATCTTGCACCATCCCTTCACCATCCTTTTAACTAATATTCTATTGTCTTTATTCACTCCTAGCTACACAACCAATAGAAACCATAATTGCTTATATTCCACACTTAGTACATATGTAACAACATATTTTCCTATGCTTGTCTATATGCACACTAATACATATTTATTGCTCAATATGTTCACCAGTTCATACACATTTCTTATGCCTTAACTATTTACACACTATCACATTCCTAAATCCAAATAAAATATAAACCCATAGAAAGAGATGGGTTTAGGAAAACTCTCTTCTAATTTCTATGCCTCCTAAATACTTCCACAATTTACAATTGATTCAATTCATGGACATACTACTAGTCACACACAAAAACATTACCTATGAATTCCCCCCCTAATTAGTATTTCATACTTCATATACAAAAGAATATTTTTCTACTTTGAATAATGCATAATTTTTTAAAAGAAAAAAATAAAATAAAAAGGCAAACACCCTTTATTTTCATAATTGCATCATTTAACATGTCCAACACTTTGCATTTCCCCACTCCTTGGAACTTGTAGCCTTCAAGTTATCTTTGGATGCTTTCAAATATAATTTGGTTCTCAACAACTTACTCAACCTTTTCTCAAGCAATCCCAACCCAATCATAATCATATCCATCACCTATAATTGCTTCATAGGCAAGGTGAACTTCACCATTCACTTCACATTCTTTACACATAAGTTGTTGGTTCATATCTTGATGATCTTGATTGTCATCACATACATGGATTTCCCATAATATGATTATGAGAAATAATCATGTCCATCATGATCTATCAATTTCTTGAACACATATACCTATTGTACTAAGATGTTATCCATCACATGCATCATTGATGTATTCGATTCTTCTTGGTATATTTTCTCTACCAAGAATTGTTATCATGTTACACTCAATAACTAGCTATAATAACCAAGAATATCCATAACCATTCTTTGCAAATTAGATTGTTGCACACAAATGCATTGTATTTTTTACAGTCTAAGGGAATTGACAACTTTGTTCCATTTCTCTTATTGTATAAATTGACTTTGAAGTCAAATATGCCATCCTTAATCCAACCTTCAACATGCTAGTTGATAAACACCTTGTACTACCAAATTGTTTCCCAACCAATTGTGCCTCTACATCACTATGCAAGAACCATATGCACAAGCATCCTCATACATTTTTCATCTGGTATGATCAAACTTCATCATAGAATTGTTTTCCCCAAGTATAGGATATTTTTACAACTATCTCAAACATAGTTAAAGCATAAGAATTGTATATATTTCCCAAACATTAGTCTTCTAATCTATTATCCCCTAAAATAAATTTCCAACACTTATATTTTTATCCCATTACGAGTTTAGATTTGATAGTTACAACACCCAAAAATTCACATGACATCCATCTCATGCAATTATGTTGGTGCAGATTAATGTTGGAGACCATCTTCCACACCAGTGGAAGGAATAAAAACTAGAAAAAAATTGTCTTGATTGCTGAAAGTATTATCATTTGTGAACACTCAACAACCTTTGTCTTGGTAATGTAATGTTCCGGTCATCTTCTGCATCCTTATGAAGATGTCGATTACCTATTTTATCACTTTATTAAATTAAAATCGTAGCAAAAATTACTAACTTTCACACGATAGAGATCCATGAAATTTTCAATAAGGAAAAATTGCCAAATTGCCAAAAAGATGAAATGTTGACTAATAAAAAAATCGCTTTTGTTATCTTAGGCCACTTTCCCTTCAAATACAATGCCCAAAACTGCTAAAAAGTGTCATAGAATAGTGGATTTGGCCCTATTTTTAAAATTCCACTAGAATACTTCGAAATATGTTCAAACACTTTTCGAGGTTTTCTCATGCCCATCCATTGCCATTATTTTACAAATTTGTTCATCAATGGAGCGTTTTCTAGGATTTCTCGTCCCTACCTGTTGTTTAGGAATAAACACCCTTATAACCGAGGGTCTGGGGTTACCAACGTACTCTTAAAACTTGCAGAAAATCAGCTTTTAAAGTACAGAAAGGAAATAGGAAGATATAATGGACTCACCCAATTAACAATAGTTGATCCAAGCTTTGTCTTCTCCCACTTTGCTCCTCTCCAAAGCTTTCAGGGATGCACCTCCTTCACCTACAAAGAGAAAATCCTCCAATACAATCTTATACATGTATATATAACAAGTTAGATAAACAATATATAGAGTTCTTAATCATAAATATTCATCCAACCATGATACATGAAATATATTCAACATACATTTAGAATAAGGAATCTCTTTATTAACAATAGTGAATGAGATAAGTGTATAACCCAACGCCTGAAACAAGGACTCCTCTGCAACCAAAGGATTCTGAGTTTTGATGCTCCAAAGACTTCTAAAGATATACCACCAGCATAACTTTACTCTCCAAGCATGATTTTTTAATCTCCTCCCCAAGGCCTCTATTTATACTTAGGAAAATAGAGCAGTTTCGAAGGTTGAGGAGGTTGAGACAGTTAAGATAGTTAATGTTTAAGGATTAACAAATCTCCATTAATGATGTTTATTATTTTTAATGTCGAATGGAGGCATACACGAGTATTGATACTGGCGACCCGCATATGACACGCGATTTTCTGTTACGGAGAGAAATTCCTATGGCTTGGGGTACCACAACAGACAGCTTGACTCCAGAAATCAATCCTTTCCAATATGCAAGAGAAATCAAATATCTAACACTAAAGGATCAAAACTCGCACCTTATTTTGGACGGTTGAAGTAGATCCTCGTTGAGCTTTCCAACTTTAGCTTGAATTGATGAATCACTTCCTCAATAATAAGTAAACAAGACAAGAATACTATATATATTGGTGTTAGATCTACTCTAGCATATATAATCAACAACGTATAAGAATTTGAAATCATCCATGGATAAAATATTCATTCAAACATAAATTATTGGACAGGAAAAGATAATTCTATTAATATAAAATCAGAGATTACAATGAATAAAACCTCTGTTGGCACGTATGCGAATCGGAGAAACTGACTCCCCCACTTGGGCCTCCACCACCTCAATCCTCCATCTCTCGATAGCAAGATTACAAGCAAAAGGCAAGCTTGGGAAGAACACTAAAGTGCTCCAAGGGACAAAGGGATGCAGACTCAAGCAAAAGTCCCGAAAACAATGGACTATAGTTTCTTTGCTCTCAATTATCTTATGCCTTCAATGTATCCAAAGGGTTCCTTATATAGCTTTTCAATGGGGTAATGAAAGGTCGAATCCGAGAGATCTCAAGGCATATGGAAGGCCAAGAGACAAGTGAGTCGGATCCATGTCAAGGAAAACTCCAAAAGGATTTGGATTTTTGTACACATCCCAATGTACGCGGTTTTAGAGGTCAAACCCGCGTATATACGTAATAAAGGGTTTAAAAGTCGTGTATAGCAATTTTCACATGTTTTTAGGGATGGTCTAGGAAACATCAAAGGACAAAAAATGGTCCAAGGGGTCTAAGGAGTCTGCAGAGAGACAGGGGAAGGCCATACAAGTGTGATTCACCTGGTGTGGGAATCAAGGTACTAGAGTGCAAACTAACAAGTGTGAATAGGTGTGTTGAGGTCGAACACTTGAGAGGATCCATCGATCAAGGGACATTGATGTATTCCCAAAAACTGTCGATGGCGAGAGAACTTGCCACTAATGACTGCAAGTCTCAAGGAACTCAAAAATGACTCTAGATTCCAATCCCAGAATAAATGATCTGAAGTCAATGGGATGAAATCCATTGGAAGGAGGGCATTAAGGCATCCCCCATCATCCAACATGAGGTACTCCGCAAAGCTGTATAATGTGGAAGGACTCGATCATAAGGTGCACGAACCAGTAACTGTACCGGGAATGGGCGACATGCAAAGTCAAGATAACTAAGGAATGGCCGACTCAGGTTTCAACTTCCTTCGAACAAGAGCATAACGGTGAATGGTGACTGAATAAAGGCAGCATAGACTCGATATACAAAACTGGGACATCTCTGTGACACAGGAGGCATCGACAGAGGCTCCATGGGAACTGGAAGCTTAACCAGTCGGTGGAGATAAACTCAGATAAATGAGTACAGCTCCTAAATTCAAACTATAAACCCAACCAGTGGATGTGATATACAGTGCTCTGTTTGAAGGCGACACGACTCGATAGTTGCCAAAGAAAACATCTTTCCTTATCCGGCTTTTTGGTTTTGGACTTTTTAAAATATTTAAAAAGTTTGAAAAAGAATAAAACTACTTTTTAGTTACCGACTAGGAGGAGATGAGTGTCATAATGGGTAAACAAACTAGTTCCAAGTAGTGGAACATACCTATGCTCAATGCAAGGATACATGTGTAGGATAGTGACACTCGGGGGAAAGTCCCCTCTTGGTAAAAATAGGTAATCAAGTTGAAAAGGATATATAAAATGGCTCTGCATGGCTAGACATGAGATAAGCTCGGGAAATATGGCTGAAACTCAATGTCAGGGAAGCTGGCGTAAGGCTCAATAAGGCAGGAAAAACTCATGATAATGCAATTACAACTTGACATAACATATTCCTGAGGGAACTAGGCCAGCAAAATATCAAGAGGAGTATGAGGCTCTTGCAAAATTTCATGGCAATACTATACCATGGACTCCCACACCCTAAGGGACAAAATGTCGACATGGGCACCAAATGCAAATAAGGCACTAACTAGGGTACCCATGTAAGGTCAATCTCTACCATTCACATAATGCCACTTCTAAAACACAAGAAGGTTCCGTGATTTAATAGAATGGGTTCGTACCTCAGGCTATAATGAAATAGTCATAAGGTCATGAAAAATGAAATCGGAGGTGATCCTAACCTATATGCCAGTTTAAACATCATACCTGTAATGAGCACGAACAGGTCAAAGCAATGGTTGAAACGGCACTCAAAATGGTCTTCTACATCATAAATTAGTCCAAAAAATGGTCCAAAAGGATTAGAAACAGTCTAAACTATAGAAAAGGGGTAAAAATTTTGAAAAATTTCTATAAATAGTAAAAAATTCAAAACATTAGATAACATTTGAAATTTTTACCCAATTGAGCTCAGAACTTGAACAGTGAATTCCAGGAGATCCAGCCAGCGGAATCCACTACCGTCTTTTCCAGGTACTTACCCATGCTCTACTCTTTCATTTTGATGCAAATTTTATCAATTTCCATGGTGTGTTAAGGATTCTAGGCCCATCTTAAATGCGTGCCTCAGCCCACGTAGAAATCGAGGCTTTTTCTACATATAGGGCTGGATATACGCAGAAAATGCCCTCAAAGTCACATACATATGTGGTTGTTTAGCAAACAGTTGCATATGCAGCCATGCTCAATGATTTTTAAGTATTCTAATGGATCAAACTCAAATTTTATGTGCAGGATGTTTCTAGAATGGAGAGAACGTGAGCACAGTGATGTAGAAGAGGCAGTACGGGCAGATCTAATGGCTCAACAAGCTTTGCGATCATGCGGGCTCTACAAGTTTTGGTGTCTTGGTGGTATACGGGACAAACCAAGACTACTGTGGATGCTAGTAGACTACTGGGATCCAAACTTAGAGTCGTTCCAGATAGACGAGATGTCCCTCACCATAGAAGTGGAGGACATATACTTTATGTTAGAAAAATAGGACCGCAGAGCAATAAAAGTTATACAGTTAAATCAATAAACAAGATGCAAAAACACATTAAACATTACAGAGACACACAAATATAACGTGGTTCACCCAAATGATGGGCTACGTCCACAAACAAATTTGCCAATCCTTTTATTTCAGTCCAGAAACATGAAGGGATACGCCCTGCAGCAAAACCGCTGCACTTCCTCTTCACGCTCTCACAGTCTCTCTTCCAGCACAATACAATGCCCACATCCAGTACAATACAGTACTCACATCCAGTACAATACAGTACTCACATCCAGTACCATACAGTACTCACATCCAGTACAATACAGTACTCAGTACAATTACAATTACAATGGAGCCTCCTCAAGCCTTATAAAGGCTTAATCACATGCAATACCATGGGACAATACCATGGGCTACAACAAAACATGTGCCCAAACCATGTGCTAGACCTAACCACCTTTGACTCAATACTGAGTCAAGGTTAACACATGCAATACCATGGGACAATACCATGGGCTACAACAAACCATGTGCTAGACCTAACCACCTTTGACTCAATCTCAAGTCAAGGTTAACCCTAACAATCCCCCATTTAAACTTGATTTGGAGTAATCACCAACTCCCGTCAAGTATTTACCGAGGAATCTTACATACACCCCCCTATCACCTAGGTCTATCTCCCAACTTTACCGGTGAGTTACCAGGGGTATGCATGCCTTACCAGGTCTTACAGCCATATGCCCATTTACATGCAAACCGCTACATTACATTTTTATGTGCCTTCATGGTGACTAATCACAGCAACTCTACCGCTGCTACACTTGCTAGACCTTGGAATTGGAAAATTTCTTCTTTTCACCTTCATGCTTTAAGGCCAATAGAAGCCGAGCAGGAACTCAGTTTCTCTCTGGTTACTCCCTTTGTCAACATGTCTGCAGGATTCTGGATAGTGTGAATCTTTTCTAGTTTTAACAGTTCTTCATCTAGAACGGATCTTATGAAGTGGTACTTGACTTCTATATGTTTAGCCCTTGAATGAAAGACTGAGTTCTTTGCAAGATTAATGACACTCTGGTTGTCACTGTATAGCCTACTATTCTCCTATTTCTTACCCAATTCTTCCATGAACATCTGCAACCAAATCATCTCCTTACTAGCCTCTGTAGCAGCAACATACTCTGCTTCCATTGTTGAAAGTGCAACAACCTTTTGCAGTTTTGAAATCCAACTTACCGTTGTTCCACCTACAGTGAACACATACCCTATGCTGCTCCTCCTGCTGTCTTTATCACCAGCCATATCTGCATCAACATATCCCTGTAGAACAGTGTCTGAACCTCCAAAACATAATGCATGAGAAGTGGTACC